>JANEYF010000670.1:157500-757500 GCA_029963845.1 Rhamnusium bicolor | reverse complement strand
ATTTTTTGGTAAGTATATCTTTGCTTGTGTACAGAATTTTTAGATTATAATAAGCCTTTCGGATCATGTTACTTACTTGTTTTGTGAATCTTAAATTTGAATCAATAATTACTCCTAAATTTTTTACTTCTTGCACTGCTTTTAGTAAGTCATCCCCAATTTTCAATGACATACTATCTTGTACTACTCCCAAAACAGTTTTTTTGCCAAATACAATTAGCACCGATTTGCTAGAATTAATATATAAAGAATGTTCAGCAGCAGCTTGACTTATGTTTGATAGGTCTAAATTTATCTCATGACTAGCTTGCTGGATATCACTGACGTTAAATGAGTAATATAACTGAGTATCATCTGCATAGAAGTGATATTTACAATAAGTAATATAAGAAAAAAATTGCATGTGTATACAGTATACAACAGAGGACCCAATATTGAACCTTGTGGTACTCCAGTTGATATTTCAATCATACTAGATGACTCATTATTTATTACAACCCTTTGTCTTCTTCCTGTTAAGTAATTACTCAATAAGTTAACTGATTTGTCAGCAAGGCCTATAAAATGTAATATTGAAATTAAAATATCGTGGTCTAAGGTATCAAATGCCTTACTGAAGTCAAGAAGAATAAGGACTGTAACTTGGCCTTTATCAGTATATGCTATGATATCATCACTAATATTCAGCAAGGCCGTGAGGCAGCTGTGCTGTGGCCGAAAACCAGAGTGGTATATGGGTATTATTTGTTTATTATTTATGTGCTCTCTAAGTTGAGTCTCTATAATTTTTTTCTAATATTTTTGAGAGAACCGGCAATACACAAACCGGTCTTAGATTTTTTTAACTCAGTTACTTCATTACACTTAGGAATAGATTTTACTTTAGCGATTTTCCACTGATTTGGAAAAACACTATTTCTAAGCAGTAGTTTACAATATGTGTTATAAATGGGGACAATATAAGGACAACATAATTTAATAAACGTAATATTAAAGCCATCATCACCAGCCGCTTTAGAAGATATATTAGATATTACTTTACTCACACAACTATCATTAACCGTAGAGAAGTAAAAATCATTACCAATATTATCTTTAGTGTTGCTTTTATAGTAATTAATTAAATTAAACTTATTATTGTTTTGTAACTTAGGTACAGAGTTGATGAAAAAAATCGTTAATATTATCTGGGAATATCAATATTTTTTTTTATAAATTACATTAAGTTTTTTTTAGTTCAGCCCTTGTCTCAGATGTTACTATTTTGTATTTTGTAGTTGAGGTAAGCCTTTTTCTTTCTTTTGACCGCTATATTTGTGTAATTTCTTACCGTTTTATAATATTCCCAGTTAGCAGTAGTTTTATTTTTATTATATTTATTTTTAGCCTGATCTCTTACTTTCATGATCTGCTTTAAGTTATAAGTTACCCACGGCATGTAAAGTCTATTTATTTTACATTTTTTTCTGGTATCTGAATGTTATACAGATCACTTAAACATTCGTCCAAATAAGCAACTTTTTCTTCCAAGTTTTCAATTACAATTAAATGAAAAATTGGCAGAGAGCGCAAATGGTTATTAAAATTTTTTTCATTTGACGATAGCATTTATTCTACAATAGATTAAATCATGGTCAGAAAGATTATACATGCTTATGACTCCCTTATCCAAAATAGCATCTGAATTCGTTGTTAATATTAAATCTATAATTGTTGAAGATGTCGCAGTCGTGCGAGTGAGTTCATTAATTATTTGCTCTATACCCAAACAATCCATAGTATTAGTAAATAGTTTTGTTGCCGAATTATGTAATTGTAGCTGATCTATGTTAAAATCTCCTAAACAAAATAAATTTTGAAAATTATTTGGTAATTTATTTGTTGTGGTATTTTCAAATATGTTTAAAAATGTATTACATTCAAAGTTAGGTGCACGATAAATCACCCCTACTGTATATTCGGTATTACTGATTTTGATGCTTACCCACAGTTGTTCAATTTCGTTGCTTGTTTGCAGAATATTGTATTTAATTTCATTTTTGATATAGATATGTTATCATATGACTAATGGTTGAGAGGCAACGTAGTTGGGTTCTCGCTAAAAAAAGTTCTGGGTTTGATTCCCGGTCGTGGAGATGGAACTAAATGTGTCACCCCTCCCGCATAACGTTAGTAGGGATACAGGTGATTGTTCTATTTTCGTTGCCCACCATTGGCATCTCACTTATATTTATTTATACAAGGTAGCTTAAATAGAGGCAAAGTTTCGTAATTTTATATTCAATAATATGATTCAAGAAAATTTAGTCTACTATTAATAGTTTTGTAGATATTTTAAAAAATATGAAACCATGTATTTTTGTTTTTCCCCACAACTTTATTTACAATAATTTTTAATTCTGTAAAAACACTCTTAGGACAACTTTGTAAGACAAATCCGATGCCGTTAAATGATATTTGTTTCCTTGGATCATCATCAGGTTCATTTTTTTCTTATTGACGCCATATTGAATTTTTATGTCATGTGATTAAGGATAAAATATCCTGAATACAGTGGTATGTAATACTTATGATTTTGATATCGATTTTGACCAAATTTTGCTTATAAATTAAAATTATTATTAGTTAGTAAACTTTTTTTAAGGATTTTGTTATGTCCAAAATAATTAAATAAAATGCGATGTCCTTATTAGGTGTAAATAAGAAATACCTAATAATTTCCTACAAAACAAATTATACCAACATTGTTTTAATAGATTAAACACTATAATTTTACTTATACCTACATAATTATACACAAATAACAAAAAATAACAAAACAAGGCTACCTTGTATCTCTAAAGATAAGCGAGATACTAAATGTGGGCAACGAAAATCGGGCACCCTGTATTAGGTGTTTAACAAAAATAAAAAAAAAGTGTATTGGTGGATTAACTACAGAATGCGTCAACACTCTAATTATATCTAGTATTGTATACATTTCTTTCAAGAGCGGATCCAGCAGCTCCTTAAGGGAGGGCATTTGATACAAATATTAAAAAATAGCTAATAAGAAATACCAGATATGGTGTATAATAGAAAAACTACAGGCATTTTAAGAATATTTTTTGTAGTAATTTCTATGAATATTTTCCAAACAAGATTTATGTGAATAGTTAACATTTTTGAAAAGTAACGTCATTACCATCTTCAATAGAATTTTTTGACGGCCTAAGAGGGGGTAATTGCACCCACCCCCCCACCCCTTTGAATCCACACTTAATTTCTTGGAATTCTCCGTTTTATATTATCTTAACCCAAAAATTTTCCAAACTCTTATATTTATTAACATATGCTTATTTCCAGAGAATATGTATATATATATATATATATATATATATATATATATATATATATATATATATATATATATATATATATATATATATATATATATATATATATATATATATATATATATATATATATATATATATATATATATATATATATATATATATATATATATATATATATATATATATATATATATATATATATATATATATATATATATATATATATATATATATATATATGTATATTTATTTATATTTATATTCATATTTTTTTGTTTGTTCCAGCATTACCGAGGCAGCATGAAATCGTTGAACACGGGTATAGTAACGTTGCTAAATTATGGCAAACATGTACCGCCTGCGGTGTCCCATGTAACACTCGCTCATGAAATTGGACATAACTTTGGATCACCGGTGAGTATTTTACCATATCTTTGCTTCTTTTGCGTTATCTAGAATTATACAAATATAACGCCAGTCTTTACACAGTTCAGCAAAAATTGTTCTAAGTTTGCCAGTAGACATTTTTTCAACGGCATAAACTAAAAATTAAAAATCGTTTTATTTATTTAATTGCGATTCTGCGCAAAATACTCCGCAAGAATTAAATTAAGTTAAATTAATGTTTAAAATAACGTCCACAAGGACTAACAAGATGGAAAATAAAAAAATAAGAGAAAATTAATAGAAAAATATAACACAATAACCAAGCCTATCTATAAAACCTCTTGTAGAATTTCCCAGATAATGATTGGGTATTTATGTCCTTTTATCCGTTGTTCGTTCTTTTAGATCTGCTAGATTATTGGGTCTGTCTTCATAATTTTTATTTTTTACATACCTCAAAAAAAATCAAGAGGTGTTAGGCCCAGGGAACGTGAAGGCTATTCAATAGCCCCTCTTCTGCCAATCCTGTCTCCAAGAAATGTATTATTTCATAGTGAGAAGCAGTCCCATCCTGTCAAAACTAAAAAAAACATTTTCTGGCTTTCTTCGTCCCCATCCCGCAACGCACTAGATCAGTTCATGCAAAGAAACTAAATATCCAATTATAATAGATCAGAAGTTAAATTGCAACAAATATATCTCCTCGTTCATAAATAAGATGTCAGAGCAAAACATTTCGGATCACATATAAAAAGATTTAAAATTTATCAGTCACTTTTTCGGCCAATTCTGGGCCCATACTGTATCTGAACTGTCTATAACTTAAAAATACAAGAACGATCCACATCTTATTACTAAATTGCGGCATTCAGATAATCCTCTGCAAAACTCACCGAACCGACACTTATATGATAAGAGAAAGATTATTCCTATAGATATCAGAAATAATAAGCTCTCTACCAAATTTACAAATTGAAATAATCAATGGATCATTGATGTACTAATTATTATTAATTATGCAAGAGAATAAATGAAGCCATAAATCCAAAATGAAATATCCAGAGACACTTTTTGAAATATTGGGAAAATCAGATTGAGTATTACCATCAAATTTATCTCTGATACATACATACATAGAAAGAAACTAGAGACATATATCGTTATATAACGAATTTATGAGTTAACGTTATCAGGGAACAAGTTAAATGGTGGGGATGGTGAGCCAACTGGCTACGTTTTCAAGTTTTTTCGCTTTCAGCAACAACATAAGTGTATCAAATTTATTTTTGAACAGAGTACATTCTTAATGTAAGAAAATGGTTATTTATGAGGTTACCAAAAAATCTAAATACTTAAGTGGCTGTACAATTCCTGAATTTGGAGACATATTGGAAAACACCTTTCATAACAGGTCTTCACTTTCACGATCATCTATTAATCGCATCATACAAAATTTCGAAAAACGTAGATATGTTTCTCCAAGAAGCCATAGGAGCAAATCTGCCCTTGCAAATGATAACGAAATGACGGAAGTAAAGATTTTGGCTTCCGTCAATGAAAATCCTAGTATTGCTTCTAATTAATTTCTGGAGTTTTGTGAATATGTAATGGAAATGGCGAACAGTGATGGAAATTTCGTCAGAAATATTATTTTTACAACATTGTTAATATTACCTTTCAATCGTTCGTTATTGGTCACGGGAAAATCCTCATGGATATTTTGTGTTATGAACTCAGTATCTCCAAAAATGTAATGAGCGGGGTGGTATACTGAGTCCATTTTTCATTGATGACGATGGCACACTGAATGATCCTAAGTATTTGTAGTAGTAAATTGTTCCGGAAATTCGACGGATAGCAGGGCCAATATTTAATGGAATCTAATTTCAACAAAATGGTTTTCCTGTCCATGATAGTGCTTTAGTTCAGGAATACTCGAATAATACATTTATAAACCGAACCGTTTATTGAGTAGATGGAGAACCATATTTTGGGGAGCTAGATCTCCGATCTGGCCCTCAAATGACTTCTTTGGGGATACATTAAATCTCAGATTTTTGTCCATCCGGGAGAATTTAAGGAATTGTGATTGATAATCGCAAATGTCTTCCAAACATTTAGCCCTAATATGCTGTTACATCATAGACAAAGTTTTCATGATTGATTAGGTTATTTTTTAGACCAAGAAGCAGAGCTGGACAAACTACTTGACGAAAGTAGTGGAGTATAACTACTAACTACTTAATAAAAAAAGTAATTAAACTAGTTGGTAGTTAAACTACTTGCCCAAATAGTAGTTGAACTACTAACTACTAGTAATTAGTAGTTAAACTACTAACTACTAGTAATTATTAGTTAAAATTGGAACTACTTTTTTTAACGACCATATATAAATAAAAAACACAAAATAAAAAAGCTTTGTTTATAATTTAAAATGTATTTAAAATTTTCAGATAGTTTGACAGATCTTAATACTTAAATATATAACCATAGAACGTATTTTGGTCGCCATACAAGAAATTTAAAGTTCAACTACGGATTTAGGGCAGATAAGTATTCTTCAAGATATATTGTTTCAGTTTCTTTTGGACCACCTTTACACAGAATACCAGCGACGCGACTCCACGCATTCTTATAAACTAAAACTGAATACTCGAACAATTGAAACACTATTTTTTTGTAAACAAGTCTGATCGGCAGAGTGACGTATTTCCAAGAACTTGTTTTGACACGATTTTCTGCGCATCTGTATGTTCAAAGGTAGTAAAATTACAAAAAAGTAGTTAAGATTACAAAAAAGTAGTTCAACTACCTGAAGTAATTAGAACTATGTGGTTAACTATTTTTGTGCTTATTTTATAGAGATTTAAAATAACAGAGTAGAACTACTACTTGGCAAAAAGTAGTTTGAGTACAACTACTTTTACAAAAAAAAAGTAATTAACCAGGTAGTTACTTTTGTAGTTAACTATTGCACAACGCTGCCAAGATGGAAACCTATTTGAATATTTTTTATAATTGAAATTCTTTTCGTTTTTCAAATTTACTTTTAATTGTGTATATTTTCACAATGTGTTTTACATTAAAGAATGCACTTTTAACTACAACTATTAAATAATGTATCCGTTATGTATGTATTTCCTCAAGAATAACTCTATTTATTAATGCACCATTATTCACTGCCGTGATTAATGGTTTCATTATTCACTGGTTCTGAAATTTTTTAATAAAATTTCATCGAATATGCCGTGATATGTAATTCAAAGTGCGGAATTGATATTTGATTTGAAAGTTTGTCAGAATATTTATAGCATTAGTTTACTAAAAATTGTTATTATTTAATAGTCGTGGATAAAGAATAGTATTTTACTCGTATTTAATGATCGTAATGGCTATTATTCACTAGGGTGATTTACGACACCCTCGTTAATAATAGCCATCATTACATGCTCGTTGAGTAATATACTATTATTACCTTAGGACTGTCATTCATCCCTTATACAATTTTGTACGAATAATTTAAAATTTTTAGATGCTCTAAACCACATACATTGAAAGTCGAACAATTATTGAAAAGGCGGCCCTTCCGTACCGCTCTGTTCACTTAAACTTTGCAGCGTTAGCCAGGATAGAAAACAAAATACGCGCTGATTTCTGGTGCAGACGGCAGGCATATGTACACAAGTGCAAAGTTCCTATACCGGTTCATTTTCATGTTTTGTTTTATTTCATAAGCAACGGTCATAATTGGACGTTTCATTCATTTAAGTCCAACCCAACACTGTAAAGTTTAAGTGAATAGAATATAGGTAGATCGCTAGTAAATTAGTCATATAATGGTGTATATCTCTAATTTCTGGTATTAGCTATCATTACTGCAAATTTTAGCTTTGTCGAAATGAATAAAATTTTGCATTTTTTCCCCTATTTTTAAAAATTCAAGGGTGTTCAGTGTTCACCTCACTGACGTCCTTTAGCCATACCGGCCATTTCTTCTTTGAAGCCATTTAAACTAACATTTTTGCATATTTTCAGCCTTCGCAATTCGTATGTTGTCGAGGCCACTAGCTCTTAGACTATCATGGGAGTCGCTCCAGCAAATCATTTACAGACACTTCCCACATCCCGTAGTGTTGGACATGTAGATCCCAGAATCATTTGCTCTAAATAAACGGAGATAACCTATATAAAAATAAATGTAATTAATACAACATATATTAATATAAAATTTCATAGTTTGAATGACTCCGGTCGATAACTCACTGAGTAATTTTTTTATCTAAAAATAATCAGTTATTGTTATCATTATTACCTTAAACTGAAATATTTTAAAAAATTATTTTATAAAATTTACTTATTTTAGAATGATAACTAAATATAATAACAGTCTTTGTAAAATTAATGACAACGTGGTTGGTGGTGAATATTATATTTTAATTAAAGTTTCATTAATTTTTGCTTCAAAAGTAGGAACATGAAGCATTAATTTAAGGATAATTAATTATCAGTGACTTGCTTTTGACAATTTTGTAAGTGAATTGTAACTTCCTAAATTCCGAAACAAAAACATTGTAACTTAATTGAAAAGACGCGCATTAAATTAATAAAGTAAGGCTGCTCTTTCGGTGTAAAGTGTTATAAAATAATTAGTAAAAACAAATTACTTATTAACATGTTGTATGAATTTATTGCGGAATAATGTAAGAATCCATAATTACATACAAAATATCTTAATTTTATTGAACACAGTTCAGTGCCGCATTATCTTTGGCAAATTTAGGTCTGCATCAGATCAACGAGGTGCTGAATCTTTAATTAAGAACTCTAGATTTAGTGTTCGTAAATGTTGATAAATTTATATTAAACAATTCTGCTTTCAATATAATAGAACCTGACATCTATCATCCTCTTTTATATATATAGATAGACTATGATCAAAGTTTTGATAATTTAATTTCAAATAACTAATGGAAATACCAATTTCAGGATGCAGATTATACAAAAATAAGTGATTATATTATTTTCAGAAATTAACTGGCTCGCAATACTAAGAATACTGTGAAGGCATCAACAATTTTTTACGATATTATTTACACTGCAATATATATATACAGGTATATGTGCCAAAAATATTTATTCTGTCAGATAAATATCCTCAATGGATTAAAATTGGAACGAGGAAAAATTTGTGAGAAAAAAAAACAAAATTTATAATAAATTAAATAAGATTATTAGCATTCCTTTACGTAATAAATATTGTAACCTCAGATCTGAAACAAAGTTAATGATTAAGCATGATTATGATTTTTTCTTTAACAGTATTTAGATAGGTTTAAATAATCACAGTATAAAATCTTTTTGGTCTTATGTTAAATCAAAGAGAACCACTAGGGTAATACCTAATATAGTTCATTATAATGGAGTAAACTATATTAGTGGATCAGAAACGGCCCAAATATTTGATTAATTTTTCGAATCAGTCTACACAACTAATAATGCCCATTTTCAGAGCGCCAAAAGTAGCTCCTTTTCAAACCTTATTATTTGTAAATTACATTTGAGCACGGATGAAGTTTTTGACTAGCTTGCATCTTTTGACTGTAACAAGAGTGCAGGACTAGACAACATATCCCCTTATTTTGTAAAAATGTATAGTCTATCACTGGTTCTACCAATGACTTCAGTCCTATTTCTGAAGTCATTGGGTTCTACCTTTAAATATGATTTTCCATACTTTATTATTTGAAGGAAAATTCCCTCATTTATCGAATTGTGTCTACCTAACGCCTCTCTTTAAGTCAGGCGATGCAAACAATGTTTTTAATTATGGATTAATTTCTGGGTTGTGTTCTATTGCTAAAGTATTCGAATCGCTAGTAACAAGTAAACTATGCCCTGAAATTGAAAAAATAAAAGTTCCTGAACAGCATGGTTATCTAACAGGAAAGTTAACTTGTTCAAATTTGGCCATTTAATTGGTAATCACATTACCGAAGATATTGAAGAGGGGATGCGGCTAGATTCTATTTACACTGATTTTAAAAGAGCAATCGATCGGGTGGACCATACCGTCCTGTTACAAAAAATGGAAAAAACATAGGTCTTGGTGGATCCATTCTTCAGTAGCTTGGCAGTTACTTAAGTGATAGGACTTTTTTATGTTATTACTTCCTCACCCCCTCAGTGAGGAAGTTATGTATTCGTTAAAAAAATTTTTAAAATTTGTATTACATTTCTGGACGAATCTCGACGAATTATGACGATACACAAAATTTCAGACAGAAAAAATGTTCTGTCTGTGTGGTTCGCGATAGCAGCTACAGTTTTTAAGATAAAGCTTTCAAATTTGGTACACACATTCTAGAGGTCAAGAAAGAGATTGAGTTCGTTGATGAGCAAAATCGGTCCCAGTGCCTAAAAAAAATATTAGTGACATTCAACCAATGTGACTTTTTTGAAACGTCAAAATGTGACTTTTTTGAAACGAAAAAAAATGTGACTTTTTGAAACGTCAAAAATTACTTTTATTGTAAACTACACCACACGTCGAGCTTTACTACGGTGAGGAAGTTCTGATCCCCAAGTAGTTGGCAGCGGTTTTTCCTTGCTATTTCACTTAATAATACGTATAACAATTTGTGAAAATAAATGGTTAAATTTCTTATGGTAATATACAGGGTAACCGAAAAAAACAAATAAATAAGTAAGCCTGGCCAAGGTCACTAATCCTACAGAGACGTACTGGGTATGCATCATATCATAATAATTGAATAAGTACAATAATAAAGACAAAAATATTTTATGTATTGTGATGTATGTTTTTGTACTATTTCGTTCGCTTTAAATTCTTTTTTATGTATTTCCTTATATTTTGCAAGCTTAGTGCTGCATATTATTATTAAACTGTTAAATGACGTTCACAGATGTACATTGTATATCTAAGTGATAACTAATAACAAATAAATAAATAAATAAATAAATAAAATAAATGGAAATAAATTTTATTAATACTGGTACACTTTAAAATATGTACAAAACTCACCTTCTTAAGCAGTTTTATGTAGTAGCTTGGTTGTCGTTATCACAAACTGGAGCACTTCTATAATAACTGTGTAGCATCAGATATGTTTCTACAGTTGTCTCAGTAAGCGATGTTCGCTGTGGTGAAAAAATATGTTTGTATTTTGAAAAAGACCGTTCGACATCTACGGAAGTAATACAGGCATAAGTAAAACACTCTGTGAACTCACTTACCGCAGCTGTAGATGCCCCATCACAAATTTGTCTTAATTTGGTAAAATCAGGATCTTTCCGTAATACACTCGAATTTTTCAATAACGGGCTTATTTTTTGCGTCATTTATAGTCTGTAGCTGTGTATTTACGTCGTCCACTATTTGCAACGATTCCACTAACGACAACGAAGTATTTTGCAATTGTCCTATTGCGTCGTGTAGTCCTCTATAATTGTTATAATAGTTTTTAAATCTGTTTCAAGGCAAACATCTTGAAAGCTTGTCTGGCTTTCCTTAATAGCTGCAGCCTCGTTAGGGTTGAACTGTAGTATCACAGCTTTTATTTGTTGAAAATATTCAGCATAGTAAAAAGCTGCCTTCAACCACGTTCCCCAACGTGTAAGAATCGGCTCTGGTGGTTCCGGAATACCAGGACACAGTGTGTGAAATGCTCGAAGCCGTTTAGGAGATTTGAGAAATACTTTTTTTGTATTTGCTATTAATGCATCTATTAATGCTATTAATCCGGAAATTCACCGATAAACTTATTCACTTTATCAGCGTACGGTCGTTTTCTACTCTTTACGCTCAAGATTATTTATTATTTATTAGCACTATGCATCGACCGACAGATAACAACTGAGGTGTGTCGTGTCATCGTCATCGTAAACAAGCGTACGATGGCATTGGTATTGCGCCCGACCCTGAATCTACCATCGCTTGGCTAGGCTTATAAATAAGATACTAACATCTGTTTTTCTGTGCACTCTTGCTCACACGGTGACAATTCTAGCTCCAAAATTTTTCTAAGTGAAAATCAAAAGCGAAATTGTAGTTGTTTTTTAAATAATGGAATGAATCAACAGGCCATTGTGGTCAGCCAAGGTGCAATTTGCACCTTGCAAATTCGTTTTAATGAAACGAATTGTTATTTATCGCTATTGGCAATGATTTTTTACACATATGATTAGTGAAAATTGGTATAATGATAAAGTTTGTTTGTTTGGGTCACCTTCTATAAACCTGTTTACTTTTACAAATCGTTATAGGTATTATTAATTGCAGAGACAAGAAAAATAGCAGAAATCGTGTTAATAGAAATTAAGTTTTCGCTAATATTTCGAATCACTGTATAAATTTCCGAAATTTTAAAGATGTTATTTTTTCTTCAATTTCTATAATAATGTAGGTAATGAAAAGCTTAAGAAACCAATTTTCCACAACATTTCCGAAACGTACTTGAAAATTATTAAATTCATAATCGTTTCCATTTGGCAGAGCGCTGAATACAACTCTGTAAAATCGGGAGCACGTCGTTAAATCTCCACTCTTGAATAATATTGAATACTACATTTATATTTTATAAATGTTGTTTTTGGATTTCTAATTTAAAAACAAGGAATTATTTAAGTTTTTATTTTCCTACTCCGTTTAGAAATTACCGCCTTATCGGTGACAAAAAATTACAATTCTTTTCAACAGTACGGCGATATTTTTGGTAATTCGTTTAGAAAATATACCAAGAAACTAGCAATTAAATTACTTAATTTATCAGCTGAAATTGTAATATATGAAAATTAATAGTATTGTTCATTTATAAAAGTATTCTTATGTAATAACATTTGTTTAGCTCAATTCATTTAGGTTACTTTAGGTTAAATTAGTTTAGTATATTACTTTAGATAAGCTCGTTTAGTTTTTTTGTAATTCTTGAGAGGTTCGCTTTCACACTTCAGACTTTTGTTTTGAATAAGACTGGGACTATCTCAGCGCTATTTAAATACTTTCCGTATTTGAAATTATATTCCTGTAGACATATTAAATAAATAAATAAATTGCGAATATTGTAGGCAGATTAAAGGCAGCAAATTCGAGTAAAAAAACCTTTGTTTCAACTGCTCACTGAATATAGTGATAGATCCATGTATAAAAGTGTGACTCTTTTCTTTTTAGAAAAAAGGTATCTCTAGAAGTATCAGAGATATCAAAAAACTACCAAATCCTATTCTTCTCACTAGTCCATAGATCATCCTAATATAAAAACAGACAACTGGTTTTTCACATTTTCGGAACCAATGAAGCCTTGAAAATATGTAAAGGTTTTATTCTGCACCCTGTATATAACGTATATGTCGTAGTTTAATATTATCATTAAGCCAGTTTATTTATGATGAAATTTGCAAGAAAATCCTCAAGACCACACCTCGATACCTTCTATCGTTTTGAAGATATTCTTCTTCAAAATTACGACAGAAACTTATACTGTTAATTTCATTTAGCCAGCAATTTATATTAGGAACCCTTATGGAGGGATAAAATCTACTTTTACGTAGAAACAGAAGTGGTTCGGTTAGATCCACCGGCCATAACTCTACAGGGAAATATTTCCGGACCTATGTTTGTAGGAACTTTTTCTTTAAAATCGTCCAAGGCATCGCCTTTTCCAGTTTTCAACATCATTTAGGAAACGTCCTGAATACAGATTTTCAAGAAAAAATAGTATGAAAAAAAATATCTATGTTTCCGCTCGAACAGGTCAATTTTCATTTTTAATTTGCCACATTATTATGATCTATTTTGTCCGTGCTGGCCACTTTCGGTTTTCCCGGAAATGACACTATCTTTCTAAATGAAACATCCTATATATTTTCACCGATTTGGATAAGGGCCATTAAGACCTTTAAAAGGAACCCCATATGGCTTAATCATTATTTAGAAATCTGGAAATAGTTAGATATATCGTTTTGTTTACAAATGCCAATCATTATTTAGAAATCTGGAAATAGTTAGATATATCGTTTTGTTTACAAATAATTAAATAAAGTATTGAAATTTGTACACAGGAAACGTTTAAATTTGGACAAAAAAAATGTGAAAACTTACGAAATATATTAATTACATTTTATGAGTATCGCTAGTTTTCTGTCTACAGACATTTAAAATTGTAATTATGTCATACGTAGGTAAGGTAATGTCTGAATGTTATTTGTTGTAGCATCCTTCTGTAACATTTATGAGGAGCCAACACGCAGTATACGGTGTGCTAATACAAATTTCAAACGTTTAATTCACCGGCACACAAAAAAAAAAGTTGTTTGTACACTTGACACCACCTACCTCTTGACATGTATTTCGACCCGCTGAATCCGAATTTGAAGTCAGTTTGGACCGTACACCCTCAAATATCGAGTAAATTGAAAAACCGTAAAAAATAGCGAAAATTGGGTGTTTCGGTAATAAAAAAAAATTTTGTGGATCTAAACCAAGCCTAATTTTTATGTATTTCGATCCGCTGAATACGAATCTAAAGTATATTTAGAACATAAGCCGTTTTAAATCTAAGAAAATTGTAAAAAACCCTCGAAAATTGCTAAAAATGGCAAAAAAATTGTGATTATGTTGATGAAAAAAATTTTGTAGACCCAGATCGAAGAGGATTTTTATGTAATTTGATCTGCTGAATCCGAATCTGAAATATATTTGGCCCATTAATCCCTCAAAATCTCAAAAAATCGCAATAAACCGATAAAATAGCAAAAAAATTGCAGTTGAAAAAATTGAAAAAAAAATCTATGAAACACGATTAAACGTTTCTTGTTTTTTTTTATGCATAAAATACAAGTTTAGAATCTGAAAATGTGAAAAATTGTAAAATCTATAAAAAATTACGTATAAACAGAATGACAATTTTTTTCATCAACATAATCACAATTTTTGCCATTTTTAGCAATTTTCGAGGGTTTTTTACAATTTACTTAGATTTAAAGCGGCTTATGGTCCAAATAGACTTTAAATTCGTATTCAGCGGATCGAGATACATAAAAATTAGGCTTGGTTTAGATTCACAAAATTTTTTATTATTACCGAAACACCCAATTTTCGCTATTATTTACGGTTTTTCAATTTACTCGATATTTGAGGGTGTACGGTCCAAACTGACTTCAAATTCGGATTCAGCGGGTCGAAATACATGTCGGAAGGTAGGTGGCGTCAAATGTACAAATAACTTTTCTTTTTGTGCCGGTATTATGTATGTGTTCAGGGTAAAATTTTAATTGAACAGTTATTCACAATCGCCTAGTATGGTTGTAAATTACGTTTGACAAATTATAAATTATTTAATATTCTTCCTCTCGTACGTAGTAAACAATTTTATTCATGTATCCGACCTTCACAGTATATTCACTTAATTTGTTCGCGCTTTTATACATTGCCCTGAAAAAAAGTCCCTTTTTAAATTAACAATACAAAAGTAAATGAGAGACAGTCAGAAGGGACCATTTTATATTATTATATGTCTGTTTCGCTATTTAACTTTGATGAAAAAAGAATGAAATTATACGTTTTATATTCAAGTTTTTTTTTTCAAGTTAATACTTATTAAAATATTGATTGTTTTTTATAAAATAAATATATATTTTTTAACAGGCAAGGCAACATTTTTTTCTTATACAAGGATCTCTGAAAGGTCTATATATTACCGGCAGTTATTCGCGAAATGCCTAGGCAGACATTCTGCAAAATACCCAAATCGACAGGCAAACTGGGGAATAACCCATGTTTTGGGCATTTCGCAGAAACTAGCATATTTTAGGCAGCAGATAGCAACATTTATGTTCGAAAAAATTACGTCAGCAGGTAAAATAGTCTTTTAACGTACTTAACGGATCTGCGGCTGCACCATCACATATTTGTCTTAATTTGGTAAAACCGGTGTCTTTATTTAACACACTTGCGAACTTTTCTTTAAGGCGCTCATTTGTTTCGTCACCTATAGCGTATAGCAGTAGATTTACGTCGTCCACTATTTGCAGTGACTCCGCTAACGACAACGCACTGCTCTCTAATTTTTTTGTGCTTTCGTGTAATGGTTTATAGTTCTTCGCAATATTTTTAAAGCTGTTTCAACGGAAATATCATCTGGATTGAACTGTAGTATCACAGCTTTTATTTGTTAGAAATATTCAGCATAATAAAAAGCTGCCTGCAACCATGTTCCCCAACGTGTAAGAATCGGCTGTGATGGTTCAGGAATACCGGGACAGTTGCTATGAAATGCACGGAGACTTTTAGAAGATTTAAGAAACACTTTTTTTGTACTTGCTATTAATGCATCTACCTCTGGAAAACTTTTTCGAATAGTTTCTGCCACAAGATGTAAAGCATGCATTTTACACGTAATATGTATAAACGTACAACCTTGTTCTTGCAAAGAACGGCCCACCGAACGCATTGTCACGCCGCCATCAGTCACAAACATCAACACTTGACTTTGTGACAGTTCAAATTTTTCTAACGTCTCCAGTACCACCCTGGTAATTGTTTCGCGAGTACACTGACTTAGTCTTTTGCTAGCTAGTAACAGTGGAACTGTCGGTTTAAGAGGGTCCAGTACTCGTACTATAACATTTAAAATCTGTTGTTTCATCAACAGATAACCACAGCCGTGTATTTTTTAATTCACATTTCATCTTATTTACCATGTCTACGTGTATAGTTGGTAGATAGTTACATAACGTTGTGCGACTTGGTAACTTCAGCTGGGCATTGTATTTATTCCAGAACTCTCGATATGGTTGATTATCGAGTATGTGCAGCGGAACATCACAGGCAATCAGCATTAATAGTAAATCAAACATAAACTGTGTTGTCGAAGGCACGCCATTTTTTTTATGTTTATGGTGTATACTATTTACGTGAAGTCCACAATCACGCTTATCCCAGCACGTCAAATCTTTACAAATTATTTTATCACCATCATTGAATATATCCGGGAAATCACCTATGAATTTATTCACTTTGTCAGCAAATGGCCGTTTTCTACCGCTGCGTACGTGTGCCATGCTTTATTATTAAATTAATATCAACAATACAGTACAACAAATAAAATAAAAACACAAACAATATGCAATACGCCCAAGTGACTTAACGTGTACACAACTCGAAAGCTAATAATAGACTGGACTGGAGAAAGAGTTTCGCGGTCAAGGAGAATGCCGGCGACAGTAAGTACATCTGTACTCTTCGACCATGATACACGGAAACGATTTGCAGCTTTATTTATAATGCTAAAAAACCGCAAAGGAATTGCTGGATTACACAAGGATTAAGTAAAGGATCAGATTTTTCATCTTAAATAGTAGAAAATTCATTTCCGACTATATGTGTATATCCCAACTATCAAAGCCAAAATGACGTTTTTAATTTATTTTCATTATATTTTTTCTTAAATTTTTATACAGAGTGTTTTTAAAATACATGCGTATATATCTGCAGGTCCTTATGAACATATGGAACAAGCCCCATACTTGAAATTCAAAAACAAAAAAAAATTAAATAATTTTGGACCCAGTTTACCCCCCCCCCCCGATCTCGGTCCTAGGATTGCTAGGAATGTAGAGCGCCTATTTATTGAACTTCCGGTATTGTCAAGTTTGCATGAAATCATGAAACATAAATTAAACTGTTCACATCATCACACACAGAGTTTGCACTTTTAATGATAAATTAATGTTTTTGATAAAGAAAAGCACCATATTTGTCAGATCAATGTTCGAAAAATTGGCCATTTGTAACAGTTAAACACAATTCAAAATCCAAATAAACAAACCGTTGTTGGATGCACTAACAAGCTAGAACACAAAATTTTCCAACAATACAATGATTTTACTTAGTAATACGAACATAGTGAGACGTAAATCGTAAGGCAATGCTTCGTAGCAGTTACGAATTAGTCAAGGGCTCCTAGCGGAAGCGATGACAAATGCCATAGGTGTAAGTAATATTTACACGATAGTATTCAGTATTATTTTTCTTGAGGCATTTTGAACAATAAATATTTTTGTGAATATCATTATAATATGAATATTTACCAATTTGAAATATGTATGTATTTCAAAAAACACCCTATATATTACGTTCTTATAAAATGAAAGATTAGTTTAGTACTCTGAATTTTATATTTTTTCATTGTATTAAATTGGTATAACCCGGTCAAAGCAGTTTATTATATAGAACTTAAGTAATATAATTCCTGTATTATGTTACGAAATGTCTAATTTGGTAATTCACTAAAGCTGCGATTATAATAGATTAAATTTCATACCTTCATGCTGTAAGGCAAAAATAACTTTAATAACGCAATCCTTTATAGGCACAAGGAAGTTAATTTATCTTTTTTAAAGCTAAATAGTATTCGTATCACTTAGTTCGTTATCACATAACTTTTGCATAGGTATACGGTTCCAAAAATGACGTAAAAAGTGTATGTAGGGCGTTCCACTTAAGATTTTGAGGGCGTATGACTCTGCTGCTATAAAAAATTATTTGGAGTAAGTGCCTAAGAAATTATTTCCTTTGTTTTGAGGTGGGATCAAGAAATTTCCTTTTCATTTGTCATTTTCAAGAAACTATAATCCTTTAATTTTGCATTAATTATCAAAATATATTATAAGTAGGTATAAGTAAGTTTATTGATATTAGGTACAACTGTCAACAGATTATTTAACGGTATCTTTTAATGAAAAAATTTAGTTCTAATTTTTCGGAAACCAAGAAATTTCAACGTTAGCTCAAGATGAAAACCTACTTTATTTTGGTAAGGTATTCAAAATTGTCTTACGTAACACGCTTTATCCGCAACTCCATCGAAGCGTATGTACTAATCAACATGGGTCTCACAACTACGAACATACTTTGCATAACACAATACTTAGCGAACGAAAATATACTCTCACCGGAGAAAAAAGTCGGCCACCTAAAATATTGTAAACATTTGGTATACAAGAACTTTTGTAATTTTTCACCGTTTTTGACAATTTTTACGGCATATTGTAAAGAAATTCATCCAAATTGTCACATGTACTTCCAATTTTGGAAAGAAATTGTTACAGCTTATTATACCGGGAGAACCAAAATGATGTTTTGGTGATATAAGTTTGAAACACCCTGTGGAATACAAAGCCCCATCTATTCTCAACATTCTTTTTATTTATATATACATGGTGGGGTAATAGTGCGTCCGACCTCGATATCTCGAGTTCTATGGCAGCTAGAAACTTGATTTAAAAACATAAGTAAACTGGACAAAAAAGTTTATAGCCGGAAATTGTTTTCGACTATACAAGATGAGCCAAGACGATTTTACAGGGTTAAGTAACATTTTCTTAAATAAAATGCCATGTATATCAGAACATTTTTTGAAACTTCTTTGTGGTCTCCTCTGACTCCTGTATTATTCTTGACTTTCTCCCAACCACTTGGATGAATGATTTTTTTTGTTGAAATTATACCATTTACACGTGTATATTAAAAATATCACTACAATCACAACTGTTTCGATTTTAGGAAAAAATATGTTAGCACCAGTTAGGAGACATCTGTGTGATGACACTCAATCATTTTCACTTCCTAAAAGTATACAGGGTGGCCAAAAAGGATTTTTAAATTTACAACTTTTTGAACTGAATTTTCTCAATTTTTTCAAATGGAACAAACACCCTGTATATATATTTTTGGACGATGTGATGTAGGATTGAAAAACGAATATTTTCTGTACGTACGTTCCTATGGCTATTTATGACAATTTTCAATTTATTGAACAATAACTGCAAAATTCAGCAATAAAAAATAGAAATTAAGGTTTTTTTCAAATATTTCAAGAGAACATATTATAATAAGCGTTACATGATGCCCATAATAGCATCACACCAATATCAATCTAAAATTTGAGGGAAAGGATAATAAATGCTTTTAGAAGTATCACTCCGACAGTAGAAACCTCATTCCAAAGACGCATAGAAATGTGTGTCAATCAAAATGGGCAACATGTGGAGCACTTTTTATAATATCTTCTCTTGAATTACAAAACATAAAAATTATTTTTAATTTTTATTGCCGAATTTTGTAGTTATTGTTCAATAAATCGAAAATGGTTACAAATATAAGGATAAGGATGTACGTACAAAAAATGTTCGTTTTTCAATTCTATATCACAACGTCCAAAAATATACAGGGTGTTTCATTTGCAAAAATTGAGAAAATCAGTTCAAATAGTCGTAAATTTAAAAATTATTTTTTGGCCACTTTGTGTACTTTTAGGAAGGGAAAATGGCTTAGTGTCATCACACAGATGTCTCATAATTGTTACTAACATATTTTTTCTTAAAATCGATAATTGTGACTGTAGTGATTTTTTTAATATACACGTGTAAATGGCATAATTTCAACAAAAAAAATCATTACATCTAAGTGGTTGGGAGAGAGTCAATAATAATACAGGAGTGGAAGGAGGCCTCAAAGAGATTTCAAATTTTTCTGATATGCATGGCATTCCATTTAAAAAAATGTATATTCGAAAATAATTTCCCATTATAGACTTTCCTTGTCTAGTTTATTTGTGTTCTTAAATCAAGTTTCTAGCTATCATAGAACTCGACATATTGAAGTCTCACGCACTATTGCCCCACCCTGTACATATATACCCAGTTTCAAGTGAAACTTTTGCAATTTCAATGAAATAAATAAATCAATGCAATGGGTAGAAAATTAAATTTTAATAACTGATACTTAACAATGAATTTGAGCAATAGTACACATATGCTAATCGTGTATGGCCACCTCTTGCTGAAATAACAGCTCGCAATCGACATGGCATCGAATGTATCAGATTTATAGTTGAATCCTGAGGGATTGCGGCATATTCAGCCTGCAACGCAAAATGCAGATCTGCCAGAGTTTCTGGTAGTACAGGACGACGACGAATACTTCTTTTGAGTTGATCCCAAAGATGTTCGATGGGGGTTGAGATCAGGGCCACATGCAGGCCATTCTAATCGTTGAATACCCACCTCGTTCACAATGTTTGTAACATGTGGCCTCTTATTATCGTGCATTAAAATGTATTTATTTCCAATAAAAGGAGCATATGTAACTACATCTTCCTGAAGGATATCTTCACGTAACGGTGAGCGTTTAGAGCTCCGTTTTCAACAAAAAAGTTCAGTTCGTACTTCTGCTGAAATACCGGCTCACACCATAAAAAGAACTACCTTGGTATGAGACTTGTTCGGAAATAGTGCAAACCTTTCATTTCGTCGTCTATACATCCTTTCACGACCATCAGGTGATCGCAGGAAAAACCTGGACTCATCAATGAATAGACCATTACCCCACTGTTGCCGATTTTAGTTGACATGTGCTCGTGAAAATATAAGCCGGTCTTGTCGATGTTGTGGCAGTAGCTGCGGTCCTGTCGCCGATCTACGTAAATGAACTTCGCATTCTGCAAGCCTTGTCTGGCCATTCTTTCGCTTATAATAACTACGCACCATTTCTAAGCGATGTTAAAGAGAAAGAGCAGTAGATCTTCGATTTCTTAACGTATTTTGTTCTCCTTCTACCCGATCTTGGTTACCTGGTACAATTGCCTGTTTCCACATAACGATTCAAAGCATTTTGGATGGTTGATTGGGGTATTCCAAACGCATTGGACACGTAACGCTGACTCCGACCATCTTCAAATTAAGGCGACAACTTTGCACATGTCCTCAAAACTTAGTACCATGCTGATAGATTAAAATATGTTTAACAATTATTGTGAAATGACTTTCGACAAAAATATCAACACATGCCAACTTCAATAAAAAAATGAATGTTGAGAACTGATGGGGCTTTGTAACAGAGTACAAGCGACCCTGATCAAGTTCCCTAATTATTCCACAGGGTGTTGCGAGCTTAGATCACCAAAGCATCATTTTGGTTTTCCCGGTATAAGCAGTAACAATTCTTTTTCCAAAATTGGAAGTAAATGTGACAATTTGGATGAATTTCTTTACAATATGCCGAAATAAAAATTAAAATCAATGAAGAATTATAAAAGTTCTTGAACACCAAATTTTTACAATATTTTAGGTGGCCGACTCTTTTTGTCGGCGAGTGTAGATGGTGGTGAACAGGTCGATTATATCATTTATATGGATTTTTCTAAAACATTCGATAATTTACATTCATCTGTTTAATGAATAAATCTTATATCAAAATAAAGGTAATTAAATTGCGAACAGAATGATATAGGGTTGTCTGCGAAAAATCTGGTTTAATTCCGGCTGGCGAGCTTTAAAAAGCGAAATATTGGTGAGAATGAAAATGTGCGACAAAGAGGTCCGAGCAAACTATCCGGTGCGATAGAAGAGGGCGCAGCATTGCAGCTGCGCGCGGCTCGTCCATCGGATGAAAGAGAGTGCGCATACTATTTGTTAGTGCAATTGAGAAGCGTAGTGATTATTTTGGAGCAGTTAACCTCAATATTCGAATCAAGAGAACGTGCTGCTACGCATCGTTGTTATTAATTGACAATCTATTATGATAAAAAATGTCTAAAAAGTGTTCTTTGTGTGACTCGGACGATTCTGTAATTGATTTTAATGATGAAACTTTTAAAAATTGTTCATTGAAGTTGGCTTTTCATAAAAAGAACTATAAATACAATGAAGTTGAGCTAACCAACGCGTCACTCGATTTTGTTGGTTATCATACCTCGTGTTATAAAAAAATCACTGCTTTAGGAAATAAATATAATGAAGAATTTAATAACTTTTGTACGGAGAATACAGTAAGTACATAGTAAACGAATCTTCTAAATTATAATATAATAGTAAATATATATTCTATATTTTATTTATAATGAAATAATGACACTGAAGATCGTGGAATTTGAAAATTTTTTAATTTTGTTTTGGCCAAACAAATTATTTAATTTTTTTTTTTTTTAATATTTGCATCTAACCTACTATGGTTCTTTTTTTTCAATTTTCGACACGTTAGCTTTTTATCATTTCTTTAAAGAATTTTTGTTAAACAAATAAACCAAAAAATTATCTGATTTCTGCGACTTTCTGTAACATCACTCATGAGGATATTTTCATTCGACTTTATTAAAATATGTTTGTATTTATATCATATTATAATAAAATTTTTGTAGTATTATTTTTATTTATTTTTTTGACTATTTGCTTTGTTTATTTTTATTTAGTCTCCTGATAAAACATAAAATTTTCAAGATAAGTATATATCACTATCATATTTTTATTTAGAAGAACATTTATATACTCTAATATCACAAATAATATTATATACATATTTATTTATATTTATTATATATTTATAATTTTATTTCAAGTCTACAGCCAGTTGCTCCAAAATAATGCTCAGAGTATTTACTAGTCTATCGCTATCCTTCTCAATTGCACGAACAAATAGTATGCGCACTTATATTTCGCTTTTTAAAGCTCGCCAACCGGAATTTAAACCAGATTTTTCGCAGACAACCCTATATCATTCTGTTCGCAATTTAATTACCTTTATTTTGATATAAGATTTATTCATTAAACAGATGAATGTAAATTACTAGTATCGAATTACCTGTTTATACCAGCCAACCCAATAGTTACGTCAGGAAAAAAATAGACAACCTAACGTTTGTATATTCTATAGGCTTCATACTTTCGATTGGAATAAAATTTGTTCCTTAAACAAATGAGTGCAATGTTTAAAAAAATGTTATTTTTGAATTTTTAATTAATCATAGTCTTGCCAGGAATTTTTTAGCCAACCCACTCGCGATATATTTTATAACATTAAAATTAATATAAAATATTTTTCATCCATTAAACGGACGGGTGAAGGTCGTCTTTAATTCGGATCTTAGACTATTATAAGGGCAAATTGATTTCAATTGTCAATAGAAATCAAATGGGAAATCCAGGTGGCATAGCTAAATAATTCAATAGGATTCAACTAACTAAGCTTTCCTTTATTTTTAGCACGATCCCGAACAATGCAGTCCAGGTGGTGAAGATGGCAACTTTATTATGTTTGCAAGAGCTACATCAGGAGACAAGAAGAACAATAATCGGTTCTCCCCCGTGCAGTCTGAAAAGCATTAACCCCGTGCTTAATTTCAAAGCGCGTTCTCCTAAAGGATGTTTTACAGGTAAATCACTACGTATCTCGTAACTTTTCTTTCATTAAAAGTTCTTATTACTAATTTAACTTTCGTGCAGCTTTTCAATTGCCAAAGTCACAGTATCGTTTTACTAGATTTTGTTTTATTATTTTTATTAATTCTCTATTCAATTACCATTTGAGAAATAGTTTCATAATTGGAACGCTTTGGTATATTACCAGTAAAACTTGTAAAATACAAATTATTTTCTCTTTGTGCATGACAGATATTTATGTAGTTTATACAATATACAAGATGGTTTAAAAAATGGAATCGAACTTTAACCACATGTAGGTTTTGTTTTGAAATGTCATGTCGTTAGTGGTCTAATAAATTCCTTTTTTGATTTTTGTTCGCAAATGCTGAAATAAGATGAGAACGATAAGCACACCAACTGTACCAAATTTGCGCGAGATCGGCAGTTTTACAAGTTATATAGGAAGCCCCATAAACCAAAATTTCAAAAAAAAAAAGAAAAAATACATATCTTATTTTCCGTTCCTCTAAGGACCCATCTTATAGAATTACATTGTACGTCAAAACTCGTTCACATATTTTTTTATTAATATTTTAAAAGGTTTTTGCTTTCTTTAGAAGAAAAAATATTTTGTGATTATGGCGCCATAATACGACGCTAATTAGAGGCGTAAAAATTCGTTATTTTATAAAATACTTCTATCATAAAACCTACTGGTCAAAAGATATAAAACATTATTAAAACATTGAACATAAAAGAAATTCAGAAATCTGTAATAAGATTTTATTTTATTGTAGATCCTCTATAAGAAAAATATAATCTCCCTTTATATCAGATGAAATCTCAAATTCAACCTAAGAAAATTAGTTCATCTGAAAAATGACAAATTTGAATTCATTTTGACATTATTAGATATTGTACCTCTCGTTATTAAATCACGAATTAAATTAAATCACAAATATTTTAATAAATAGAAAGACTAACTCAACTAATATATTTTAGTGACCGAGCTATATTTTCTAACTTAAAAGATATCAAGGTAACATGTTGGTACTTGGTCGGCGACGTCATATGATGTCTTTACGGCGATAAATTTTACAGAGATAGCAATAAATGACTTCAATTCCAGGGTTGATGTTAGGTGATGTGTCATCGCATAAATATGTTCATGCATGACACAATATCTTAACTTGTGGTTATTTTGGTGAGTTCGGTAACACTCAAAGTTAATACAAATAGGGCTGAAAGTGTTGTTGAATGTAACACTAACACAAACATGAATATTTAACTAGCGATCTCAAGAGTTAAAGTATATTACACCTTCCAGCTGGAAGTATTGGTGGTTTCATACACAATAATCCAGACGCATTTATCATTCAGAATATATTTTTTTTGTTTACTGGCTGTCATATCTCTGTAATAAATATTATTTTCTTAATGTGATTTTCGATGGCATCTGAATATTGCTATACTACCCACTAATATTCTTTTGCAAAAGTTGAATGAGATATTTTAAGAAGTTAACCTCCGTTGTCTTTAACTTCACACTATTTACGGATTTGCGTATTATTCACATGGACGTTTTATAAATCTACGTATTTAGAGTATATGCCAATGACTTCAAAGTCATTGGTGTATTCATTTTCAGCATGGGCAGTGGGCGTAAACGTGAGGCAAGCAATGCAATCTGCATATATCTATCTATGAATTGCTATTGGACAATCGACATAAACTAGCCCCGTCCGTCAGTAAATAATTTATTTTTTATAACTGCAAGTCGTCCAATTACCTGATAAAAACTTTTAATTTTTTTGTTCCCATTTTTACAAAAAAAAAACGATTTATTGCATATTACATAAGAATATTTTATAATTTCATATTGTTTGGGAATATTTCATTAGATGTTTATAATATATCTACGTAAAAGTCGTCTCTGGAATTTATCGCTATCTCCCGTTATCAATATCAGGTATGACACAAAAAGCCAAATTGACGCAAAGTAATTTTACAAAAATCCTGATAGCCCGATAGAAAATCATTACGAATTTTCCGCCCGTTTATTCTTTTACTTCATACAAACGCGTCTTTAAGATTAATGTCAATGTAACGTTCTTCGGGTACTAATATCTTTATGATTAAAGTAATTACAGACTTAAAACTCTTAACTATACCTCACGTAAATAAGTTCTAATAATTTATTTTATAAATCAAAAAATATGTGAGAAATCGTGAAGACGTATAAATTAACATTATGAGGACGCACTATAATATATTACTTGGTCCGTTTTGGTCACTTACCTCTAAAATATGACCAAAATGTTACATCAATATGACGTGACCTTATTACCTGGCTTGTGTTATATGCCAATGTGAAAGTTTATTATAATGTTTAATTTACTCAATAGAGCCAAAAGCTGCAATATGTGGAAATGGAGTTGTAGAAGAAGGAGAAGAGTGTGACTGTGGATGGGAAGAGGATTGTAGAGATCAGTGTTGTTTCCCCATGAGAAGATTTGCACCGATTGACGAACCTCCATGTCATTTATCACCTAGAAGCATTTGCAGTCCATCACAGGTAAAACATCTAATGAAAAAAATCTGTTATTTTTAAAAATTTAACGCTCATGCGCGAAGAAACGAACAAATGGCATTGGGTTTATTCCAATACAGTCAGAAGCGGTTCTGAATTTAATATCCTGGTTTGATTGACCAACTTGACTAAATATATTTCAAGATCTTTTGAACTAAGCAATCACGATGTGAAATCAAATTTTGAACCATTCCTGATTGTCTGCTGAAACCTCCGATAAAAAAATTACTAGATATAATTGCATTGTTTCATTACATTATTTGTTTGCTTCCAACATAGTAACATTAAAACGTTGATAGAAAAAGACATAACATCTCATTCATGCACAACACTCCATGGGTACCAGTTGCGGGTATTAGAAATATTAAAATTTAGAAAGCCTATTCGTTTCAGTAAACAGTACTGTTATCAGCGTGAATGGCGTGAAATATATTAACAGTAAAACAGTGCTAGTGGATATATTTTATATTTAATTAGTAGATAAAGCACCATCCTTTGCCAATATTTTTTGTCGTATGCACTTGATAAAATTAAAGTATAGGATTAAAAATTAAAAGATTTAAATAGATTTATTTATTGCCCTACAGGAATATGTATAGTAGCAATAATAGCCTACTAAACCAAATAACAACACAAACTTGTGAAAATGCCGCCACATTAGTGACTGTGACGTCGTCATTTATGTTGGCAGCCACGTCACAATCACGTCACAAGGGCGCTTAATGTCCGCTGGTAGCCACGTCTCAAGAGTGACCCACTTAATTGCCACTTTATAACTACTACAAAAACACGCATTTTTTGTTATTGCGGATACACACATACACACACACATCTACACACGCACACGCACCGACAGACATCATTCGGAAAATAGAATGGATTCAAGAGGGTCAAAACTTATGTATCAATCAAAATCTCGAGATCGAAAAAAATCACGATTACTATACTTCCTTATATTAGATATAAGAAAGTAAAAAGGGGAAACACACAACACCTGTAAGAATAAAGGCAGTCAACACAACCTGTCATACTGTTCTCCCTAATGTCACCTGTACAAACTTAATACCTACAGTGCACATCACTACTGAATGAATCATAATGAAAATTGTTTTTCTTCTATTCTTCTTCTATATTAAATCATTGAAAATATCGAAATTATGTACACAGAAAAACCAAGCATAAAATTATGCAATATTTGGTAATTTAAGCATATGCATTATATCTATGAATTATAATAAAAGTTATTTGATTTATTTAGGGACCATGCTGTACATCCGATTGTCAGGTTAAATTTGGAGACAAATGTAGAGATGACAATGGCTGTAGAGATGAAAGCTTCTGTAATGGAAGAGATCCACAATGTCCACCTTCAATCAATAAGCCAAACAAAACAATTTGTAACAAAGAGTTTGTTTGCTTCATGGGGGTAAGTAACAATAAATAATATGCCTGAATTAAATCACAACCAATGTATATATGCAAGGTTGTTCTAGATATTGTTTGTTTGTAAAAGGCTTCTGATGAATTCATTCAAAGTGAAACTTTGCACAGCTACCACAAAGTAAGGGCACTTAAAAGGGAAAACTAATTGAGTTCGAGTTGAACTTTTACGTTTCTTTTAATAAAACCTAACAAAATAATTTTTTATAGGTCCAATTCAGTGGTGGTTGGTGAGGGTCGGATATGAAAGTACTGCAGTGTATATAGCAAATAAAAACATGTATAGTCGAGTGTGTTCTACATACAAAAACAATGTTTTGATTCTTTTCACAGTGTCATTTTTCGAAATTCAAACAAATAAGTCCATTTTCGGCGATTATTTTGTTTGTTATTTCGCGAATCCGGTATGGATTCGCGTGACAATTATTGTTATGCATATTTTTAGTTTCGCCCCAATCAATTTTTTCCAAATGAATGTTTGCCAGAAGTTGTGTACTTTTTTGGATTATGATATAAGTGTGTCCAATATAAGAAAGGGGAATCTTGGACATGGTAAGAGATACGGATTCGGTTAAATTAGGAAAAAGTTGTGTAATTAGGGGACCATTCAAACGGTCTTAACAAATCTCAAATTAATTTTGGTTTTTCCGTTAGTTCAAAAAAAGTAAGATTTTTGGAATTTTGTTTTAATTTTTTTTCACGTTATTATCAGAAATAGGGAGAAATTAAAAACACTTCTTATTGCAATTTGTGATAAGCTTTAACGTGACAATGTCATTTTTCTTCTCCGACGTTTTGTAGCCGTGGACCATGATCGACTGTATCACCTATGTATCACACATAGTGGTTAAAATATGTTTTAAGCTAAAGGCCGTATTCCAAAAATCCTATCTTAAAGCATATTTTAATTACTATGTGTGATACGTAAGTGAATAAAAAGGGGACTTCCAAAATCTGTCAAAAAAATTCCATGTCTGTAAGTAAAAAATTTAATTGATGATGGTTCCAGAGAAGAAAAGTGACATTAACATGTTAAAGCTTATCATAAATTTCAATGAAGAAATATTTGAAGTTGTTTCCTATTTCTGATAACAACGTGAGAATAAATTAGAACATGCTCGATTATTTTCGAGGCGATTCGTTAATATTAGAATTTGTCGTAGACAGTAGCAGGTAACTTAAAATCCTCTTATAACGAAAATTAAGCGATTATAAAATGATTATTGTAATATTTAAATTTCAGTATTATTATCGCGTATATCATATATCTTTTCTAGTACAATATACTGTAAAATGATGAGAATTTTATATTATTTAATTTTATTACTTTTTTTTTAATAAAGTAAAATAAAATACTTGTTTAAGGTTTTCTTGGATCAGTCATTAATGTTTGTACTCATCCAAACTGTATGATCATTTTATTAAAATAATACATTTTATCTGATGTATTTTTTTAAATTTTCCTATTAATATTTCTGACAATTACAATGTAACGTGATTAGGAGTCAAGGAAATCAAGGAAAAATGATATAATGAAAAAAAATTGGGTATCATTAGCAAGTTTTAACAGAAACTAATATGTGAAAAATTTAAAAACAACATTTTCGCCTAAAAAACTAAATACTTATTTAGTATTAATAATAATAACACAAAATAATATATTATATGAACCCACTCATAACAATTTTAAATAAGAAAACTGATAATGGGAAATCTTTGAGGGCATCGAACACTTGAACTAAAAGAGAAGGCGGATGAATAGATAATTTATTAAATTTAAATGGTATTTTTCTGAAACTCCAACAATCATAAGGTGATTTTTATTTTCAGTCTGTTCAGTAGCGACATTCCAATTTTCTAGTTTTCAGTTGTTTCTGGGTATTGCAATAAGAATACTGGTTTTACACAAGCCAATTACTGTAAACTATACAAGCAATTTAAATCTCTATGATCCGATTTTCAATCGCGTGTTAACAACTAGTTGGAGGGTAACCAGTACTATATTTCCATAAAAAAATATGAGATCGTAATACAAACTATGCCAACTAAAAGTTAACTCCTATATAAAATATTTGTTGTCATAACCACTTTAAAAATAATTGTAACATTTGAGAAAATCGAATTCTGGAAGTGCGGGTGCACGATTGAAGAACCAGATCTTAGATAGGTTTAAAAATAATTTTACTAATTTTGTTCAAAATGTACCCCTTTTATAATCTGATTCACACATACATATGTTTCTTTCCCCCTCCACCAGCAAATCATTGTTTATTAAGGCTTCAAGCAATTTTTATATGTTTGTATAGGCAAGCTCTATCTATACTTTAATGATCGAAGGTAAAAACAAGCACGTATCTCGGCTCGCTCGGTTTATATCTGTAGTACAAGGAGCGGGGAACAGCACATAGTGTACAATGCGGATGACATATGCGAGCGATAAATTAATCGTGAACATAGCGGAATGTAGGAATTAACGGGATCTACGCACTTGCTGTCATTTCCTACAATATTTCCAGCGTTGCCAATTGTCATATTTCTCTTACGGTATCGCTGTCAATTGTCATAATATTACAACTGACAACTCTGGAAATACTGTAAGAAACGACAGCAAATGTGTACATCTTGTTAATTCTCCTACATCCCGCTATGTTCACGATATATTATACCGAGTTTAAAAATGCACCAAACGTGAACTTATAAAACCAAAATACTACCATAGTAACTATATACAGGGTGTCTCAAAAGTCGCGTACAACCTTAAAGTCACGTTTCCTAGGGATATAATAGAGTGCTGGAAAAATGTTTAAAAAATTCCTTGTCCGTCATCACTTAAGGAACTATAAGTAATTTAAATGTAGAAAAAGAAACACTGTTTAATAAATACTCGGTACACTCTAATATTAATGCGCAATACTTTATTATAATAAATGTTCAAAATTCTGCCTTTCGCACCTAGACATATGTTGGCTTCTCTCACGCTATTTTTGTGCACACGCTGGAGCATTTTAGGACTCACGGTAACAGCAGCTACAAGTTTTATATTACCCATTATTCTGTTAGGGTGTTTGTGGTCAGTTTATCTAAGTTTTATCCATTGGACTCTACGGTCGCCCGACGTAATTCTATTGGACTTCTTCTTATGAGGGCATTTGAAAATATTGTTTATCGAACCACACCTGTGACAGAAGAGAAGCTGCGGAAGAGAATCATTGCAGCTACTGCTACCATGAATCCTAAAATGGTTTGGTTATTTTCAAGAATTCTCTGCGGCACATTCCCTCATTTCGAACAATTTTTGTTTGAAACATTTTTGATTTGACACAGTTTTGTATGCCCTCTTGAGACATGCCCGCGCTGAAGAATCAATTTCACTGATACTCACTAGGATTTTTCCTTGGACGTTCCAGATATTTTATCTAAAATTTCAGATTTCCATGTTGACGTGTTCGAGAAAATCGTTTCACAATAATCACCAGTGACACACAGACATGCAGACATACAGACACAGATTCGCAAACACATATGCAGCATGCCAATTCGGATCAATGTTCTATGTTCGGGTCTCAAAACTTCCATTTTCATCATAATCTGCACTGCACCGTCACATTTTAAGTTACGAAATTTGTCTATATCCTACAAATATAAGTTGCAAATCGTAAAGGTCTTTATGAATCCGACATCGTTATATTTAATATACATACACGCTACGCGTACACAACCATGTCAGTCGGTCGTTAAACTAATCAACAATGTCCAAGATATACGACATAAACATGAAACATAAAACACGCCACATAAATTAGACAACTCCCGAACTAAAACCGAATCTGCACGGATAGGGGTTAGACAGTTGAAAAAAAAACGCGCGCACAGACACACAACTAAACCCTTCGCCTTTGTCAGAATCAAAACCGGGATTTGAACCCGGGAGTCGATAGGTAGTAAACCAACTACGTTTGTCATATAACGCTCTGGCCCACTGCGCTACCGCGCTCGAACATAACTAACTAGTTCTCTGCGCGCCTATGACTGACGGTAGTTGAGCATCTCTAGTCTTAAGTCAACATAAAGAAAATTAAATTAAACAATTACCGGAATAGCCCTACAGTGCTGCTAGGATTGAACTGACAGGATCTAACTATGTGTATACTATCGACTTGCAAAGTTCTAATAATATACTCTGCTGATTTAAATATTAAACAGTTATTAGTGGTCTACATCCTTTGTAAAAGATAAAACCACCTTTGCATTTAAAGTAAAAAAATGAAAATTATATAATTAAAATTTTGTGATATTTACGGTAACTTATCTGAGGCGTTGACAATTCGACTTGTCGGCTCCAATCGTGAACCTGTTTCATAAAAATTTGGCCAAAAGAATTAGATAAATTATGACCTGGAACTAAAATAATTTAACAGTAAATAAAACTTGTACGAATTAATGTAGTGTTAGTCATAACTAGTGATACCGGCAGTAGTAGCTTTAACCTTGAAAGAATTCTAGGCCATGGGCGGCGTCTAATCGCGTATATTATAGGTATCGAAAAATAATCAATTACATTAAAAAAACCATTAGTATATGTAGGATGTGAACTTGAATATACGACACGGTCATGTCACAGTCATAATGAAAATGACTATGAGGTTATTTTACACTATAACGACAGAATGACAAAATTGTCAGCTGTGTGTAATATTAATATGACGATCAAAACAAGCCGTTTTCTGCTTTTGTCGAATATGTGAGTGGAAGAAGCAAATTAATCACTGAATTAAAATGGTTACGTTTTCCCAATTGCTGATTTTTTTAGTTGAAAATTTAAAATGCTTTATTTGATTATATAGGGATTATTTAGAGCAGTGCCATATACAAACTTCAGCTCAGTTTATTTTAAAGCTGCGTTTTCACGAGATATCCAACTTAAATCTATAAATCACTGTTAAAATTGTTCTGTCAGTAATATCGAAACGAAACGAGAACATATAATTCATCCTAAATATCATAAAGATTTAATATTTGATCATATAGGCAATCAAAACTGATGCGTAATTTTTCATTAATAGGAAATACGATTATTTAGTTTCATAAAATGACATTAAATAAAATGTTCATATTTCTTATTAATAAAGAAAGTAGGCATCGTATTACCTGTAATTTTATACATTAAATCCATATGGTATTTAAGATGAATCATGTCGTGTACTCATTTTTCGTTCTCATCAATAGAAAAATTTTAATAGCGATTTAGCTTTCTGTCATGCTAACGCCGCCTTAAAGAGTAATAACTCCTTAAAATTCATACTTCAAAAATTATTTATTTTAATGATAAATCAATACTCATATGGGATCAACCTATCTACGTTATTTATTTTAATTTTATTTTTAAAGACATCAAGACATTGATATTGCTTTATTTATAATAGTTTTTACACAATTTGGAGTTAGTAATCTATTAATATTTTGTTATGTTTTATTTTTGTATAATAACCGTCATTTTACATCACTAAGTATGTCGATTTCGAAAAAAACCTATTTAGTTATTTAGGTAAATTATTTTAACGTAAAATACGGTTATAGTAGAAAATGGTCAAAATCATCAAAGTAGTCGGATCTTCTTAAAATGTTGCATACAAGTATAACTTATTAATCTGAATATTTTTCATTACTGACATTTTGCTGTCTTTACAGAAAATATACTTTACATAATTAGAGAGTAGTTTTGCTTCATCACTACCATGGCCTACGTGGTTAAAAATAAAACAAAAAGGACACAAAAAAAATTCTTTCAGATAACCAGGGATGAACTCTCAAATTGCAAAAAAAAAATCAAAAATTTGAGATCCATATCATCTATTGCGAACTCAATATAATGTATATTTTTTTGTTCTGACGTTATATTTTTTTACGAGCTTCAGTATTTATTTTTATATTTTCTGTTTTCATTATTTGTTGTGATATAGGTTTTTTTTATATTCTTAACTGTTTTAAAAAAGTGAGTATTACATATTTTACAATTTAGTAAATAAATATTGTTCAGTTTTAGACAAAGATGAAGTGGTGCATGATGAATATCGTTAGATTGGTAATTAAATTTGCTATTTAATGGCCCTTAGTAGGTGCCATTTAAAAAAATGATTTTTTCTTAAAAAAACACGTTTGACACATTTTATTCTTTCATGAGTAAGCCTGGCCAAGCGATGGTAGATTCAGGGTCGGGCGCAATACCAATGCCATCGCGCGCTTGTTTACGATGACGATAACACGACACACTTCAATTGTTATCTATCGGTCGATGCATAGAGTACTAATAAATAATAAATAATGTTGAGCGTAAAGAGTAGAAAGCGACCGTACGCGTGAATAAATTTATCGGTGAATTTCCGGATTTATTCTATGATGGATGTAAAATAATTTGTAAAGTTTGTGATCAAGACTTAATGTGCTGGAATAAATACGGCTGCAAAATTCATGTCAATAGTAACCGGCATAAAAATAAAAAATGGCGTATCTTCTTTGGAACCTCAGTTTATGTTTGATTTACTGTTAATGCTGATTGCCTGTGATGTTCCCCTGCGCATATTGGATAAACCAGCCTTTCGGGAGTTCTGGAATAAATACAATCCCCAAGTGAATTTACCAAGTCGTTCATCGTTACGTAGATATGTACCAAGTGTTCGTGAAGACATTGTAAATAGGATTAAATGTGCATTAAAAAATACACGGCTGTGGTTATGTTGACGAGACGACAGATTGTAAAAAAAAATTCTATTTTAAATGTTATAGTACGTGTACTCGACCCTGTTAAACCAACATTTCCACTTTTACTAGCTAGCAAAAGACTAACTGCGTGTACTGGCGAAACAATTATGCGGGTGGTGTTGGAGACTTTCGAAAAATTTGAACTGTCAACAAGTCAAATGTTGATGTTTGTGACCGACGGTGCTGCGACAATGCGTTTGGTGGGCCGTTTTCTTCAAGATTATATGTTTTTACATGTTACGTGTAAAGTGCATGCATTCCATCTTGTAGCAGAAACGATTCAAAAATGTTTTCCAGAGGTAGATGCATTAATAGCAAATACAAAAAAAGTATTTCTCAAATCTCCTAAACGGCTTCGAGCATTTCACACACTGTGTCCTGGTATTCCGGACCCACCAGAGCCGATTCTTACACGTTGGGGAACGTGGTTGAAGGCAGCTTTTTATTATGCTGAATATTTTCCTCAAATAAAAGCTGTGATACTACAGTTCAACCTTAACGAGGCTGCAGCTATTAAGGAAAGCCAGATAAGCTTTCAAGATGTTTCCCTTGAGACAGATTTAAAAACTATTTATAACAATTATAGAGGACTACACGACGCAATAGAAAAATTGTAAAATATTTCGTCGTCATTAGTGGAATCGCTGCAAATAGTGGACGACGTAAATACACAGCTATAGACTATAAATGACGCGAAAAATAGGCCCATTATTGAAAAATTCGAGAGTGTATTACGGAAAGATCCTGATTTTACCAAATTAAGACAAATTTGTAATGGTGCATCTACAGCTGCGTTAAGTGAGTTCACAGAGTGTTTTACTTATGCCTGTATTACTTCCGTATATGTCGAACGGTCTTTTTCAAAATACAAACATATTTTTTCACCACAGCGCACATCGCTTACTGAGACAACTGTAGAAACATATCTGATGCTACACAGTTATTATAGAAGTGCTGCAGTTTGTGATAACGACAACCAAGCTACTTCATAAATCTGCTTAAGAAGGTGAGTTTTGTACATATTTTTATAAAGTGTACCAGTAATAATAAAATTTATTTCCATTTATTTTATTTATTTATTTATTTATTATTAGTTATCACTGTACATGTGTGAACGTCATTTAACAGTTTAATAATAATGTGCAGCACTAAGCTTACCAAATATAAGGAAATACAAAAAAAGAGAATTTAACGCGAACGAAATAGTACAAAAACATACATCACAATATATAAAATATTTTTGTTTCTATTATTGTACTTAATCAAGTATTATGATATGATGCATACCCAGTACGTCTCTGTAGGATTAATGACCTTGGCCAGGCTTATTCATGAGGCATTTGTTATTGACTTAATTGATGAAATCACTATTAATATGAGTTACTAGAATCAACTGGAACAGATTTTTTCCCAATCACGTTAAAAAATAAATTTGAAGAAAAGAAAAATTCCTTGAGGAAAATGTAAATTTGGCAACGTTATCCTATGCAATTTGAGTTGTAGATTCCGAAAAACAAAATATACTGGGTGATGCATTTAAAAAATCAAAGGTAAACGCTCTTCTGGTGAAACCGGAAGTCGGCCATTTTGACTATATCTGCATGTCCATCCGAAATTAGGTCTAATATATTTGTACCAAATTTTGGCTGAATCGGTTGAAAGACATATAAGCATGACCCTAGTCTCGTGGCCACCCGGTATACCTACTTGACATATGCGATTTACGTTGAAACAACATATTTGGGAGAGATATAGTTTCTAAATATAAGTAACCGAACTTTTTTTTTGTAACGTCGTTATAAGTTTAGAAGGAAATCACCGAGATTTTGGCGGATGCGCCATTCTATTGAATTTTCTCGTAAGTAGACACTACAGAGGATCGTTTCCAAGGTTTTAAAGTTCATTATCACATCGACTTTTTTATTTATTTTTCATTTAAAGCATTTAGTTTTTTCGTCTCCTTGTTTATTACAGAAAATTTACTACAACTTACTCTTAACAACAAATAACACTAATGTGAAAGAAGATAACATAACACACAAAACGTCACCATGACAATGAAAACTAAAATATTTTATGATAAATAAAATTCGCACGAATTAATGTAGTGTTAGTGATCAGTAATATAAAAATGGTCACTAGTTATTTTGGGGCATACTATTGAAAATTTTCGAAAAATTTAAAAAGTTCCTACTTTTGGTGGTTTCAGTGTTACTTTATAAGAAAATCGAGATTTTGGCGAATGCGCTTGGTCTGTTGCTTTTTTTTTATTTTGACAGTGCTAAAGTTTACAAAATTTTTGTAAACTTTGACAGCACCATTCCGCTGCATGCGGCGCGATATAATGGGCAAATTAATTACTTACAGTTTATTACAAACTTATTTGCAACATAAAAAGCATCGGCTTCTTTGATGGCGGTAAAAAGATCAAAGAAGTTGACATTTTTTATGCTGCAAATAAGTTTGAAATAAACTTATTTACTTCATGTTGCCATCAGCGTGCCTTACGCCCTCAGCTAGGGATGGTTCTGGATTGATCCTAATGTGTAGTTTATTTCAAACTTATAGGCAACATAAAAAACGTCGGCTTCTTTGACGGCGGTAAAAGGATCAAAGACGCCGACGTTTTTTATGGTGCAAATATGTTTGAAATAAACTCTATACTTAGATAAACTAACAGCTTAATTGAGTTCATTCATTTGTGAATATTAAACCTTCTTTCTTTTTTTAAGGAATGTACTGGTTCAATTTGCTTAGCATACGGATTGGAATCATGCCAGTGCATACCAACTAGTAATGATCCAAAGACGAAAGCATGCGAACTGTGTTGTAAATTACCAGGAGATAACCAACCATGCATCTCATCATTCAAATGGAACGATATGCCTTATGACATTCCTGATATGTATTCCAAACCTGGAACTCCATGTAATAATTACATTGGTTACTGTGATGTTTTCCAAATGTGCCGGGAAGTGGATCCCTCAGGACCTCTTGCTACCTTAAGAAAGCTTCTGCTTTCTGAAGAAAGCATTGCTAGTTTTAAAAAATGGATTATTGATTACTGGTATGCTGTAGCTGCTATTATTATGATTGTGATAGCTTTACTGGTAAGTTCAGAGGCAAATTTGTTTTCTATTTTATCTCTTTATACATACAAACAATGTAAACTAACCTTAGTTATTAATGAATTAAAAATGTGTCAATCAATCAAGATTCAATTTAATTGAATTATAAAAAACTTTATTCAAACCAATTTTTGATTTACACTAATTAATTATATTATACATGGTGAGTCAGATTTTGTATCAGAACTCTGACAATTGATAGAAGACTTTTTTTAAAAAGAAACGTCCCTATAAACATAGGTCGTAGAACGCCTCATTTGTGAGATACAGCGTGTTGAAATACATATTTTCTTTCAATTTTCCTTTATATAAAAATACTTGTTTAAAATAAAATCATGATATTGCGTCAATAAACCAAGCACATGAGTGTTGACATTAAAATCTGTCATTTAATATCTCCAGTTGTAGATAGATAAAGAGACCAATGAATACTTTAATGGAGAAAAATATTAACCGACTGGATTTTTTCCCCTTTTTCTTTCAAACATTTGAAAGATCATTTCAATTTTGTTTTAAAAAGACCCTCTTGTTCCGAGTCGATGCAGCGTTTTTAAGATAAACAGACCTATTTGGAACAAGTCAGAAATTTATATTTCATACTCAAATTTAATGTAAATCATGAATTACATAAACTAACAATAACGGCCTAATAACAATTTAAAGTAAATTCTCAAAATGTGAACCATTTTTTCAACACACGATTTACACTGATGTACAATAGAATGTCTCATTTGATCTAAATGGTGAACTCTTAGTTCGTCACACGCATTTCTAATGTAATTAATAAGTTCATCTCTTGTTTCGACAGGAGTTACATACACCTTTTATTTTAAAAATCCCCACACAAATAAGTTTAAGGGAGTCAGATCTGGGATTCGTGGAGGCCACGCGACTGGACCTCCACGAACAATCCATCTCTCTGGAAAATTGTTGTCTAACCAATTCCTTACAATTCTCCCAAAATGAGCTGGACAACTATCCAGTTGGTGCCATTCTTCTTACATTTTGCGGAATTTCTTCCTACATATTTCCATGTTCTGCTCGTAAGAATTGCAGAAAATGTTTGGCATTAACACGTTGTGGTAAAAAATAGGACCCAAACAAATGATTGTTATAAATTCCAATGCCTACAAACGTTTACAATAAATTTATGTTGAACATCTCTTAATTGAACGGCATAAGGATTTGCATGTGCCCACACATATTGATTATGGAAATTTACAACCCCCTGACGTAAAGTAAAGCAGGACTCATCGTGTACAATAAGTGAGACAAAAAAATTTCTATTATTTTGGACCGAGTTGAGGACCCACCGACAAGAATTTAATCTCCATTCTTGGTCATCTGGATGTAAGCCTTGAACAGGTTGCAAATGATAAGCAGCCTGTGATCCCATCTGAGGACTTAGGAAATTTGGGTCTGGGAAACACCAAGAGTAACGGAAACTCTTCGAGTTGTTAATTGTGTGTATCTATTGAATACGCGCAAAATTCGCTGGGTAATTTTTCCTTGCCGAGTTGATGGTTTTTTGTCGATTCCAATGTATAATCCTTAACCCTTGATTAACAAATCGACGGTGAATGTATAGAACACAGATGGATGTGGATGTCGTCTATATAGAAATCCTCCTATACTCCCTGGCTGCTTCCGCTGAGTTCCCATTTGCAAACCCATAAATAAAATGCACATCTCTTCCTGATTTGTTAAAATAAACGGCATTTTGATTAAAAACCAACTTAAGCTGAACTTGGAAATAAATTAGTGCACAGTTTTTATAACTTCAAATGCCATTGTCATGTCTCGATGTTTGACGTTTAACGTCTTATTTTGTTTTCCATGGTATACCATTTTTTTTGGTTGATTTAAAAGTGTATAGCTAATATCATTGTCCACTTTGCCGCAATATCATGATTTTGTTTTAAACAGAAAAAAATGCATTTGATTTGTAGCTCACAAATGAAGCAGTCTAAGACCTACATTTATAGAAACTTTTCTTCATTAAAAAAGGTACTCTATCAAGTGCCTGGTACAAGAAATTGACTCATTCTGTATATTAAATTATTTACATAAATTATAATACAAATTTAAAAGAAAAAATCAGTCGTAAATACTTTTCCACATTTTTGATTAAGTAATTTATTTTTCTTTCTTTCATTAGATTAAAATATTCATAGTTTTACGTGAATATAAAATAAGTAAGTTTGTATATTTACAAATTAATAATGATTTTTTATGCTTTAATTTTAAATAGATATCTACTGCATTAACAACTATGTATTTACTGCTTTTTATTAATTTTGACCGCAGGCAGTAAAGTACTTGTTTAATTGTTTAAATAGACTAGTTAGTCAACTGCATCTTTGGGTAGGGAATGCTCCCAGATAGCAGCAAGGCACTTCAGTCTAAATAAAGCTGAAAAAATAATTTCTTAAAATGAAACTAAACTGTTGTATTAAACATATAATCTGATGAAAATTAAAGTCTAGTAGAATATATAAGTCCATACATTTAAGTTTTTTTTTTTGGAAACTTTATTTTACAATTTCATTTATGCATTCCATTTGGAAAATGTGTGCAAAAACTACTATTTAAACAATGCTTGTAGCTTTTAATTTCAAAACATTGTTTGCATCAAGGCGATTTAACTTTAATTCTGTATTAAATAAATAGGTACCATACTTATCAGCTTAAAGTCATCACCTTCTCGTCTCTCTTTCTAGCGCTATTTGTAGTGAGGTCTGTCAGAAAGAGAGCAGAAAGGATAGTGGTGACTTTAAGCTGATCAGCACCTAGATACCATAGCAAAAATTATTAAGAAAATTGTTTCTATGTTCAATCACCTTAGCGAAAACATGCCTCTTACCTAGAAACGGTTACCTACCTTAAATGGGAGATTTTGCATACCAGTACCCAGTTAAACTACCATGCACTTATGCATGCTGTTCTACGGCCACCATCTTGGAAAATGGCGGCCATTGTTGTTTAGCTATATTCATATAAACGGTTAGAGAAATCAAAACGTTTTTCAAACAAAAGTTGTAGACCACCAAAGAATACACATTTTTGATTATTACCCATATACGATATATTATGTAACACCATTAGCAAGCTACCGGTATTGAATTATGCTAAGCAATGCCTGATGCAGATACTTTAATTGCTACAGTCGCTCTCCAGCGTGCTGTTGATGGTAGTACTGTCACCATGGTTTACACTTCTCTCAACCAACAAAGCCTATTGGTTCTTTTGGTCATAGACTGCTGACAAAGGAAACAGATTATTCAAAATCTCTGAGTAACAAATAAAAATGTTTATTATTAGTTAAATGAAATTCTCAGTTGTTATTCATAACTCTATTATCTGCCCTCAAAAACTTGCCACCCGCCCTCAGGAAAAACACCATAAAATTGCTTAATTCTGTCACAAAAAGGCTCCTCAGTAAATAAACATTGCTTGTAAGAATTTTACCTTCTTTGCTTGATGTTGATGGTTTTTTTTTTGCAAAAATTGATAATATGTAAACTTTGCTTTTATCCCGGGGCTAATAGCTTATTAACCATTGAATATACAGTATGTCCACAGTTAAGAATGGATAAGAGGATAAACTTTTTTATTTCTCATTTTACGCGGAAAATTTATTCTTCACAAAAAGTTTTGCTTTTGTTAAAAATATGATTGTAAGTTAATAAGTCATGTACAGGGTGTTCAGAAAATTAAAAAGTCTGAAAATTATGTAACTACATTCAATTTTAAGGATATGAAAAGCTGTTACTAAGAAAAGTTGTTTGGACTTAAAATTTATGTCAGAATGCCAATTTGTGGATAAATCTGCCTAATTCGACTTTAAAAACTTTTAATGAAAAATAAATTTTCCGTGTAAAATGGGAAATAAAAATTTACCCTCTTATCCACTCTAACTGCGGACTTACTGTATAACAAACTTGATAATATTGTGTATTCTTTAGTGCTCTACAAATTTGCCGCCATTTTCCAAGATGGCGTTCGTAGCACAGCATGCACAAATGTTGATTTTTGGTATCTATGTTATTGTTATTACGGTGCACAAGTACCTATTCTGCATATGCAAATTTCCCCTTCTAGGGTAATAATTATTGCTAGGATAAAACCCTAGAATAACTAGACTGTATGGTACTAAGATTAAATTGAAAACGGTATAATGCAAATGGACATTTTAATGTTATATGTATTGTATATTAGGGTATATACAAAACAACTAAGTAGTTGTTCTGCTAATGCTAAATAATAAATGTTAAAGATATAGTGCAATAATTTTGAATTATATGTTTAGGCTATATTTTATTTAGTAATAAGTAATAAATAACTTTGTTAATATAAAATATATAGTCAATTGGATGACACCAATAGGTTGGTATCTGTCAGTGTACCCAAAAATGAAGTTCAAAAGTTGGATTTTGTTTCAGTATCACTAGGTTGATAGTAAAAATAATTGATAGTAAACAAGGGTAATAAACATCATAATTTAAATATGAACTTATACACAATGGAAGGATATTTCACAAATAATAAAAAATCGTAAACAGCAGAATTACACTTTAAAGGGACTAAAAATTGTTTTGTAATTTGACTGAAATAGGAAGGGAGAATGATAGGAATGTGAATGATTTTTGTATATTAAATGCCATTTTATAAAGGATAAACCCAAGTAGCACACCGAGGTGTAATTTGGTTATGCCAACGTTTTGACTGGTGTTACAACGTTGGCGCGGCCAAATTACAACTCGGTGTGCTATTTGGGAAGTGCATGCTGAATTCCTCAGAAGAAGGTATCTATTTACTTAGACCAAATAAGATTTTAATAGGATGAAACTCGCATAACATCATTAGATAATAAAGTTCAAATTAAGCATAGCCATCCATGGGGATAGACATCCAGTAAATTGATATCAAACAGTTATGAATATATTTGTGGCAAAAGAAATGAGCAGTTATACATCTTTTAAGAAAAAAGAACAAATCACTTATTTAACAATAGTGATTTTCCAAAGATACCAGTGAATACATAAATACGTTAATAGTAAATTATTAAATTATTTCACAATATAAATAGTTCCGAGTTGTTCAAGTTTATCTATATACAGTATCGTCTAAATGAAACGGCCATAGTACAGATCTAAGTCATAATTATAAATGTTAATATTTCTTATTATGGTGTGGAAGCAAGGTTAAAATTTAAAGAGGAACTTAATAAGTGAGTAGCCGACCAAGCCAGAGGTGCTTTTCTTGATTTGAGCTGTTTATTAAATTTAACCCTGTATGCAACCAATTATGTATGTATTCATATTTGAATGAAAGCAGGTGAAGAGGATGAAAGAATGCTAGCAATGAAAATCAAATTGTGCGAGGTCTGATTTTGGATAAAAAAATTGTTAGTATAGTTTTTCAAATTTGGGGGTATAAAAAAATTTTAGTATGCCGTACATATGTATCTTGAGGATAGCAATATAGTCAGAAAATTCTGATATTGATGCTCTTCACAGCAAAAAAATATGCATTCGGATATCTCAAAATAAAGATTTCGTAAGCTTGTGACCAGCTTAACGTGGGCACACTGTACATAATAAAAAATTAATATCATATACGGGGGGGTATCATTTTTTCTGCAAAACTTCAAAAATCGATAGAACAAATCGAAACAATAATAGTTTACTGAAGAAACTTAGTTCCAAAACTTCACCATTTTTGAGATCTGATATTTGGTACATGTAGTATATTTGTCGAGACCAATAACTCGAGAACTATTTTATTGGAAAAAATATTCTGGGTGATATTTTTTTTTTAGCATCGTGTACTGTTTCAGTCATTCGGGTTTTTTTTTTGTACTACGTCACTGGTTATTTTTGCTCATCAATATAGAATCCCTAATTTATTTGGAAATTTTTGTCAGTTGGTGTTCGATATCACAATAAATGTCAGTGATATAAAAAATAACCCAAAAATAAATTGAAATTTCAGCGCTCTGTTTCTCAAAAATGGTAAAGGTTTGGAACTAAGTTTCTTTAGTAACTGCCATTATTTCGACTTGTTCTATCGATTTTTTAATTAACAAAAAGAAAGACTATAGTTTGATTCTGCATAAATGATGTGTTGTAACTGGGTGCATTATTTATTGTTGTCATTTTGTAATTCTTTTAAAAATGTCTTCTTAATGTTGAAAACTCTATTAAAATATTTAATAATACAAATTATTGGCCAACAAGTGTGATTTGATTAAAAATAACATACTTAAATAACAATTATTTTTTAATGAATTTTATGTGTAGTAACTTTACTTACGTATATATTTTTTTAAGGTACTAAGCACCAGATATCTTGGTAAGCGACAAGATCTTAAGTTGAAGTCGATCACGATAATGCATAAATCCACAACAGAAGCTGTTCGTTTACCACCTGACGGTGATGGGGCAGGAATTACAGTCCACCCTGGTGTTCGCTCAAAACTTCCCTTGAAACGTAAAGTTCGTGATGGTAAAGTGAGGAGAAAACGAAAGAGCAAAGTAGAATCTATAAATAATAATCTCAATAGTCCAAATAAAACCAAGAGCTCACCTAAAAAGAAGAAGAGAGTATCAGCAGCAGTAGGAGCTGAAGAGACCAGGAAAAAAACCGGTGGAGACGACTATAATCGAAGTACCTCATAGCAAAGTTAAGAAGTCACTACAGTCTACTGCTGCAAAGAAGAAAAAGAAGAAGAAGGAAATCATAGACTACAGTAGTGTACAAGCGGACATAGATGGAAAGAAGGGGTTGATAAGTACTGAAGTAGTACATAATCCTATAACACCTGATGCAGATCCAGTGGGTAAAGTGCAGAATTGGCTATTAAAGTCACAGTATGCATTACCTAAATCAAAATCCACCCCAGTTGGATTAACAGACAAGACACGTAGAAGCCCTCATAAACGTCCAACAATTAGACCAAGAACGGACAAAAGTAAATCTCACAGTGTGGGGAACATTCCAGGTGAAAAAGAGAAAGTTCGTTTACAAGTAGTGTACAAACCACCCTTTAAATTTAGTGTTAAGTTGCGTAAACCAGAAAAGACTAGTGTTATAATTGAACGTGCTCCTGAACCTGTGAAAAGATCTGAAAAGAAATCACCAAGGACAGGTGTACTCATACGTACTGTTAAAGAAAAAGACTCAAAATTACAACAATCAAGTAAACCTAATGCAGAAACAAGTGTTGCTTCTGCAACAATTCTGCCTGCTGCAACTAGTCCACAGGTTGAATTAAATCCTGACATTGATTCCAATATTCATACCGTCCAATCTGATTTAGAAGTACTTTTATCCGAAAGTGAGTTCCTGTTTTCGGATGACTGACATATTCTCCTCATTTTCAAATTAACATGTTTAAGGCTGTGGAAAAAGCATTCCGCACTTTTTGAGCTGCTTTATATTTTTTAATGTAATTCGGTTATTAATACATGGATTCCTGTAAAACTTTACTAGTTACCTTTTGAATTTAACACTTTATTGATAAAAATGGGTTATGGGTTATATTCTTAACTTGGAGGTAATGAATTAATAAACTAATTTTTACAACTGTTAAATGTTATAACCAGTCAATTAACAGAATTAATTATTAACAAATGAAAAATTATGTTTAATACATAATATAATACAACACAGTAAAATTCGTTATGCATGGATTAATTGCATACCATGTTTTCATATTTGCACACAATATTTTGTATTTTTTATATGGATTTGTAGTATTACTTTTATGAAAACTTAACTAAAAACAAACTTGAAATCTGGGGTTTTTTCAGAAGCAGAAATTAATTCTGGCATACTGGGTGTGTCATTTGTCTCCAAATGTGTTGTCCCCTTGCTCACAAGAATACTTACTTTAGAAATACAGGGTGTTACATTACCTGTGGTGTTTAAGTTCTTAATGTACTGATTGTCCTAAATTTGAGGTTTGCCATTAATGTCTTAATATCAGGAGAGATGAAAGATATATTTAATTATGTCACTTTTGCATGTTTTAAAAAATCATTAAGAAATATGTACGTAAATTTCTTTCTGAGAAAATCATGGAAACAGAAATGCTATACTTTTCTATTTTTTTGGAAAAACGAAAAATGCTATGATTAACTTTTTATTTTACTTCACAACATGGGCATACATTTCAACTTCTCGAAACAATCATCAACTTTTTTTTTAAATAGCCCTTGTCCGAGTTGTATGAGAAAATTCTAATGTTGCTCGTTTTTAAGAATGTCTTTGACAAACTTTTCGACCTTTGCCATGGCTGCTGCATTTTTTTTGCTGTTACCTTTCCCATTTTTGTGCTAAATTAAAGCAGTTTCCCTGTCATTTAAACCTTTGGTACCTAATGAATTAGTTGCATAGAATCATTAACTGTGATTTATTCAATTGAACCTTTGTAGTTGGCTGTCGCTAGTTTTCTTGGATAATCTGGTTCGTTCTATCACTCTCTGGGCATAGTCAGCTAAATCTTGATAACTGGGTAATACTACTAGTCTGTTGAATCACCATGGTGCAGCATTTTCCTACACTGGCAGCACTGTAAGTTTATTTCTGCAATTGTTTCATTTGTTCTTTTCTTTAATTTGATTTGCTACACAACTGTCAGATTGACAACGTACTGCCGCAATTTTACGAATTATGTTATGGGTTTTTGAGTTTTAACAAGCAGAAATTGCAGAATCGTGTAACACATTGTTTTTTCAACAGACTGATACTAGCCAGAGAACTAAATTTAGTTGACTATGCTCTGGCTGGGTAGTTCAAATTTCATATTTTATCTAAGTTTAAGTAATCAAGCGTAGAACTCAGTGGTGTATTATTCTACAAGCCCACGAAGCCCGGGCTTTGGGCACTAAATATTTAGAGGTGAATGGATCGAGTGGACTGTTCAAATAATTCAATAAATTTTAAAAACAAACAGCAATTTTCGTTTATTGAATAATATTTACTTTTTGTTTATTATTAAGTAACCCATCTCTAAGTTTTAAATTTCTCTATATTTGTGATGCAATAAAGTTTATTTATTGTGCGTCTGCTTGTATTAATACTATACCTAAAAACAGAAAACTCATAACTGAAAAGGGCACAAAATGTTGTGGGCTTCAGGCGCCTGTATTGCTTAATACATGACTAGTAGAACTGACCAAGAGTTTCGTCTGTTATTTGGTTATGAATAGTAAAAGTAGTGTTGGCAATTAACTGGTTAATTATGATTTTCAGAGTTAACCAGGTTATTAACTTATAAAATTTACCACTTCAATTTTGTTTTTTTCATAAATTTAGGTCATCCCCACTCCTCAATAAATGCTTGATTGACTGAAACTTGATACCAAATAATTACTATAATTCATTATTATTTTTACATATTTTTACAAATATTTTAATTTTTTATTTGAATTTGAACTAAAAACCACAAAACATGTTTCAAATGATTAGGCGAGTCTTAGTAGCAAATTAGATGTATTAGGTTTATCCCCTTCTAATGTTTTAATAGCTCACTTATCGGGCTTAACAAATATTTTGTACAGAACGCCAGAAAGCTTCGATATCAAATATGAATTTTGTAAAAGTAGCATTTATGACTAAACTAACAATGTTGTCAACAACTGCTACCTGTATGAATTCCTTTGTTCTTAACATAAACTTGAAGGGAAGTTATGACATCACCTGGTTTCAACCATTGTGAGAAATGAAATTTCCTTGGAATATTGCTTTATTTTTTAAAATCTGCTGAGGTACATGACGTGTTTATTTCTTTACTATTAGCAATGATTTTGGACATTTCTGGTAATGCTAATAATGTTTAGCCAATAGTTTAGGCTAGGCCGCTACAATCAAATGTTAAGTGGGGTATCTGACAAAACATTAAATATGTACACTAGTGTGTAAATTATCCTGAGTTACGCTTTTAAAAAACCAGGTGTTAACTTGCAAATAATAAATATAAGGTTTGTTCGTAGAGTTGACTTATGATAGTTTTCTGACTATAGAGATGCGATTATTATGAGAACTCTACAATAACAAATGTTCTAATTGAACAAGCACATCACTAGAACAATGTCCGCATGCTTCTGACTGTTTCAAACGGTTGGAAACTGCTCTATGAACAAACCTATATTAATTATTGGTGTTCCAATGATGCCAGTCCATTCATCTGGTATTAAATTTGAGAATTTTACATTTTTTTATTTTTCTGCAACTAATTTTTGAATTCTTTATCAAGCAATATATTTGTTAAATCCTGCAGAGATGGCAAAATTAACCAACTTGTGAATACAACCTTATACTAGCACTAAGTAAAAGTATCAAAATAGGTCTTAATTTTGGGAGCAAATGAATTGACAAGGATTTACTTAGCATGCCAAGTAAGGATTAATAGGAGTATTGTGTAGTTAGAAACTTATGCAGAAGGGGAAGATTTTAGCAGAGATATAAATAAGCAAAACATATTCTCACCCACTAGATGCAGCTGTTGTGCTTTGAATTTCTATTTTCTCTATGAAACGTTCACACAGAATATTTGTACTTTGGTATTTTATGTAAAATATCATAATTATGGCAACTACCAAGGATCTGACCCCCTGATGGCGATTTGGTAAATTATTATCCTTTCTTAGATTCTAATAAGATTTTCTTATAAATATTTGAGTTTATATTTAAACATATTATATTGTTCGTTGAACCATTTCTATAACATCCAAAAATGTAGTTATCCAAACATACTAATCTTATTTGATTTACGGGGAAGGGGGTTACTAGTTATTTAAATTTGTGGTTCTAGCTTCATACATATTTAACAAAATAGACAAATCCTGAAGTGGGTTGGAACTTTTGTTGTGACGAGACTGCACTGCAGTAAATTCCTCAAATACGAATCACGGGGTACATTTTGTCACCTAAGTCAGGTTGGTGAAACGCGTGTTTTGAAGTTTGCCTAAATATTTCAGTATTATAGAATAAACACAGCCTAATAATTGCAAAAATATGTAAGTTAAGAAAGAGTAAAGTAGTAAAGTTTTACATGTACAGTTGAACTTCTCTAACTCGAACCTCCTAAATCCCCCCCGAGACTGTCCGAGTTAGAGAAAATTTAAGTTAAAGAAACTACTTCTAAAACGAAGTATATATCAAGGGCACAGAAACATATTCGGGTTACAGAGAATTTCGAGATATATATGTTCGATTGTAGTTACACTGGTAATAGATCTATAACGCCTACTGATATTATTGTTATTTTTTTTTTAATTTAACAAATATGAAAATAAAATAACATGAAAATAAAATAACATATTTTGTAAATTTTTCAAAATATACCTATTTACATAAACAGAATTTATTTTGGGTTTTTTTTATGTTAACATAAAACTTAAGACATATCAAAAAGTAAAGTACATACTACCGTTTAAGCTTTTATGCAATCATGCTCTCAAAATGTGAAAATTAAAATATGTTATTTTAGAATTCAAATTAATCTGTATAAAAGAAATTATTATATATTTACACATCTATACTTAATTACTGTAAATAAAATGCTGCTATCAAGGCTGCTAATTATGGTATTTTTACAGTGCCATTTTTGTACTGTGAATATATAATATGAAAAGAGTAAGATGAACATTTAACTTATCTTATTAATCCCTTTGTCTTGTTCTTTTCATTTGAATACATGAGATACTATTGTGTCAACTAACTAAAAATAATACAGCGTGCCAAATATGTGCTTTTATAGTAAGTACCTATAGAGTTTAAAAATTAAACATGCTAAAGTGTACTTCAGAAGTACTATTTTGTGTACCCTTATGTATTAATGTTCTTCCGCAACAAAAAATGTTAAAAAAGTCAAAAAGTCTTATTTAAACTAATACAATCAATTATTGTACTAAAAATATACTTATATTGTAATTTTTATTTCACCAATTATTAATTATTTTAATATAATTATTTTAATGTGATTTACCTAATGTACTTATTTTAATCATTATGTGAAACTTAATAAATTTTTTAAAAAATGTTTTACATTTCTTAATCTAGTGTGTATTATTTCTATGACAACAGTCTTTTGTTTGAAATAAAACAGGCTCTTTTTGTGTCATTTTAAGGCACAAATAATTACCATATTTTTACTGTTTGGTAAGGGAAATATAATATCATCCATAATTATTATAAACAAGTTAGTAGGACTTTATAATAATAAGCAGTTATTTTATAAATCTTTTTGCAAATAAAAACGCGTCCAGGTGAGTTTCTATTATTTTCAGGTTATGTTCTGTTTGATTTATTATTATTTTTTTAGCAAAATGAATAAGAATGGAAATTCAAAAACAAAATATTGTATACAATCAGAAAAACATCCTTTACAAACATCACTTGGTTTATGTTCTCTGATGGAACATCAAAGTTTAGTAGATATCGCAATTTGTTGTGGAAACAATACTTTACATGCACATAAAGTGGTTCTAGCTGCTAATAGTCCATTATTTAGGGTAACAATATTAAAAATGTGTACCTAGATAGTAATATTTTTCAGGTTTTTCTTAAATTTATGTATTTTATAGGAAGAACTGGAAAAGAACTCTTGTATCGAACAGGTAATCATTTCTGGTTGTGATTTTTCAGTAATGAGATCAATCATAGAGTTCATGTATTGTGGAGAAACTACTATATCAGAAGATTACATAAAATATGTTGTTGCAGCTGCAAAACTATTTCAGATGAGAAGTTTGGAAAATCTTTCTTTAGAGCGTACCGATTATCAGTTTGCAGGTACGGTAAAATGAATTACTTACATTAATAATAATAACTTAAAATATGTATTAGGTAGTTAAAATAATTATGTTAGCCTATATCTAGAGTTGCTTATTAGTATTTATTTAATACCTTGGTGTACTTTTCCTTTTACCATATTCAGCGAAAATGAAGATAGAAATAAATTGATGTTTTTTACTTCTGAGGAAAAACTAAATGAATACAGCAATCAAATTTTATTGATGAACCCAAATAGAATTTTACAAGTAATTATCGTAACAAAAAAATTTTTTTAGAAATTCTGCAAACTGATCTATAAATTATTTTTTTCATTGCAAGTAACTATTAGATTTAAATATTAAATTTGTAAAAGTAATCCAAGGTTATTTTTAAATGTGAACATTAAACTTGAACATCAGTAATAATATAACCTATAAGTGTGAATGCTGGCATAGGATAATAATATTCGAAGTATGACTCTCAACTTAATTTATTTGTTTTGATTACAGCAGTTCTGAGGGTAATTCGTAGGTACACAAGAAAATATTTGAAACATATTTTTCATTCTCATGAATATTTAAGTAACAGATATATAGTGAAATTTAGGTTATGCTGTATCTTACTACTGAAGCATGGGACCCAAGCAATATTTAACATGTTGAGCCCCGGTAGGGTAGAATTTGACCCACACTTCACAAGTTCCACTGGACCACAAAATACATACTGCCCACCTGAACACCATGCATTCAAGCCTTGATTTAAAATAAAATACCCACGTTTAGATATTAAATGCATAGGAACTGTACGCTAAAATCCGCCTGTCCCGGACTGGAGGATATTAGCGAGTTGTGAAAACCTTTACATTTGAATTTTGCGAGAAAAAAATTGTAAAGGTTGAACAAGTTATTTCTTAGACTAAAGTAAAATTTCAAAAGGTGATAACTATAAAAAATGAAAAGTTCTTCATGAAACTTGAAATTTCTCAACAAATGTACCTCCTGATTACGAAATTAAATATTTTATAAATTGTCTAAGAAATAACTTTTGCAACTTTCTTTTAGCAAATTTTAATAGCAATTTTTTTCTGCATACTTTTTCTTTTAGTCTTGATAGTTATGCCATAAAATATTGCTTGGGTCGCATGCTCCAATGGTGAGGTTCTTTCCCCCCCTTCCATTTGTGATCATTTCTTGTGAATGTCTTGTTGCTGGCTATCTCACACTGAGAGAGGTTGAGGTTCTAACATATGCAGACCATCTAGTCATACTAGTCATAGGAAACTCTGAAGGAATAATGTCTAATACCCTTCAAGAGAGACTGGATGCAGTGGGCAACTGATGCGACAGAAAACAGATGGTAAACCCTCAAAAAACAGTAATAGTACCATTCACCTGGAAAGGAAAGCTGCAGGACTTAATGGGTGAAACTATTTCATTTGCGAAATAGGTGAAATATCTAGAAATTATGCTAGATAAATCATTTAATTGGTACTGCTATCTGGAAAAGGTAATCCACAAAGCAAAACTGTCCTTATAGGCATGTCGTCGTGGTAAATCCCAAGGTATGGGTCCCCAACAAATTTACTGGATCTGTGTCATGGTCATCAGACCAATGATAACATATGGATTCAACGTTTGGTGGCTGAAAGGATCACAATGGATGGCTAAAGCCAAATTCTCTGGTTTACAGAAATTAACATGCTTGACCATAATGGGGGCAATTAGCACCACAACATCAGCTGCAATGGAAATCCTCCTGCACTGACCTTCTATTCATATGTATTTGAAAAGAGGCCAGATAGGCAACATATAGACTGCAACAAGCGGTCATTAATAGACCACAGACTAGTACCATGTAGCAGAACAGGCTGCTGGATGACATAGAAAGTCACAGCATCCTGGGAATGCCCTCGGATACTATGCATACCATGACCAACTATGAGATGACCTTCAACATCCTTTTTCCGGAAAGAGATGAGTGGGATAGGAATAACGCGCGGACCTACTAAAGGCAGATAGTTGCTGGTTTACAGACGGCTCCAAAATTCCTGAGGGAACTGGAGCCAGAGTATATAGCTACAGACCAATGGTGAGGATATCCTCAGCCTAGGTACTAATGCAACTATTTTTCAAGCCAAGGTCCTCGCCATTGAACTGTGTGTGCGAAGGCTGGAATATATGCATCCAGCATGCAGATCAATAAAAATTTTCTCAGATAACCAAGCAACTGTAAAAACTCTTTATTAAATTAGATTAAATTATGAGTGTGTTAAGACTCGCTTATACTTCCTTCACCTTCACAGATAAAGAATAAGTCATAGAGTAACTGGAGATTCTTTGGCTCAAAATATGAAGATTTAACCAAACATTCCTAAGTAAATATCCCTATTTAATGACATACAGAATGTTACAGTAAATTTTTTAAATAAGTTTTTGAGTAACCCGAAAATTATTTAATGTAAGAAGCTCAAAATCGGTACTTATATGATTCTTGTAATGAGATCATAATTTCATATTAGTTTTTATCTCAGTTATACAGGGCGTCATATACAATACGTTAAATGAAAAAAAAGTTCTATTTTTTTTTCCAGCTATATGGTCATTTTTATTTGAAATAATGATGTACTGACCATTTTCGAGATATTTAAAGATTAAAAGAACAGGCTCACCATTATTTGCATCAAGTAGGCTTTGTCATATTTTTCTGACAAATTTTTTATTTATTTTTTTTTATTATATTAATTTAATACATTACATTATTATTGCATATTACATATACAATATTAATTATCATTAATAGTTTTGTACTTACAATTAAACTAAATATTAAACTAAATGCATTTTATATTTTCATAGTAGTCATGTCACAGAAGCTATTCAATAGCTTTTGTGCAACATGATACTTAATACGAATTTTTTATAAGTAGTGTTAGAAGTTTTTTCAATATTTTTATTTACAGAGGACATAAATGCTGATTTTGAAAGTCTATCAATTTAAGAATACTTCTTCAATAGTTTTTTTGTTTTCACAGATCCATTTTTTATTTTATTAACTAATATTCTATATGAATAATTCATTATTTTTAACTCAGTTGGTAAAGGGTTGTATATCTTATATGAATAAAAAGTGAAATTTTTTGTACCAATTGTTTTGCATTTTTTCGGGATTATTGTCTGTAATTGTATTTTTGATCTTGTTTTATGTAAATGATTTGAAGAATTAAAATAATTTTTATTTTTGTAGTAATATTTTAGAGTTTCTAATGCATACAATTCTATAATATTCATTACAATAAATTCTTTGTATAACAATTTGGTTGGATAGATGAGTGGTTCGTTGGGTATGATTTTAATAATTCTTTTTTGGTAATATTGTTACATTACTAATTAATATTTTATTCGTTCCTCCCTAGGTCAATAAACCGTAACATAGGAGAGATTGTATTAATGCGTAGTATACATTTTTTATTAATTTTTGGGATAATGTATTTTTTTAATATACTAAAACAGTAAATAATTTTTCTAATTTTCTTACACAAACTGAAAATATGTATGTCCCAACATAGGTGACAGTCAATTTCTACTCCCAAATATTTCGTATGATCTGTCTTTTCTATTTTCTCACAGGACATACTTGGTCATTTGTACAATTATTTTTGTGGATTATTTAGTAGGGAATGTAAGGTAGATCATTTTTATAAGATGTAAATGTTACAAATTTAGATTTACTATAGTTTAGTTTTAGAAGCTTACTGTCAAACCAATTAGATAGTTTTTGTAGGCATTTTTCTGCATTATATTTTACTTCTTGCCAAGTAGGTTGCTCCCTTCACATAAACAACTGTGTCACCAGCATACGATATAATTGTACTGTCATTAATTTGTACAAATAGACTGTTTACATATAAAATAAAAAGTAGTGGTCCAAGTACCGTTCCTTGATAATTAATAAGAATATTCAGGATAACCCCCGAACGCCATATTCTTTAATACTATTTAACAAGTTTTTATGATTTATAGTATCAAATGCTTTTGCAACATCGAGAAAAATTCCAATGGATGACCGAGATTTGTCCAAGTTGTGATACATTTTATGCATTATTGTAGAAATAGCGTACGGGGTAAATAAATTACTTTGGAAACCATACTGACAGGTTGACAACATATTGTATTTTTTTATAAAATCTTCCATTTTACATTTGATAATTGTTTCAAAGATTTTACTTAAATTTGATATTAATGATATTGGATGGTAATTTTCCATAGTTGTATCGGGACCGGACTTATAGAGAGGTTTAACTACGGTAATTTTTAAAATATCTGGAAATATACCTTGTTGTAAACTTATGTTAATTAATTTTGTTAGTGGACCTACAATGAAATTAGATGTTTTCTTCAGAGTTTCTGCAGTGATTTCATCAAAACCAGGAGCTGTGTCAAGTTTAAGACTATTAATGTATTGCAGTACTTCATTTTCTGTGACGGTTTCTAAAAATAACGTTTTTTGCAGTTCTTGTTCCTGTATTAATTCTAATTCATTATGCGGTGTGATTTTTTCTGCTATTTTACCACCAATTTTTATATATTGTTTATTAAAGTTTTGTGCTATTCGTTTTCTATCATAAATTATTTTATTATTATTATAATTACCGTTTGTTTTTGATTTCTTTTTTTATAGTATATATATTTGATATTTTTTATTAATGAATTTGGTTTATTTCTATAGATCTTGTACGCATTTTTGAGAATTAAATAATTGGGGTGTTTTTGAGTTCATTTATGCATACAATTTTTTGTTTTTATTGATGTAATTAAGGCCGTTGTTATCCATGGTTTACGTTTGTTTTTCTTTATAGATATATTTGTTATTGATTTATTAATCTCTTAAGTAATATATAAATTTCTCTGTCGTTAGGGATACATTATCATTTTCAAAAATTTTATGATATGATCAGTACCTATATTTATTTTATTTATTGTAGCATTTCGTATTGTAAGAGTTTGTGGGTGGTGATCAGAAATACAATCTTTAATTACTGTTGAAAACAAATTGTCGTGTCACCACACGACAAAAACACACACACACACGACTACATAAAAACAAACCCACCGGGTTTGTTTTTATGTAGATATGATCTATACATGTTTGGCCCAAATTATGTACTCTTGTGGCACTATTAATTAGAGAAATAATACCATTTTCCGATAGAGTATTTGAACATTCTTCAATTATTTGATTTTTTTTCTAAAATATTAATGTTTGCATCGCCTACAATTACATTTGTATGGAAATAACTATTTTTTTTTTTGAGTAATTGGTTTTCATTAAAATGAATTGTGTCATAGTTAGGTGATTTATATATTCCTGTGATTGAAAATAAATTATTCAAGTTTAATTCCACAACTAATAAATTTAAAATCCTCATACTTTTTTACTGAAATTGTATGTTTAATATTTTCTCTAATGACACCATCATTTTGATTTATTTTACTTTCGTTATAATATGTTTTATATCCTTATAAGTTAAACTGTTTTGTGTTCTTTATTTCCCATGTTTCCCTTAAAATGATAAAATCAAATTTATTGTCAAAACATTTTAAATAGACTTCTAGTTCTTCAAAATTTTTGTTTATACTTCTTATATTAGAATGCAATAAATTGAAATTGTTATTTGTGCATACTGAGAAATTATTAATTAATTCCTTACATGCATTTATATCCTCAGTAATATTTTTAAAACTATTCAGATCAGTGCTATTAATAAAAAGATCCATGTAAGAAATCGGTGATAACAATTTAAATTAGAATTAAAAATATTTATAACAAAACAAAAAGTGTACAAAAAGATTATCTTATCTAAATAGTAAAGTGATTCTATGTTAGTATAAATGAGAGAAAAAAAAATATAAAAAAGTTTCCTAAAATGTTGTTTTTTCAACTAAAATACGTTTTGAAAAACACTAACATATCAATGTTGCTATTGTAGTGAGGTAAGCTCATTTGCTGTGGTTTAATTGTTTAAAAGAAAACATTGTTTTAAGAGACTAATCATTCATAAACTACAAATAAATAAAAAAACGTTATTGTCAAATGTTAAAATAAATAAAAAAATGTAAAATGACATAAAATAAGCTACACAATTGTTTTTTAAAATGTTTTCTTAACTGCCTCTCAAGTCACTGAAGTAACTCCCAGAAAATCCTAGAATTCTGTGTTGAGTAAAGAGAGACGATTCCTTGCAGTTTATTGTAGAATCCGAACCACATCTAGGGCATCGACAATTCCCTCTCCCATCTTAATCCGAAACAAATTAAAAATAAAATTTCTAATTTCCTCCGGGATAGATTCGAACTATTGATATTTGGTATCGAGTAAATAGCTATAAGGGCTTTACCCACTTGGCTACCATGCCACCAAAAACATTAAGTGTTTACAATAGATGCTCAAAATTACCTCCGTTTTCTTAGAGAACTTCTAATATTAAACAACATTTTCTGATCATTATTTAAATGAAATTGGCAGCTTGTTCGAATATTATTATCTTTATACACACTACCGCATTCATAGGAGGTTTAAATTGGTTTCGTACTGTCCAAGGAAATTCATTTACATGACCAATCCAAAAATGTGGAAAACGTTCATTCAAATGACAGTGTACTGGTAGTGTAAAATGCGGCGTTCCACCATCTTGAATAAACTACATGTTATATGTGGAGGTTTACATCCTCTAAAACACACTTAATTTTTGTTCAAGTAAATTTAAGTAGAGAGGATCGTTAAGATTAGGCGGTAGTTCAAATGGATCTATTGAAGAGTCACCAATTATGCCACACTACACAATAATTTTAAATTCAAATTAAAGGTGTCTTTCTTTCACGGTATGTGGGTTTGGGGAATTCCACAAGCGATTGTTCCTCCAATTAAAAACTCTGCGTGTAATAGAAGTTGCTTCATTCGATAAATAAAATCTTCTCGAAGAAGGTTCTGCCAGTATTATGTTCATTATGTAAAACCTGCACAAATTATAATTGAGGGGGCAGGTCATGTGGTAATAAATTTTGCACAGGAGTGTAGTGATAAGAATGAAGGTTTTCTTTACGGAATATTCTGCAAATAGATGACTGATTAACTCCTGTAGCAGCAGACAAGCAACGAGTGCCAATTTCAGAATTTTCAGAAATACAAACTGAAATTTCTTCCTCATCATCGACAGATACAATTTTTCGATGGCCTATACAGGGTGAGTCAGTTTTTTGTAGACAAACTTTAACAGGAGATAGAACACATGTTTTTAAAAAGAAAAGTTCCTATAAACATATGTCGTAGAACGCTTCGTTTCCGAGATACAGGGTGTTGAATATAATTTTTTTTTTCTCGAATTTTCATTATAACTTATAAACGAATGCTTAGATTTTTTCCATGTTTGGGGGATAATGCCTATTAATTAAGGGGCATAAAACAAGCGATAAGAATGTTCAAAAACTTGCACAGTGGCGGAGTGAAGGGGGTGCTCAACCCCTTTTTTAAACAGAACTTCGACACCAATGACTATTCTTTAAAAAAACTGTTATTTTCATTATCTACATACAGTTTAACAAAAATAATGTCCCTTCTATTTCGAAATTCCTGTGCGTTTCCGAGTTATTTTGATTTTTAGTGTATGATGTGGTACTAAATTAAGTAATTTATTTATTATCAATTATCGGCTAAATATTTAATTCTTTCAACGAAACCTACCTAAATATGGTTTGTTAAGGATTCTAAAAAGCCGAAATCTCTTATTCTTTATCTCTTTCCAATGTAGTCAAAATAAATATTTGTTATATCAAGCCATACTCTAATACAATACATACAAATACATACTCAAAAAATTCGAAAAAAAAAATTATATTCAACACCCTGTATCACGGAAACGAAGCGTTCTACAACATATGTTTATAGGAACTTTTCTTTTTAAAAACATGTGTTCTATCTCCTGTTAAAGTTTGTCTACAAAAAACTGACTCACCCTGAATAAATTACTTAATTTAGTACCACATCAAACACTAAAAATCAAAATAACTCGGAAACACACAGGAATTTCGAAAGAGAAGAAGGGAAATTATTTTTGTTAAACTGTATGTAGATAACGAAAATAACAGTTTTTTAAAAAAATAGTCATTGGTGTAGAAGTTCTGTTTAAGAAAGGGGTTGAGCACCCCCTCCACTCCGCCACTGTGCAAGCTTTTGAACATTCTTATCGCTTGTTTTATGCCCTTTAATTAATAGGCATTATCCCCCAAACATGGAAAAAATCTAAGCATTCGTTTATAAGTTATAATGAAAATTCGAGAAAAAAAAATTATATTCAACACCCTGTATCTCGGAAACGAAGCGTTCTACGACATATGTTTATAGGAACTTTTCTTTTTAAAAACATATGTTCTATCTCCTGTTAAAGTTTGTCTACAAAAAAACTGACTCACCCTGTATAATGTAAAGGATGAAAGTAACCTCTCTCATCTAGGCGGTCATAAAGATTTTTAAACAGTTTGTGGTTTGACTGTTTTCGACTTGGATACAAATCTATTTTTTTGCTGTAGCATATCCAGAAAAAATCGTGTCTTATTTCTGTTACAAAAAGAATGGTTATGTCGTGACATTTTACTTTACAATAACAAGTAACAATAACGCGTTTTACCAAAATTCTATATTTTCAACTATAACATAACTTGATGCAAATAATGAAAATACTAGTGTGTAGTATTCAATTAACTTTTAAGAGGCAAATATCTCAAAAACGATTAATTTTAGCGACAAGATAAATATACCTTTTTAAGTACAATTAGTTAATATATTATTATTTCAAACAAAAAACCTGTACAGCTGTTCCGAAAAAAAATAGAATAAATTTTTTTCATTTAACGTATGTGACATCCTGCATAACTGAGGCCAAAACTAATATGAAATTATGATTACTCACCAAGGATTTTGAGCTTGATATGTCAAGTAATTTTCAAGTTACACCCAATAGAATCCTTAAAAAAAAACTTGAAAACTGTATCTCATTAACTAGGGACATTATATTGAGGCATGCTTGGTTAAATTTTCATATTTGGAGCCAAGGAGTTCAGTTACTCTATGTACCATTCTTTATGACTCACCCTGTATGTATTAGATCACATACCGGGTGACCCAGGAGTCATGTATATCCCTATTTTTTCTTTATTTTTAAAGGCATCAATTTGAAATTTTGAGAACTTCTGTATGATATTAAATATCAACTTTTACACATAATTTGACATTTTTTTGACGTGATGTCATCGATTTTTTTTTAATAGAAACCCCAATTGTTTTCTCGTTATTCTGTTAAAGGTTAAAACTCTGAATTCTCCCGCTTTTTGAAATTTAAAATCGGTTGAAAAATTACAGAGATACAGGTAATTGTTTTGTTCTTCCTAGTTGGCCATGAACTGTGACTGTTTATCAATTGTCAATTGGAATCTGAAAAGTAGGCCATGAAATAAGAATAAAACGTGTAATGTAGTCGTTATAATGTAATTTAACATTTTTAAACGAAAAATGTGAAAAAAATATTTTCTCTATTTTGAAGTCCAAGAAACCAATAATTTTAAATGGAATCCTATTTGAGGAGCTTATTTTCAAAACGCAATTTTAGACAAAACGTTTATTGAGATATAGAATGGCATTTACCTAACTTGTTTTAATGAAATCTTTTAAAAACCATAAATTTGTTTTTAGTAAAATCCAGTTTCTGTAATTTAAAATACATGATAAATATAGAGGACATATTTTTTTAGTTATAGAAAATTATGCAATTGCTCCTAAAAAAAGGGTTTTGCAGAAATTGCTTTTTGAAAATAAGCTCCTCATATATTTTATCTACTATTTTTAAACAGCATTTTAACGCCTTTATTGTGATAAAGTTTGCTTTAATATTTCTGGAAGCATTTCAAGAAAATAGATATTTATGGATTTTGGAACATATTTTGAATAATACATGATTAAGGTATAACTAATAAATGTCTAATTGTGTCCCAAGTATTTATCTTGTTTGGTCTTTAATTATACATTTCATGGCCTACCTGACAATATCTAATGTACATTAACCATACAATCTTAGAAACCTCCAATATTCCAGGCTACCTAGATAAATAAAATTTTGAACAGATGCTCTAAAATCCATAAATGTCTATTTTCTTATGAATGCTTCCAGAAATAACAAAACAAACTTTGTCATAATAAAGACATGTTTTATTTTTAAAACAAATTTCATGGCCTACTTAACCACTTCCAATTGACAATTGATAAACAGCTTATGGCACAGTCACAGTTTATGGCCAACTTGGGATAATAAAACAATTACCTGTATCTCTGTTATTTTTCAACCGATTTTAAATTTCAAAAAACGGGAGAATACACAACTTTAACCTTTAATGAAATATCGAGAAAAAAAATTTAGGTTGCCATTTAAAAAAAAATCGATGTCGGTTCCGGTTAGACCGGATGTCAAAAAATGTAAAATTATGTGAAAAGCGGCATTAAATACCATACACATGTTCTCAAATCGATACCTTCAGAAACAGAGAAAAAATAGGAATATACATGACTCCTGGTTCACCCGGTATATTAATTGTAATCTAAATCATAAATAATCAATATTGTCCTTATAGGTGATGTTATTGTCCTGCCAAGACCCCAGTTCCTCTCAAAGAAACCAAAATACCCAACTTATCCTTTTAATACAAATACCACCCTAGCCGCTAACAATATTTTAAAACCTCTTAACTATAGCATAAATAATTTGTATAAGCCCCACAAAGCTAAACGTAAATTTCGATTAGAGGCAGAACACCAAGCTTGTATGAAAGAGGCTCAAGCTAGTAGATTGGCTATTGCAAATTTAAAAAAAGGAAATTGCCTCAGCTCCGCAAGCAAATACATTTATTATCGAGGAAACTTGCACAGAGACAACTGTGGAAAATTTTATACCACACACAGGACAACCAAATTATGTTGATGTAGACTATAACAATATTGAAAATCAAGTTTTTATTTCGCAAAATCACTTTAGTCAAGATTCATCTAAATCAGCTAACATGATACAACTGGCATTACAGAATAATGGCCAGGGACTTACTGCCGACAAAATAAAGCACATTTTAGGAAACGAGGTGCCGTCTAATGTCGAAATTATGTTCAAAACGAGCGATGGTAGTTTCGTAACAGTAACAGATGAGGTGTTGCAAAATCTCTCTACTAAGGACGGTTTGCAATATCAGGTGGTAGACGAAAACGGTCATGTAGGTGAAATTCAAGAATTGCAAGTATTGGGACGAGAGAACGTGGAGAAAATCGATAAAATAGAATCGCAGGATATGCCAAAGGACTTGTCCAGCCATAATTCACATTTATCGTCAGTCAGTAATCCAGAAGATTACATCAGTACCCATTTTTTGGACGCTTCTCAAATTGTTTTTAGTACCGAAAACTCAGTAAGGGCTAATATGGCTGGTCCAAGTGATATATCCATGGAAAATTCGAAAAGTTTTAATCATGATCCATCCTTTGAATCACAAAGTACAATTAATGAAAATGGCAAAGACATTGAACTTTTATCTCTAAACAGTGAAGATCTGAAACCTGCGTTTATGGAAAATAATCAATGTGATGATAACATCGATAAAGTGAATAACTATTATGATTTCGAGGAAAGTGCTCACGACTTAAAACCAAATAAATCTGTTGATGAGAATGAGTTAGATGATATCTCAATTTCCGTTGAGGATAAATATAAAATTACAGAATTATCGTCATTATCTCCTAAGAAAACAAGGTCTTTGAAATTTTCTCCGGATATGTTTTTTGCTGATATATCCACTAATAATCCAGCTGATAGTATGGATGAGCCCGAACAAAAAAATTTTGCTTAAATCGTAGGAAGAAGGTAACTTAATTGACATTTTAAATTGATTTTAAGTAAATGTTATAGTTTTAGCAGATTGTTTCATTATTTATTATCGTTTATAATAAATAATTTTATTTTTTGTTTTTATTAACTTGATTCTTACTTATAATTAGAATAAGTTTTATGGGTGGTAGGATTAAATTTAAAATTAATATATAACATCAAACAGAAATATATATGGTACGTAAATGTGTAATTTATATTAAAATGTATATTTTTTTATTTGGTTTGCCAAATAGTTTTAATTAACTTCTCTATACATTATTAGATTGTTTTATATAGAAAATTTCTTGATTAATTTTTGTTTAACTGTTTTAATAAAGACATTAAATTAAAAAGTAATTATTCTTGCTTGTGTTAATCCTATTAGAAATAAACTGATTCTTCTATGCAATATAAGCACCAACAGTATTTTCCTGCTTATGAAACAAGAAAAGAATAATCATTCAAATCAATGAGGCCTAAAGGTAATACGAGGGATTTAGTTTTCCATATACAGAGTGTTTCAGGTTTTAACACAAATGAAAGTAATTTTAAGGGAAAATGTCAAACTTATTCCCTTAGCCATATCCTAAGGGAGCTACTGTGCTTTGAAGTGGTGAAAAAACAGAAATATCTAGAGCTGGTTCAAATAATTTCTTAAAATTTTACAGGTAGACAACCATTCCCCCCCGATTTTGTCATCTGCTGAAGCTGAGATTTAAACTCAAGAGCTGATAGACAGTGATTAGTCGAGCTTGACACATAATAACGCACTGTAGCTAGTGCGGTCAGTACCGTTCTTCGTAGATATTTTATTACATAAAAAATCAGCTCAGAAAAAATTCTCAGCCATCTTGACGCAAGCGGTAATTTGCAGTTTCATGTGTTTTTAATTTTAACGTTTTAATTGCTGAAGCTTTGATAGAAAATATTTAAAAGCTTATGGTTATCCGAATTTTTTTTACATATTATTAACCAAATATTTCCCAGACAGCACACTTATCCGATGGATATGTTATGGACATCCGTATGTGTTCCATAATAATTTCTGAATATTTCATTAAAACAACGGTTAGGTAGGTATTCTATCGATATCCATATTCCACTATAAACAAACGTAGATGCGTATCCTATGGATACATAATAAAAATATATCCATTTTATTCATTTTAAGATGTTAGTGAAGAAGAATATACATAGAGGAATATACATCAAATGGAGAAATTTTATTGTGCATATACATACTATGTGGAGATCCACTTGATATCCATAAGATATTTTTACTCTTTGGGTTGTATATATTAGGTTTTGGGTGTACTTTTCAGAAAAAAATCGATGTTAGAGATACCTACCTTAATAAAAATAGGGTACAATAGATAATATTAATTTTTTTTTCCTATGTTATTAACAGTTCCAATACTTCTCTGTACATTTTGCAGTAGAGAAAGACGAATTTTATACTCCCAAAATATCTAGAAGCAAACGTCAAAACACAGCAAATAAAAATTTTAAAAAATATCTGAATCATTCAGATATTTCTAATGAACTATTTGTTTTTCAGCCCGTTCAAAGATTGCTCCCGTAACTTGCGTTTAAGAGTGAGTTTATAAGACATTTCCAGTTTAAAATTACTTTTTTCTTTGCTCTATAAAAGTTCTGCTATAAAACTTGAACATCCTGTATATTTTGTTGTATATTTAGTAAAAAGTAAATTTATTTAAGGATTGTTTACCTTGTCTTTTTTTTCTTATTCTGACGCATTGTTTGAATGATCTAAAGAGGATTGGCCCCGGTGGAATTCTCTTTCTAAATATACCATGACCAGTCATGATAAGTACTTAAAAAAACATTTTACTTTTTAAAAAAGCCTGTTGATATCACTTTAAGGCAGTCAATACCATTATTAATGTTAAAATAAAAAATGTATTTTACGACTCTTGTAAATCTACTAAACCTACTACAATACAAATTAATGAAATTTGTATCTGATGTGGCTCAGAGCTAGGCGTTATTTGTATTTACAAATACTCATCAGTAATTAAATAATAGAAAGTACCGAATATTTGAATATTTTTTTGCAACAAGTACTTACTTAGTATTTATACTTGCAAATACTTTGAAATATTTTTTCGTTTTTTATCTTTACTTTTACAGAAGGATTTAAATACTTTTTCCGACAGTATTTAAATACTTTTAGAAATATTTGAATATCCTTTAAGTATTTAAATTTTAAAAGTATTTATATACTCCGTCGGCCGTAACTTCTGCGACTGTTCGATGTTAGCTGGGTATACAGGCTGTAACAAATTCGCTTCTCACTACAGGGATCTCGGAAACGGTAAGAGATACAGCATCGGTTAAATTAGGGCAAAGTTTAAGAATTTGGCGATTAGGAATATGCCGTTGAGAAATCGAAAATATCTCTTGCCGTTCTTGAGATTTTTGAAAAAAAAGTAAAATTTTGAATTTTCGTTTTTATTTTTTCTTGGCGTTATTTGAAGAGTAATCGAAAAACTAGAAACACTTTTTCATTCACTTTTTATGCTTTACAAGATAGCGTAAAAAAATTTTTTATAAGACGTTTCGTCTTCACGACCATCATCAAATACGTTATTTTAAATACGGACCTGTATTTTTTATTCCAATTTTTTGTAGCATTTGAACCTCCGATTTTATTGATGTGTCAAACTTTTATGTTGCTAAACGTTTTGTAACTGTAAACCATCATCAAGAAAAAAAACACTTTTTTTCAGATTAACGTTACTTTATTATTCTTCATAATTAATAATTATTAGCAATGAAACTGTAAAAATTTAATTAACAGGTAGGAACACAAGTAATAGCACAGTAAATAAATTTTAACAAAGAACAACAATAATGATAAATAACAATTAACAACCTAATAACTACGAACAGAGTGATGAAAATAGTATAAATTGTTATAATGTACAATTTATAATAAGTATTTAAACAGATTACCATTTACCTTCCTACATAAATCTATTCTTCGACGAATATTTTGCACTGCCCTCTGAATATCACGTCTTCGTAAAGAATTAAATCCATATACAATATTTCCTCTTAATTCGGCAACATCATTTGGCACCGTTTTATAGATAGTGACCTCACAGGTAATAGTCCAATGGCGAAAGGTCCGGTGACCTCGCTGGCCACTCGACCACTCCACGATTACCAATCCATTCTTCAGGAAATTGTTGATGGAGAAATTGTCTTACGTCTCTAGTATTATGAGGTGGTGCCCCATCTTGCTGAAACCATAAATTTGGCAATCTGTTAAGTGGCAATTCGTCTAAATAATCTAAAAATGTTTTTCTCATAAATTCAAGATAACCTGCACCATTTAAATTTTCTTGATAAATAAACGGTCCGAGAATTCTATCGCCATATACAGCCAGCCCATACGTTGAGACCAAATCGAATTTGAGCACGAATTGGTCGATTAATTCGTGGATTTTCTACCGCGCAAATATGTTCCGTATTTCTACTAAAGATGCCACAATTGGTAAATTTAGATTCATCACTCCAAATTATTTCATTTAAAAAATTGTTGCTTCTGTCAATTTGCTGCCTCAGCCAGATACAGAATTGTAAACGTCTTTCTTGATCACCTTGTCGCAAACAATGAGAGATATGTATTTTATAGGGTTTCATGTTGTTATTTTTTAATACTCACCAGACTTTCACATGTGAGGTATGTGGTAAATTAATGGTATTGGCTATTTCTCTGGTCGATTTCGACGGGTCATTATTTATCTAAAATAGGAAACATAATATAATTAAAAAAATATGTAATATTACAATCACATCACATTTTAGATCACAAAACCTATACAACATAATATGAATAATCTCCTTTGAGCAAATATTAGCTACCTCTGATTCAAAATTTTCATTTTCATTTTGTGTAATTTTATTGCCATATGGTATCCTGGCTTTCTTAAGTGAACTAAATTCCCCAAGATTTCGATCTAACTTTTGAAATAGGGATCGGTGGGGCTGTACTCTTTCAGAAAATTGTTCCTCATACGTATCACTAGCTCTCCGTGAATTTCGATTACACATGTAATAACATTTCAGCATATCTCGCTTTTCAAAATCCGAAAAGCGCATTTTTGAACAATAGTTAATCAGAATGAATTAAAATAACTCATAGACAGTCATAGACAAGCGAAATGTGACAGTTACCCCTTATTGTTTTATTTGTTATTCTAAATATCCAAAGCCGCATTATTAGACATTATTTTTGGTTGTTATTTATCATTATTGTTGTTGTTCTTTGTTAAAAATTATTTATTGTGCCATTATTGTGATCCTACCTGTTAATTTAATTTTTATAGTTTCATTGTTAATAATTTAATTAATTATTAATTATGAAAAATAATAAAGTAACGTTAATCTGAAAAAAAGTGTTTTTTTTTCTTGATGATGGTTTACATTTACGAAACATTTAGCAACAAAAGTTTAATACATCAATGAAGTCGGAGGTTAAAATCCTACAAAAAAATGCAATATAAAAAATACAGGTCCGTATTTAAAATAACGTACTTCATGAAGGTCGCGAAAAGACGAAACGTCTTATAAAAAAACTTTTTACGCCATTTTGTAAAGAATAAAAAGTGCCAATGAAAATGTGTATTTAGTTTTTCGATTACTCTTCAAATAACGCCAAGAAAAAAATAAAAACGAAAGTTCAAAATTTTACTTTTTTTTTCAAAAAATCTCAAGAACAGCAAGAGATATTTTCGATTTCTCAACGGCATATTTCTGATCGCCAAATTCTGCAACTTTGCCCTAATTTAACCGATGCCGTTTCCAAGATTCCTGTAAAGAGAAACGAATTTGTTACAGCCTGTAGTTATATAAATTTTTTCATATTAAAATTGAAAAAAAAAAACATATTTTTTGTTTCTAGTTTAGCTCTACGGATATAAGTAAAGGTCCAATACTAAAATAAAACCAATTAACTGTAGAGGTTTTAAAATAGTGTCGTAAAAATTCATAAAACTTAAAATTTTTAAATAATTTATGAAACTTGGAAATTTTTGAAAGTTATGACCGCGCAATGCGCAATCTGTACAAAACATAACAGTACATTTGCCTTACCAGCATTATCCAATGCCACTTGAAATTGAACGAAATTTATAAAATTCACTCTTGATTGAATTGGAAATATTTGATGAAAGTTACATTAAAATATTATTTCAAACCCACAGCCACCACAACTCATTATTTTTGACTGTGTGAAAGTATTCAAATATTTCAGAATTATATAAATAGGTATCAGAAAAGTATTTAAATACTTTAAAAATATTTAAATGCTTTCAAAATATTTCAGTTTTATCCAAATATTTAAATATTCTGAAAGTATTTAAATACCCAGTTTAATTCTGATTATTTTATTTATTATTTAAATACTTTTATCTTTTGAAAAATATTTAATATTTAAATACTTTCACAATTTTTCGAACATTCATTATATAATATTTTAATACTTTTTCGAAGTATTTGACCAGCTCGGTATCAAACTATCTACCAAATTGCTATTGCTGTTCTCAAAAATAGAACTCCATAAAACATATAAAGAACTTGTATGTTTTCTTGTTCACTTTAGGACAGATAAGTTTGTTAAATAATAGTTTGCTTATTTCTGTTGATTATGCTTTAAGCTTTGTACTTTTGTATATATTAGGCATATTTAATCTTTTTTACAATGGAAAATAACTAATAAGTACTGATGATGTTTAGAATTAAAATTCGCGTAGTTACATGTGATTTGCGAGTTGTTTCACAACTCTTCATTTAAGGCATGATGTTCATATTGACCTATACGCAAGAATTTCAGTTTATTTTCAAGACACGATCTTTGGATCGCACAAATAGTGTAAGGCGGAAGGTAGAAATCATATTATGAATAAAACACTATTCAAAAATTATTTACTAATAAGCAAACAGCGAAAAAAGCATGCAGATAATTTACGAAAATTCACCAGTGCCGTACCGAAAATGTTATAATGACTTCTCGAATCATTAACGACCTATTTTGGAGCCACTGGAAACTATTTACTCATAAAATTGAAACGTTCGCAGGTTTTCAAGCTATATTGAGAAAAATAATCCATCACTGTATATTGGAGGTAATAATTAACAATAAGACATTAAATACGAAATCAACCTAGAATTTAAAATGATTTTGAATGGTGCCAAAACAGTGTTTTTTGCAAAAAATAATAATTTATCTCGTAGTGAGTAGGATTTTTTGAACTTAAAAGTTCATAGTACTCAATTTCCAATTTAATAAACTGACTTCAAGCCATGGTTATTTTCGATAACATTTTTTTTGTCCAACCTATGTCATCACGAACAGAGCTGGATTAAGGGGGCTTAAACGAGTGGCAGATTTGAGCATAACTCGCAAGAGGCCGTCGTAAAGTGCCCTTATGGTCAGCGTTAAGCATCGTAAATAATGTAATTCATTATTTTAGAAATATTAGATGGATCGCCACAGATACCATAAAATGTGTGTAAGACATTTTTTAAAACAACCAGTTACCTGCCAAAATGTTTTTCTATGAAGTGATAATTCAGGTTGTTGTTTTTTTTTTCAATTTAGAGCATTAATATAGTTAAATTTTCGTTACCTGTAACTTTCTTATGATATGACTGCAATTTTGGACAAGTAAAATATGACGCAATGTATTTTTATAAATTTCTATAAAGTTGACCTGAACCGGATTCCAGACACCAGACAAAGTTTTATGGGTTTCTTAATTTTGTTCCTAACAGATGGTGAGTATTGATTTAGTGTATAGGTTTGTTTTCGGATTTGTTTCCAGTTCTTTTCCCAAATACTTGTATATACAGCGTGTCCACCTTGTGTGCGGAAGTCTTGGTTAATAAAAGAAATAAATTAATTTTTTTTTAAGTGTGCCTAGTTTCTCAAGCTCTACAGAATCATAATAACGCCAATTATACAGGATGTTCCATTTCCGCTGGGCAGAGAGCAACTTTGTTTTTTTTTTTAATGACAACCTGTGTTTTTTTATAACTTTTTCGGAATCTATATAAAAAATAAAACTGACCTGCCGCGAGAGTAGCGAACCTAAGCGAAGAGGATACATGGTGCGATTGCATGCACTTTGGTGCGAAATGCATCCAGAGCATCGCGCCTTCTCTCAACAACATCTGAGAGATCAAGTATCCTTTCTGCTCAGGACAGGTTATGTAAGGGCACCCCGTCAGCCGGAAGAACTGCCAGCCGCAGTCCCACCGCGGCAATTATTAGCTGATGGGGAACATCCTTTAGAGTTCACCGATGTAGACTTAAGGACGAGGGTTAGCCTTAACACCAGGGCTAACCTAAAGCCACAAGACCTAGCTAGAATGGACGAGGTCATCGATGAGGAAATTCTGGAAGATGCCGACATCTGGCAAATCAACAGTGCCGTGTACAACGCTGCGAAGCAACTCGTCCCCCGTGAGAGGTCAACCAATCACGGGGTCGTGAAAGCCAAGCGGCGTGTACAGAAAATCGAGGGCAAAATACAGTCGGCCAGACAACACGCTTCTCGGATCCAGAGTGTGGTGGAATATAAGACGACTGGTAGAGTTTTTTACTCCCAGAATCCGGCGCATAGCAGCCGGATTAAGACGTCAACACCATACTCTAAATCTGACAGTGATGCTTACCATCAAGCAGCACTGTCTAGATAGGATCCGAGCGCTCATGGCGATAAAGAAAACATTGAAGAGGCGGGTGAGGAGTATGGAACAAAACAATTTGTTCCGTACGAATCCTTCCCGCCTCTTTCAAGAGCCACAGCGTGTTGTAGATAATCCGCCGACTGTAGAAGATGTCGAAACCTTCTGGAAGGGAATCTACGAAACGACGCGTCCATTCAATAGCGACACTCCAGCAATTGCACACTTCGAGGCTCTATACCACAGACATCGTGAAGAGCCAGATGAAGTGTGCCCGGCAATCAGTACGGAGGAAGTCCAGCAAGCACTTGTTGGTACTAAGAACTTCGCTGCCCCGGGCCCAGACGGCATTAACAACTGGTGGTGGAAGAAATTTCCTTCCACTCACCGCCGTCTGGCGCGAGTTTTCAACTCATGGTTGAACGAGGGGCAGCAGATTCCGGACTGGTTTGTCGAGGGACGTACTGTGCTTATCCCCAAAAAGGGGGATCTTTCCGACCCGAGGAATTATAGGCCGATCACTTGCCTCAACTCCTGCTACAAGATATTTACACGTATCTTGTATGCTAGGACACTGAGGTCTGTTGATCCGGTCTTCCAGCAGATACATGAACAGCGTGGTGCCAAGAAGGGCATGGCAGGTTGCAAGGACAGCCTGCTGATAGACCGCTGTATTACACAGGATTCTGTGCAATACAAGCGGAATCTATCGATGGCCTGGATTGACTACCGCAAGGCATTTGATACATCGCACGAGCTATTGTTGCACTTGCTCGAATGTCTTGCGGTACCAGCACCACTAGTGAGATGCATAGAACATCTGTTGCCACTCTGGAAGACTCACTTCACCATAACATCAGGTGCACAGCGAGTCACGACAGAGCAGGTGACATTTAGGAGGGAGTTTTCCAGGGCGACTCCCTGAGTCCTCTCCTCTTCTGCATCTCACTGCTACCGTTGTCTGCTGGGCTCCGCCAAACCCGCGGGTATCAATGTGGACCACCCAGCGACCGGAGGCATAAGGTCACCCATCTATTTTATATGGATGATCTTAAACTTTATGCCTCCGGAGAGCGCGAACTACAAAACGCTCTTAGGGTGGTCGAAGAATATACGCGGGCAATTGGTATGGAGTTCGGGTTGGACAAATGTGCAGTCGTCCACCTCAAGAGAGGACGATGCGGGGAATTCCCTGAAGATGCGCAGCTCGCAGACGGAAGCATCCTAAGACATCTGGATGCCGGAGAGACCTATACATACCTGGGTGTGCAACAAAGGCACATCCAAGATGTAACACAAATAAAGGATTCTCTCCGCGGCAAGTACAGACACCGCCTCCGAAAGATTTGGTCTTCCGAACTTTCGGGGAAGAACAAGGTGTCTGCAACTAATATGCTTGCCGTTCCGATTCTGCTCTACTCCTTCGGAGTAGTAAAGTGGAGGGTAGATGAGCTGCGCCAATTAGACAGAGATACCCGCAAGATGATGAATATTCACAGAAGTATTCATCCTAGATCGTCCGTTCCTCGTGTGTACCTCCCACGTCAATGGGGGGGGCCGAGGACTCTTGAGCCTGGAGTGTACGCATGGCAGAGTAGTACTGAGTATGGCATGTAACATACTCAGGAGCTCAGATCCCCTCTTGCGGTTCGTAAAACATCACGAAACTGTAGGAGTGGGAGCAGGATTGTTCAAGGCAGCAAAAGGAGCCGCAGATGAACTCGGTCTCGCATTTGACATCAGGCGAGGAGGCCGGCGAGGTGCTGATGTTGAGTCAGTCACCGAACTTCAGCCAAATCGTCTGAAAGCCCGAATTAGAGCTGCCGAACAGGAAAATCTGTTTCCGCAGCACGTCGATAAACCCCAGCATGGTGTCTTCTATAAGAACATAGAAACACTGGGTTTATCGACCAGGCTGACCTTCGCCTTTCTAAGGTCAGCAGGGCTTAAGTCGGAGACCCAGGGATTCATTATGGCCTGCCAAGATGGTGTTATCAACACCTTGGTCTACCGTAGCCGCGTGTGGCGTGTAGAGGTTCCTGATATCAACTGCAGGACCTGCCATCAGGCGCCGGAATCGCTCATGCACTTACTTTCTGCATGCCATATATGCGATTTCGGCCTACATCCACCGACATAACGCGGCTGTACGAGTGCTATACTACCATCTAAGGCACTCGTACGGGGTAGACCAGACACCAGTGCTGCCTTACGTCCCCGGAGATATTGAGTCCGTTGTCGAGAACGAGAAATGCCGGATTTACTGGAACTACTCGTTCCCGACTGTCAGGCTAATCCAAGCCAACAAGCCTGACATAGTCCTCCTCGACCATCAACTCAAGGTGATGTATGTTATCGAGTTCTCCGCACCTGCTGAGAAAAACATCACCTTGAAGGAGGAGGAGAAACGGACCAAATATCGCGATCTCCGGTACGAGCTCCAAGTGCTGTACCCAGGCTACTCGGTCAAAATGGTCGTCCTTATTATCGGTGTACTCGGAGGGATAAAGCCTACGCTGCTCTCGGAACTGAAGATCATGCAGAAGGCGGTCATTCTGGGTTCTCTCCGTCTACTTAGGGCACACGATTCTGGTATCTACAGTCACTAACCCTGCGGGATGCGGGGAGTGGCTGTAGTTGATGCGCCAGCGCGACTCCCGTGAGGCGTCGGAGGTCACGGGAGGACTGACCGGCATCGGGAAACCGAAAAAAAAAAAAAAAAGAAAAAAAAATATAGCTTGGACATGTTTTTTTCCCAATTTTCGACACTCAATATTCTGGGGTTATGCCAATCATCAGTAAAAATAATCTTTGTCTAAATGTTCAGCCAGAATGGCCCTTTGAAACGCTGTGTCAGAAATTGACGTGTGATATACAGGGTGCGAAAAAAATCTTGTCAAACATGGTAAAAAGAAAATTTTAAAAATCTTCGTTAATTCAAATGGAACACCCTGTATATTATTAAACCATAAGATGCACCACTGAATATTTTACAACTTTACTATAATAGCTTTCCCTATACCTAAGTTTGATACTTTCTGTAAAAAACGTGCTTTCATAGAAAAATTGATATGAAACCTCTCCACAAATTTATGCCATTTAACACATAAACACAAAACTTAAAAGATAATAAGTGTGAAAGTAATCAGAATATTATCATTAAAGCTGTAAATCGTTTCTATGTATCATGGTTGTAGAGTACAGATGTACTTACTGTCGCCAGCATTCACCTTGACCGCGAAACTCTTTCTCCAGCCCAGTTTATTATTAGCTTTCGAGTTGTGTGCACGTTAAGTCACTTGGGCATATTGCATATTGTTTTTGTGTTTTTATTTTATTTGTTGTACTGTATTGTTGATATTAATTTAATAATAAAGCATGGAGACGTACGCAGGGCCATTTGCTGACAAAGTGAATAAATTCATAGGTGAATTCCCGGATTTATTCTATGATGGTGCGAAAATAATTTGTAAAGTGTGCGAAAAAGATTTGATGTGCTGGGATCAGCGTGATTGTGGACTTCACGTAAGTAGTGTACACCATAAAAATAAAAAAAGTGGCGTGCCTTCGACACAGTTTATGTTTGATTTACTATTAACTTTGACTGCCTGTGATGTTCCGCTACACGTACTCGATAAACAACCATTTCGAGAGTTCTGGAATAAATACAATGCCCAGGTGAAGTTACCAAGTCGCACAACGTTATGTAACTCTCTACCAACTGTACACGTAGACATGATAAATAAGATGAAATGTGAATTAAAAAATACACGGATGTGGTTATCTGTTGATGAGACAACAGACTGTAAAAAAAAATTTCTATTTTAAATGTTAGTACGAGCACTGGACCCTCTTATACCGACAGTTGCACTGTTACTAGCTAGCAAATGACTAAGTCAGTGTACTAGCGAAACAATTACCAGGGTGGTGCTGGAGAAGTTAGAAAAATTTTAACTGTCAAAAAAGTCAAGTGTTGATGTTTGTGATTGATGGCACCGTGACAATGCGTTCGGTAGGTCGTTCTTTGCAAAAACAAGGTTGTACGTTTATACATGTTACGTGTAAAGTGCATGCTTTATATCTTGTGGCAGAAACTATTCGAAAAGGTTTTCCAGAGGTGGATGTATTAATAACAAGTACAAAAAAAGTGTTTCTTAAATCTCCTAAACGTCTCCGTGCATTTCATAGCAAGTGTCCCGGTATTCCTGAACCACCACAGCCGATTCTTACACGTTGGGGAACATGGTTGCAGGCAGCTTTTTATTATACTGATTATTTCCAACAAATAAAAGCTGTGATGCTACAATTCAATCCAGATGAGGCTATAGCTATTAAGGAAAGCCAGACAAAATTCGAAGATATTTCCGTTGAAACAGCCTTAAAAAATATTGCGAGGAACGATAAACCATTACATGAAAGCATAAAAAAATTAGAAAGGAGTGCGTTGTCGCTAGCGGAGTCACTGCAAATAGTGGACGAAGTAAATCTGCTGCTACACGCTATAGGTGACGCAACAAATGAGCGCGTTAAAGAAAAGTTCGCAAGTGTGTTAAATAAAGACACCAGTTTTTCCAAATTAAGACAAATATGTGATGTTGAATCCGTGCGTTCAAAGACTATTTTACGTATGCGTGTATTACAGCAGTAGATGTCGAACGGTCGTTTTCAAAATATTAGAATGTATTTTCACCAATGCGAACATCACTCATGGAGACAACCATTGAAACATATCTGATGCTGCAAAATGGCTACACAGCTCCAGTTTGTGATAATATCCTCACATTGATAATCAACATATTATCACATAAAAGGTTTAAACAAATAAGGAAAAGCAATCAAACAAATTATCTGGAAGAAGCCTATGACGATTGTTTGGAGCAGACCATATTTACAAGGCAGATCATATTTACAAAGATTTCTTCGTACTGACTGATTTGAATACGATAAGCAGTGATGTGAAATGATAGATAATGATAAATTATGAGAAAACTAATAGATTAAACTGGGAATGTGGATTGTAAAATAGTAAATGTTGATAAATCCAGCCAAAATAGCCAATTATTGAATTAACATTGGACACTTATGTGATTCCAAATAATTGTTAATGGGTCTAAAAACCTCCATTACCAATATATACGGTGTTTTATCGATTTTGTCTATTTTTTCTTAAGCTGAGCATACGAACCACTTTCTATAAAATTTGATATTCAGTATGTATGTTCTAATTACTTTATTGAATCGATAAACGTATTAATAGAAGTGGAAATGCAGGTCCGGCTTCAGAAAAAAATATCAATTCCGTATATTTCAAAAACAACACTCTGTATAACGAAATTTTGAAAATATGTATAGATATTTAAGAACGGCGGAAAAAATAAACTAAATAGTATACTTTCTACATTTCCGCATTTAATTCTACAAGTTTTATTTTTTAAAACATTCAATTTCATGGAACATTCCATGAGTGAGTATTTTTCTGATTAAAAAAAGGTATCGTAAGTGTGAAGCTAAAGAAATAGGTATTTATGCACCATGGGAGTAAAGTGAGTGTTTTAGTGGTGGCATGAATAGTGCAAAGGACTAAAACACATTATTTTTTGTACGAACGGGCACAATTTTTTTTACAAAAAAAATTAAATGTAAAAACTAACGAAGCCACGAAGATTTTGTTTTAATTCCGAATTTATCTAGGTATCCTTGTATATAATTGTCTGTTTGACATTATTTTTTATTTATTTCTGTTTGACGTTTAAGTTACTAAATATTAATAAATATTGTTAATTATCAAATATTACAACTGAAAATTACTATCAATTTTAATTTTAATTTTAATTTTAATTCTAATTTTAATTTTAATTTTAATTTTAATTTTAATAAGTTACATTTTATGGTAGATGTTTGATTCTTAATTTTTTGTTCTTTCTGCCATTAAAAGTTTGACATAATAGAAATGTTGACGTTATGTTATGTTTGTATTGTTCATTGGTTTGCATGGCGACTTCACGGAATAAACGCTCGTTTTACTACTCCCTATTTTGAGACAGTAAAATACTGTTTTATTCCCGTTCATACAAAAACAAATGAAAATTAAAACAGTAAGTATTTAAAAATTTCGTTAGCAACGTTTGTAAAACTATCAATAGTTTCAAAAACTTCTATTGCCAGTAGAAATAAGCATGTCAAATTTGATCAAAATGGCGAGTGCATCTTTTTGTTATTTTAAAAATTAACAATTTAGGAACCTTTTCTTTCTTTTTTTTTTCTAGAAAAAAATTAAATAATTATTGGTTATTAACATAAGTATACTTTCAAACCTAACATGATAACAATAATAAATACCTATAGTTTTATATATTTTATTCTCTCATTCTTATCTGAATACGCTGGTATAAAAGTTTTAGGTAGATAAGAAATCAAACACAACACTTCAAATACATTTAATCGTAGAACTATTAATACAAACTTAATCTAGACGCAAGATTGCATTGGATTAAATAACAGTATTAGTATTAGAAGCAAAAAAATATTGACTCACCAAAAAGAAAAATTTGTCCATTTAAGAAATAATTTCCTTCAGTTACAAGACAAAAAAAGATAATCCCTACTCCGATATTATATCGTCTTTCATTCTTCTGAAACTCCTATGGGGGCTGGTAAATACGAACATATTTATAAAACTATTTTATATACATAATTCAAAATATGAACATTTGTCATATTTATTTTGACATTTTAAATCGAAAGAATTGTAACTTTGGTAGTTACAATGACATTTATGACATCAAATCTAACCTAAATAAGCCCATTCTTTTCATAGATTGTAAAACATTTGATGTTTTATTGGCTTCGTATTTATGCATTTCTAGAAAAAAATAGTAATAATAATAATAATAATTATTATTGAGTATTACGTAAACATCCTCTCAAACCTAACATGATAACAATAGTAAATATGTATTTTGTACACTGTCATTCTTATCTGAATGCGCTAATATAAGAGTTTTAGGTAGATAATAAATCACAATATTTCAAATACTTACATTTTATCGTCGTAAAAACTATCAAAACTAGAAGCAAAATTGCATTGGTTTAAATAACAGTATTCTTCTTAGAAGCAAAAAATATAGAGATTAAAAAATATTGACTCGCCAAAAAGAAAAATATTTACACTGAAGAAATGATTCCCTCCAGTTGCAGTACAAAAAACGAAAACCCTTAGTCCGATATATATCGTCTTTTATTCCGGAACTTATTAAGGGACTGGCAAATATGAACATATTATTTATAAAAATATGTTAATTACATAATTCAAAATATGAACATTTGTCGTATTTATTTGACATTTTGAATTGGATTAATTGCAACTGGTAATCACAATGTCATTCATAACATCTAACCTAACGTAAATAAGCCCATTATTTTCATATATTTTTAAAAAATCTGACATCGTATTTGCTTCATATTTCAGTGGACGATGTAACTTGTTTATTGTTGAGAGAACGATGGCAATCCAAGTGTATTTTGACAATATTATAAATAACATTATTCTTCAATTTCACAGTGCCATCGGTAAGAACTTTTTTTTCTTGTTAATACTTGTCCTCATCGTGTAAGAATCGTTACCAATGCACTGCAAAACCTTGAAATTTCGGCACTTCCACCCACCAAGGTCACCAGACCTCCATCTCATCAAACGCGTGGGATATGTTCAAAAGAACATACAGGACCGTCAACCTGATCTGCAAACAAAGAGACTTGAGAGCGACCATTCCAGGAATTTGGGTCAATATGTTTCAAGACTCCATCAATAATATCAGTAGTATGCCTAGATGATGTTATTGATGCAAATAGGAGACATAGTTAAAGTTGAACAACCGATTTGCAGCTTCAAATGAAATTTGCACTTTTTTTTTGTATTTTGGTTACTTTCTTTTGAATAAAATTGAAAAATAAAATTATTTTTGTTCGAATTAATGAAAATTGTGTAAATTTATATGTTGATAAAATGTACTTTTATTCCCCAAACAGAAATGCATTTCTTTTCGCAATATTAGAGCAGTATATACAGAATGGGGACCGTAAGCTAGGTAAATGGGAAAAAACCAAATGTGTAGAACAAGGACAGATTGCTCTCATATAATACGTATGTTAGAAAAGGACAGAGAAACTGATAGTAAATAACGAAATTTGACGCTGGCCGGTCTCCCCACTTTACATAATACGCGCATGAACAAACAAATAAACGGTGATAAGAATATCGCCAGCTTCTCCTTATGGGTTACTGTTACCACTAATTCAAATTTCGTTATTTATTATCAGTTTCTCTGTCCTTTTCTAACATACGTATGATATGAGAGCAATCTGTCCTTGTTCTACACATTTGGTTTTTCCCATTTACCTTGCTTACGGTCCCCATACGGTATAATATACTTATATATCTAAACTAATTTGAAATATATTTTTAACTTCCCGCTAAGAAAATTGAAAATTTTTAGAAATCAGGAAGTTATTGGTTTCACCCCGATTTTCGAAAATCGAGTTTTTGTCAGATCTCGACGTTTTGAGGTTCTAAGAAGCTATTCTGACTATTTCCACGATGGTGTCTGTATGGCTGTATGCATGTATGTGTGTGTATGTGTGTACGGTGTATGTAAACCGCTCATAACTTTTGAACGGCTTGACCGATCGAAACGCGGTTTGCGGCATTCTAAAGGGGTTGACTCAACTTAGATTTTCTGATAATTAGAACCGATTCGACCCAGTAGATTTTGAGAAATCTCAAAAATTTGTTTTTTTTGGAATATCTTTTAGACTACTGAACCGATCAATTCAAAAATCTAACCAGCTCTTCTCCTTATAAAACAACGTCGATCTTCGTAAACCGCATCAAAATCGGTTGATTCGTTCGAGAGATATCGATTACGAAAAATTCGTAAAAAGTGTTTTTTTGAAATAACATTCAAAATTCCTGTCGGATCGATTTTTTGTACTAAGAGAACTTTTTGTACTTAGAAAACTGCGTTAAATGCCGTAAACCGCATCAAAATCGATTGATTCGTTCAAGAGATATCGATTACGAAAAATTCGCAGTTTTTTTGAAATAACATTCAAAATTTTTGTCGGATCGATTTTTGGTCAAACGTAACTTTTTTTAATAGAAAAACTGCGTTGAATGCTGCAAACTGCATCTCGATTGGTTAAAGATGATATTTTACACAAGTTGTTGGCTGTTAAGGTAGAAATTATTTCTTCAATAAAAAACAGAAAAACTGTGTTTCCTATTTTTTGTTACTAGAGGACTTCCAGCCAAGTACATTAACAATTTGTCCTACGTTTCGTCCGAGTTCTCGGACTTTTTCAAGGTTAAAAGCTAATATAAATTTCCTATTTTAATTTTATTGTATGGGTGGGTTTTATTTTTTTCATCATTTTTTTATTTGATGGGTATCTGATGTACGTGTAGTTCGACGAGTTAGGCAGAGAATGGCTGGAAGTCCTGTAGTAATAAAAATAGGAAACAAAGTTTTTCTGTTTTTTATTGAAGAAATAATTTCGATTGGTTAATTTGTTCAAAAGATATCGCAGTTCAAAAATTACAAAAAAAAGTGTTTTTTTTAATATAACTTCGAGATTTTTCACCTAATCGTAGAGCTCAAAAATGTATGTGTTATTTTTAGCTCGGAGAGCTCAAAAATTAACTAATACGTATATTTCTGAGCGCTTTAAGCTCGAAAATAGCGGGGTTTTAGGGATGGCCTGCAGGGTCAACCGATTTTCAGATTTCTTTTATTTGTACTAAAAAAATAAAATGTTTCATCTAAAACAACCAGATCAACTCGCCCTCCGGGCGCAATTTTATTAGTCCAGCTTTGATTACGAAATCGGATTTCGACGTGAAATATTAAACACCCTATGCTGCCAGGGTACGTTCTTTAACATACCTAAGTTGGTAGGTATACCACAGTAGTGGCATATTATGAAAGTGATTTTGTACAAGTTAATGTTTAGAAATAGTTCGTAACAATTATATAATAAAAAGCAACAAATAGTAAGAGACCAAAAACATTATAAAGGTGGAACCGGGCTGCTGTAGCATTTCACTCTTTTATGTTATTTAGAGGATGTATGTAGGAGTTTACGTTACCATTGTTGACAATGAAAGTACTTTTGCGCAAAAGATAGAAGTGAGGCCGGTATAGATAATATGACCCTCTTGGTTTTCTAACCACCGTGTCCTCATTATTTGGACTAGAAAGTTGAAACTATGTGTATAGTGTCAAACGAATTCTAAATTATGATTCCAAGGAAATGTGTTTAATAATATATCGTCTAACTTTTTCGTATACAGTGTGTTCCCGAATTGACTTAACAGTGGATGTAACTTTTTTACTGTTGGATTTAAATAGGAAACTTACACTTTACCGAAATTTTTGCGTATCGTGACTTGAAATTTGTTCACAATATTTGCGTGTAAATCTGCCCCAAAAAATTTTTCATTATGATATAAGGTTAAGTTAGGTAACTTTAAACATTAGTAAAGCCTTTTAGTCAATTTTGGAAAATGTAACCCTCTACATTTCCTCCCAAAAAAAAGTTATGCGTAATTTTAAAGCCGCCCCGAAATGGGGCGACTGGGAACCAGATTATTTTTGTATGCAAATTGCAAGTTGGAGTAAAGAAGGGACGAAATGAAAATAAAATAGAGTACAAAAAAAGAATCAACAAATATTTGTGAGCTACGCTAGGTACAAGAAAGATATACCTACTTGCTTCAATAGAATCTTTATTAAAAAGACGACAAAACAAAATAAGAAAATTTTAATTAAAAAATAGATACAAATTCTGTATAGGTAGGTACAAATTATACAAAATCAAACATGAACTTAAAACATAGGCAAAGGGTAAAGCTTTTACAAACGAATATCATATCCTTTAAACTAAGGCTGGGAATCGAATACGAATAATTCGAGTATTCGAATATTCGAGTATTCGAATATAAATTATTCTAATGGGAAATTATTCGAATACTCGAATATATTCGAATACTCGAATATATTCGAGTATTCGAATATTCGATTATATTTGAGTAAATTTAAATATTAAAATATATTATTAAATTATGTACGAATAGGTATGCAGTATGCATCCAACCAAAGTAGGTTGATAGTAGGTGTAGGTAGGTACCTATTCTAAAATCCAAATATATAAATAGACCACATTAGTGGCACGTTTTACTCCCAATCAAACCATTCCATCTCTTTCTCGCCTCGACCTTATTCTTACTGTACTAAGGCAGGGATTAAAATTAAATTTTAAATTTTAGAAAACCTGTAAATATTTAACTATTGACTTTTCATGTATCACAATCTGCGTCTTTTTTAAAAACATTCTAATTTTAGAGCACTTATTTTTTTCGAAAAGGAAAAATAGTTATGACACAGAAGTATAATAAACTAGCTCTGTTTTCGTTTTATTTAAGCTTCAATAGTTAAATATGAACAATAGCGCCTCAATCCTAAAATAAAATACTAACTAAATAATTCTGACCCTTAAAGCACATGTACAGGAGACATACCCTATTGTGGGTATGGAAAGCAAATCAAATTGCCTGCTTAGTGGATTACGTCACGACTATTCTTGTGGTCTATCCAACCAAATACTCAAATAGAGTATTCACTATTCACTAGTATTCAGTGCTATACCTATTAATAATGAATATTCGAGGATCCGGATTATTCGGATACCTATTCGAATAATTTAGATTATTCGAGTAATCGAATACTCGAATTATTCGAATAGGTATTCGAATATCCGAATACTCGAATAATTCGAAAATCCGAATAATTTGAATACCTATTCGAATAATTCGAATAATCCGAATATTCGATTATTTTTTACAACTATTATTCGAATACTAAAATCTGGAAAATTCCCAGTCTTAATTTAAACTGTATATCTCCATTTCTCAACACCTCAAAATTGGATAGTTTTGTATCAATTTCCTGTTTATATATAGTATATCCCCACATAAAATATTTAATATTATACTGGGGCATATCAACAAACGCACAGCGGACAATTACTCTGCAGAAACGTATAATAAGGCTAATTTTCTCATTAAATGCTCTCGACTCGTATCGGCCAGTGTTTCAAAATAAAAATATTCTAACCTTTTATTCCATACTTATTTACGAAGCCGCATTATTCGGCAAGTTAAACCAAAATAAATTTCGCCAACGTGAAAATCTGCATGATCATAATACTAGAAATGCAAATCTCATCAAATAAATAATTTTAATCTGAATTCTTACAAAAAAAGGACCATTTTATCTCTGTAGTAACATTTTTAATAAACTTCCCAACAATATAAAGGAAATCAAAACTGTAAACAAAAAGAATCAGTTGCGTGACTTTCTCTGCGTGAATGCATTTTACTCCTTACAATAATTTTATAATCTAAATTAAAATTGTAAATAATTAATGTAAGTTATGTAAGTTTTATTGCTATTATTTATGCTTTGGTAATTTTTCTTGTGTGACGTTTCATATCCTGTATGGTTTTCATGAATAAAGTGCTATCTATCTATCTATCTATCTATCTATGGACATGAACAGTTCCACTATCCTCTACTTCGTATTGTATTACCTACCTGGTTTTAAGAATATCAGTGTAATTATTAGCACTAATGTAGGTGCTAATAATTTTTTAAAACAGATCATTTCTTACCGTCGGCATCTGTTTGGTTAAAATATAATCACCCATTATTAAGCTGTCAATTGATTTTCAGCAATGGTCGAGATATTTTAATCCTTTCGTTTTATAATTCAGAGAATGTTCCAGGATTGTCGTCACTGTCATCAACTATCCTAGTTTCTTCTGGTTTGCTTTCTAATGATGATTTTGATAAAACCCTTTTCTTTTTGTTTTGTTTTTTTTTTTAATTGTTCTTGGAGCGGTAGGAGATACGTGTTGAAAATCTGTCTCATAAATATTCTTTTCAGGTTCTACCTTTAACATCTGTTTTCTTCCTTCGGTAGATGAACTCTCCTTGTATAATCGAGCTCTTTTAAACACAGCTATAGATTCATCTGTAATCTCATTTCGATTTATTCGAGGCAATTTCATAAGAATTTGTTACCGATCTAATGGTACTAGTCCAGTGGCATCAAAACCCTAACTTATATTGTTTTTACAATTACCATCAAAACTAGTCAGTGTTTGTTTCTACAACCGAGGGAACATATCCTTCCTCACTACCGCTTTGTTGTGTTTTTTCGACTCGAGTTTTATGCCAGGCCCCTTTGATGGGTCAAAATACATTGACATCTAAAGGCGAAGTCAACTGCGTGCTATTGGGCGAAAATGAATAAATTTGACTTATTTTTTTGCAATTTTGTGATAATACTTCAAGATATGTGACTGGCCAGGTTATTCCTAATGAGGGTTTTTGGTCCCTCCAAAAAGTTTCTAAATTATGGAAAAATCACATAGTCAAACCAGTCCTCAACAATATGTTCATCAAACCACCCAGAGCTACTTTAATTATACCCTGCACCAGATGTATCATTTTTGGTCCTGGTTGACCATAGATGATCAGCTTTATATACAACATAAATGGGAATATGCCCAGATACTGAGCATACAAACATAACGGAGGTGGCCAATTTTTTTCAGCTCTCGCGCATGATCTTATCACTTTACTCGACCTGGATCATCTGTAAAATTGGTGTCATCAGAGTTTACGATAGCTTTCGTGAGGATCCTTTTTGACAAATGATCATAGTATTTATTGATGGTACTATGGTCAACTTTAGCCCTCTCTTTTGTCGATTGTGATGTTCTTTTTGAAAGTTCATTATTATGTCGTTTTAAAAATGTTTGCATCCAACCTTCACCTGGTCTATTATTCTCTGCAGATAATTTTAATAACAATTGGTTCCATTGAGAACCCCCATTCACTTGCAGTGTCAATTGCTCTAACTGCTCTGCTTTTGAACGTACCGGTTGTCTTCCAGGTTCCTTCATATGCAGCCCTTTGATTTTCCTATATAAGATGTCGTATGGTATTCCATATTCTTCACTTAAGTCCTTTAAAATTTCTCTTCTCTGTCTTTTTTATAGCCTTTTGCAACTTGTCTTCATCGAAATCGCAATATTTGGGACTCCCACTCTCTCTTGTAGTTTCTCACCATTTTCAAGCCGCTCCTAAAATTACGCGTGAACAAAATATAGTGGCAAAAAATCTTCCAAGTATTGCAAAAGATATGTTTGTCCAAACTTGGCCTACATTTTGGATATCTCACCTCAACACTGAGGAAATCTTTAATAACGGTAAGTGAAAATTCGTTACAGTAGATAAGAAGTTATAAACACTAAGAAAAACGTTCCAAATAAACAGTGAATATGACACATTTCTAATTAGGATTAGTTACTAGTTTGTTATTAAGAAATGTTACGTAATTATTGTAACAATTAAAATTGGCATTCTGACACCAAGCAAATAATCCCTAATAAGTAATTAAATAGCTCCAATATAAAGTGAACACTTGTGTTAACCTTTGACTTCTTAATAGTCACCAGTTTTCTTATCACGAACATTCACATTTTTGTAGCAATTAAAGAGTGCACATGACTTTTTTGTTATAGTAGTAAGTGTACAAACATTTTATATTTACTTAACTGTTTCCTAACGTTAAATATTCAGTCACTAAACATCAATAAACTTAAAAAAACAAGCGGGCTTAGGGTATTTCCATAAGCGCGAAACCCAGCGAGGGTTCTACTTGATTTGATTTACGTTACTGCTTTCAGTCTTCAATTTCATCTTGTTAGTGGTGTATGGCTTGTACTAGTGAAATATGGAGTATGTAAAGTTATTAAAACAGTGAGAACTGACGGAAGATAAATATGCTTATGAAGTTATACCTATCGAGAGAAAAAAATGTGTGTTACTTTCTGAAATAAATTATTCAATACATGTAATTTGTACCCAGCTTCAGAATGAAAATATATAAGTATATAATAAAAAGGGAATTTTTGTACCATAACCTCACAAATCCTCAATTTAATCAGTGACATATTTCTGATTTAATATTACAAGCTAAAATTTTATTTTTAGATTAGATTTTAGATTTAAATTTCCATTATTAATGTTCAATATTTCAGTATTTTGCAGAACATTATGTGTGTTGTTTATTTGTGATAATGTTTATGTTATTTATTTCTTTTAAACAGAATAAATAAAAAATCTGCAATAATTTTGTTTTTTTTTATATCAGGGCACAGCTTATTTCACTTCAAGTAATTAATTTTCTCCTTAGATATTGGGCGATGAGAGAAAACATATTTTTTATTATTAATCACATTAGGATTTATTTTAAATATCATTTTATAAAAAAATAATTTTGCTTTTTTCTGAACAGAGTAGCCCCTTTTGGTTTTTGGGAGTTTTTCAAATACTATATGATGAAATTAATATTTCTCTAATAGCTTTCGAGGAACCATCTACTACCAAAAGATACTGGATATCCTACAGTGGCGGTTGGTGAAATTTAGGTTATGTCATATCTCGGTATTGGAGCATGAGACTCAAGCGATAGGTACTTTAAGACATAGCTGTCTAAAGTAAATAAAGAAGTCTTGCAGAAAAATATTTGCGATTGAAATTTGCAAAAAAAGTTGAAAAAAATTATGTGCTTCATCCAGGTTGTTGTTTAAAAAGCTTTGTAAAATATTTGGAAAACATTTTTTTTTTCAGAATTAGGTGGAAAATATATTGACAGATTTCAAATTTCATAAAAAAATTTTGATTTTTCATAAAGTTACACCTATTTGAAATTTGCGCAGTGAAAAAAAAACCGCTGCCAAATACTTGAGGATCAGAACTTCCTCACCGTAGTAAAACTCGACGTGTGATGGAGTTTATAAAAAAAAGTAATTTTTGACGTTTCAAAAAAAGTCTGACGTTTAAAAAAAGTCACATTTTTTGATGTTTCAAAAAGTCACATTGGTGGAATGTCACTAATATTTTTTTTGTACATTGGGACCGATTTTGCTCATCCACGAACTCAATCTCTTCCTTGACCTTTAGAATGTGTGTACCAAATTTGAAAGCTTTATCTCAAAAACTGTAGCTGCTATCGCGAACCACAGACACACAGACAGACAATTTTTTCTGTCTGAAATTTTCTGTATTGTTATAATTCGTCGAGATTCGTCCAGAAATGCAATAAAAATTTTCAAAATTTTTTTCACGAATACAACTTCCTCACTTAAAGGGGGGACGAAGTAATTAATCTAAAATAAAATTTCAAAACAATGTAACTTTATAAAAACAAGATTTTTTTGATAACATTTGAAATCTGTCGATGGTTTCCATCTTTTTTCTGAAATAAAATGTTTTGCAAATATTTTACAAGTCGTTTAAAAAATAACCTGATGAGGCAGACAATTTTTTTTAAATTTTTTTTCGCAAATTTCAATCGCAATTTTTTTTTCCAAAACTACATTTAGTTTTGATAGTTATATGCCATAAAGTATCGCTTGGGTCCCATGCTTTCATACTAAGATATGACAACCTAAATTTCACCAGCCACCATCGGTATCCATCCATAGAATTTAATAAAATTGTTTAATAGTAGCTAGATCAAACCATAATTAAGACAAGTTACCTGTTGACTGATATTAATTAGTTCATTAGCTAGAAAGTCAGTGAAACTTAAATAATGTGAATTCTTTTATTGATGGCTAGTGAAGTGTTTATTAGAGAAAAGTAATCTGTTTGCTAATGATAGAGTCATACTTTGATAAATATAAATAAATTCGTACATATATCGTAAGCTTACTAATATAAAAAAGCCAGTTTAATTCCTATTAGCAATTGGTGTCAGGATTTTCATTTTACTTGCTACAAAGAAGTGGTAGAGTAGTCCCATATACAGATGAACTGCTTACTTACCAATATTAAAATTTTAATTGTAGCTAGTAAACTTTTTTCTCGGTGTACTGTATGAGACAGCTATACAAGTTACCTGTGGTAGGTAAATGAAGATTTCTGAAACGAATCACTTACCACAGATAAACAAGTTTAATTAGAAATATTTCCTATATTATTTAATAGAGGCAAGTGAAGTTTGTTGCTGGGTTTATTAAACTATGTTTCAGTGGTTATTAAACTGTTCGCCTAGGGCAATTAAACTATATTACGTGATCACTAGCGATAAGTGAGCAGAGCAGCTGCTACAATTAAACTGTTTACCTATCATTATTAATCTGTTTACCTGCTGTTATTAAACAAAACATCAACCTTAATTTAAGTATTCACTTGTGACTGTTAAAGTACTTTAACTAAAAGTAGTAAGCAAACACAGTTCACTTACATTTATTAAATTATTCACTTGTGGCTAGTAAAAAAATACTTGGAGTAGGTAACTTAGTCACTTGGGCTAAACAAACAGTACACTACACTAGAAATACATATCTTAAATTCGGATAATAAGAGCCAATGCAAAATTGTAGAAGACTAATGTGCTCGTTTGTTATTATACAAATTCTGTATCAAATTTTTACTCGGCAAAGACATTTTCTACAATTTGAATATGTAACAGAATTATATATCTTTTATCTGAATTTAAGGATAAATTGAAACGATAAATTATACATTTTTTAATAAAATTTGCTAATAATTTTATTTGGGGCTCATAAAAAAAACCATTTTACTCAAAATAGGCATTAATAAAAAATCTCATTTTCCTTAAATTTGATTTGATTTGGGTCTTATTTTTCAAAATTGAGATATGGCACACTATCTTAAGGAGTACAGAAAAAAAAAGTATCTATAGGTATATGAAAAAAATTTATTATATAAAGATACACATGAGCTTCTTATTCGCACATAAGTATTTATAAGCACACATAAAAAGTGATATAAAATATATGAAATAAAAAACAAAACTACTATAATTAAAATATATAAGATAACTATGAAAAATAAAATATTTTTTATAACGAAAATATTATTATAAACCCTATATGTTACAACTGTTTGCAATTTTACATAGTAACAGGGAAGTATATACGAATTTATTTTTGGTTTATTATAAATATTTAAAAACTAAGCATGGCTTTATATTTACAATGGTTTTAGACTGATATTACTCTAACCCAAATCATATAAATTTTTATTTCTTTAGTTATGATATTATTAAACACTACTTTAATAATGAAAATACAATTTTTTTTCATTACTAAGCCTATAATCTTTAACTACAACAAAAATTAACAACTACAAATTATATTTGACAGAATAATAGCAAAAGCTTTAAACTACCTTAAGCATCACGCTATGCTTGGTTTATTAAATAATTATAATAACCAAAAGTTAATGTCTATACGAGTAGATTCCTCGCAGTGAGAAATACTATCTTTATATCTTTTTTCATCCTCATGTAGTTTTTGTGATGGTATAGTATATATATTCAAATTGATGGTCAATATTTTCGAATTATCTATATTAGTTATACAAATTATCATTAAAGTTTGGGATTTTGATTAATTACAAATATTTAAAGATATTTAAAATGACTTTAGGACTTTGCTACTACTTTAACGCCCATAATTATAATTTTTTTTGACTTACATATTTGTCATACTTATAATTACAAATTTTGCTCTATAAAGAAATTATCTATTTTTTTGTTTATAGTGTACGATATTCAATAACAAAAATTAATAACTAAAAATATTCATATATTATCAGAGCCATTAGAAAATTAGCTTAGTCTTAAAACTGTTTTAAATGTCACATACTCTGGTTTTTTATATATTTACAACAAACCATAAATAAACGCCTATTTCCCTTTGATACTCTGCTGATGAGAAACAATTTTTGAAAATCATTTTTTTATTATCATTCCATGCATCAATACCAATTCGTTAATTTACACTTTGACCTTAGAGTTCCACCTCATAACGAAACGCGCGACACCTTCACATGCCTAAACAGAAAGAAAAAAAACCCCGTGGTTTCTAGATTGCACATACTCGGATAAACTCGATAAAACCGACGCACCCTTTAATAGGGGGGAAAATATTAATTCATTTATAGTTGGTAACTATTCACTTGTTTCCAGAAATGTTAATTATAATAACCATTAGTCGACTGTTTTGCTATAGTAGACGTATTAACAACTCACTGCAAGTGAACCTGAATATTTAGCGTACCACTTTATTAATGATAGGTAAATTGTTCACTTGTGATAGCTCGTCATGTCCAGAAATCTCGATTCACTTCTCACTATTGTTAAAGTTACCTGTGGTAGGTAAAAAAGTACTGGCAGTAATTAAACTTTTTTTTCAGTAACATAGTTTAATTGGACGAGTTTTCTCAGTGAAATTATGAACAGCGTAAAATTTGCTCTCCCCACTTTTCTTTGCCACGTACCGCCCCTGTACAACGGAGAATTTTAGGGCATAAATTTATAGGAATTTTTTTCTAATTTCTGACCCTGTACGTTTGGGTATTAAAATTGAATCGCCCTATATACATATATTTCACTATAGCGAATAATATTCCCATGTCCCCCGTAGGAGTGAGAGGGCAAATTAATTTTTTTATAAGTATGTCGAAGGCGGCCTGGGGGCGTCATGGTTAGGGTTAGACCGCTTGGACATGTTAGCAGGTACGCCACTGGTATTTTGCAGTTGACACACACAAATTGTATTAGATAACTAAACAAACAATTATCCTTTACACCAAACAGTAAAATAATAAAACAATAAAACTACCGAATAACAGTTATTCAACAAAGGAACTAACGGTCCGCCACCCGCTAACTCGTACCGTATTCACCCTCATTCTCCCGCAGGTACTCCTACAGTCCCCGCACACCCTTGCCGAGCTAGCTGGCTTCGTTCCGTTCACTTCGGATTCCCTCCGCGTGTTCCTATGCTTCAAATCTTAAATAATCATTGCTTAAGCCAAACAAACGTGTCAACGTTTATATTAACACAATAACTTAACCTATCAATATTTATATTAACATAATAACTTAGCTGTGACAGCAGAGTGCCGTTGTTGGTATCGAGGGACCATAGGCGTGGATAAATTATCTTCGGTGGCGCCGACACGGCCATTCTGACATCGTGCACGTCCTCGGGCACTCATCCTAAAGGTGAACACCTGAAACGGAAATGAATGTCGTTTATATCAACACCGCTCGTTCATCCTGACGAAGCAACTTTAATATTTACTGGGATTCCCACCGGAATCAACATAAAGGGCGGCGACATATCTAGTCTCATCCGGATCCACCGGGATAGACTTTGGTGGCAACACATCATCCTTCATCCGGACTCACCTGGATCATCTTTGCCGACAACACATCGTGACTCATCTGGACTCTCGGGATCATCTTTGACGGCAACACATCGTGACTCATCCGGACTCATTGGGATCAACTCTGGCGGCAACACATCATGCCTCATCCGGACTCACCGGGATCAACTATGGCGGCAACACATCGTGCCTCATCCGGACTCACCGGGATCAACTTCGGCGGCAACACATTGTGCCTCATCCGGACTCACCGGGATCAACTGGGGCGGCAACACATCATGCCTCATCCGGACTCACCGGGATCAACTATGGCGGCAACACATCGTGCCTCATCCGGACTCACCGGGATCAACTATGGCGGCAACACATCGTGCCTCATCCGGACTCACCGGGATCAACTATGGCGGCAACACATCGTGCCTCATCCGGACTCACCGGGATCAACTTCGGCAGCAACACATTGTGCCTCATCCGGACTCACCGGGATCAACTTCGGCAGCAACACATCATGCCTCATCCGGACTCACCGGGATCAACTTCAGCGGCAACACATCGTGCCTCATCCGGACTCACCGGGATCAACTTCAACGGCAACACATTGTGCCTCATCCGGACTCACCGGGATCAACTATGGCGGCCACACATTTTGCCTCATCCGGACTCACCGGGATCAACTATGGCGGCAATACTTTCTTTTAAAAAACAACAATCTGAACCTGTGTCAAACAGAAAAGGAAAGATCTCACCAGATTTAAGCTTCAACTGTCCAACAGGCAATGCTTCCATTTCGCAAGTGTTAACTTGCCTCTCCACAGACCTGGCTTTTCGGCTGGCATTCGGACACTTTGTTGAAATATGGCCTGGCTTGCCACAGGTATAACAGATGACTTTTGACGTCCTAGGTGGTGATCATCTGCACTGCTGCGCACGGTGTCCACTTCGTCCACATTTGTAGCACTTTCCATACAAAGGCACAGTTTTCTTATTTTTGGGGGAAGGCGATACAGCTCGACGCTTCGATCCAGTGTGACGACCGGGGGGAAATAGCGCCGGTTGTTTCCCAAGTCACCCCTGCAACATGGTACACATACTCTTGGCATCTGTTGGGCGGTCAGTTTGATATATTCGTCTCATGAATCCATTACGAGTCGAGCCACAGTAGCAGGCGACAAGAACAGCAAATGATTCGTCACTTTCTCTGTTTTTCCAAAGAGTAAGAATGATCCTCATAAAATGCAGCACTTCGTCGATTAGAGGTGTATATTCTAGAGCGTTTATTTTTCCATTTACGGTTTCAGAGAACTGCTCGATAGGATCGACAGGTTTGGCGCAAATTGCCAAAAATTTTGCCTTCAGGGCCGTCCAGTCCTTTTCAGTAGGTTTAGCGGATACAAGCCAACTAGCTGCCTCACATTTCATGGCTTGTGATAGAGTCATTACTAGGTCCATGCCGGCAGGGTTATATTTGCTCATCCATATATCCACAATTGTACACCAGCCCTCGGCATCGGCAAATTTCGAGGTTGGATCAAATGTAGGCAGTTTTACATTCGTCGATGTAGACGGCGTTGGCGAACTTGTCGAAGCTAAAAGCAATTGTTCTAACTTCCTGATTCGTTCCAGTTTCATTTCAACTTGAAATTTTCTGCACCGTCACTTCGTCCTCACTGTCCGAATGTCCTTGCAGTCCTTATCCCACTTCTGATGTCGAAGGCGGCCTGGGGGCGTCATGGTTAGGGTTAGACCGCTTGGACATGTTAGCAGGTACGCCACTGGTATTTTGCAATTGATACACACAAATTGTATTAGATAACTAAACAAACAATTATCCTTTACACCAAACAGTAAAATAATAAAACAATAAAACTACCGAATAACAGTTATTCAACAAAGGAACTAACGGTCCGCCACCCGCTAACTCGTACCGTATTCACCCTCATTCTCCCGCAGGTACTCCTACAGTCCCCGCACACCCTTGCCGAGCTAGCTGGCTTCGTTCCGTTCACTTCGGATTCCCTCCGCGTGTTCCTATGCTTCAAATCTTAAATAATCATTGCTTAAGCCAAACAAACGTGTCAATGTTTATATTAACACAATAACTTAACCTATCAATATTTATATTAACATATATAACTTAGCTGTGACAGCAGAGTGCCGTTGTTGGTATCGAGGGACCATAGGCGTGGATAAATTATCTTCGGTGGCGCCGACAAGTATTTATGATGATACGTTAGATAATATTCAAGGTTGTATTATGTTCCATATAATTATTATTATTACATAACATTAAAATTGTGAACATTATGAATATATATGTAGATGAACTTATTTAGATTCAGATTGTGAACTCTATACACGTTTTAAAATTGTCTAACTTAAGATTCGTTAAATAATTTTTTTGTTTCGCATTTTAGATTATTATCTTCTGATCGGAAGTAGTACGAAAATAGAGATATATCATGAATATTAATTTTTTAATTAGTTATATAATTAATTATGTTTTCTTTAGAAAAATCGTGTAGTTTTTTAGTACCACCGATTTTATTTTTTAATTAGATGCCAATTAAGGAAGAAGATAATCAATACTAATCCAAATTTAATTTCAATATAACGTTAGCAGTATGACAGGTTGAAAAATGATAAATTTATAACATGAACGAACTATAACGACTTCCAAAAAAAACTCCCATCTCGAAGAAGTGAAACTATCTTAACGAAACTTTCTGTATAATTAGAGGATATACAATGAATATAATAATAACAGATCCCGCTTTAGAGGCTGACAATCCGGACCCCTGTCGGGGGCAGCGAACCTGAGGACGGCATTTTCGCCCCTGAATATGAACCAAATATTGATAAATTAATTATTCTCAATTAATATAAATTTTATATTACTTGTTGATTTTTACTCTAACTAAAACTAAGTACTATGCAATTTACATTTCATCTTTGTGGTTTGTTGTTTTAAAGTTAGAAAAATATTAAAACACCTTTTTAAAAAAAGCATATTTATTTTTGAAATAAAACAAGACGTATAGTTAAAAGACGCTCATGACCCTGCATGAACTGGTAGGTATATAGTTACTTGTTTAAAATAATAACAGCAAGACATAACATGCATGGACATGTTTTCGCGCCTTACTATATAAAGAGTCATCTAAGCGCAATTGTGTTATTATTGCAAATGCGTCGGTGCCGATGAAGTAAGTTTACAAATTTTGAAAATATTTAACAGTTTAGTTCGGGATAGTGACTTTTGTGTGTTTTGTCAATTTCTAAAGGTAAGTATTTCTGCAAATACCTGTATTAAGTGGTAAAGAATTATTTTCAAAAATATTTTCCACAATACGTACTTATACATTTTTAAATAGTTTCTGTTTGTTGTAACGGATTTTTATTAATTTATTTGGGGTTTTCGCCGCGAAAAAAGAGAAACAAAAATCCATCATAAAAATTCAAGCATTTTAGGTAGGTATCTATTTTAAATATTTAGTTTTTAAATGTTCGTTGTGGTGGTTCGCAATTTGTCCATTTTGTTGGGATCCACCACACCTAAAAAAATCTTTCAAAAAAATCCTACTAATTAATAAATTAGAATTTTGTGTAGTAATAAGATAAAAGAAGAAAAATCTTCAAATACGATTAGTCGGTGACGGTGGCTTAGTCTGTCCCACAACTAAAAAAAAATGAAATGCCTAGTTTTAATTACTAAAAGTATTAACTATTTTTTCCAAAAGGGGGGTTGAAAATTAGCCCGAAACGTTAAGAAATTCGTTTTTATATTTAAAAACAGTTTAAGTATATAATTAAAACTAGGCATTTTATTGTTCAAAACTGTGAGACAGACTAAGTCACTGACTAATTGGATTTGAAGATTTTTCCAATTTTTATTTTTAGCAACTTATTTTAACTAGCGTATTTTGCATTGTTTAATTTGTTGTTTTAGAATGTCTGACGCGCAAAGAAAATTGTCCGGCCATCAGTACAAAAAGCGAAGGCTAGAGAAGGAAACCCAAAAGCAAAAACAAGCTGGTGCTCTGCACAATTATTTACAGTGTAGGTCCGGTAGTACCATTAGTACCAAAACGAATATCTCCAAAAATTCAGATAAAAAGGAAAACCGGAATCATCAGAGAGAGTGTTGGTGACCAAGACCAATCAATACAAGTTATTTCTAAAAAAAACTCTGTCACCAAATGAAAGCAGCCTCCCAACCGACACCGCCTTGGTACTTACAGAAGGCACCTTGGGCTAGCACTGGTAGTACTCTACCTCTACAAACTGACCCTACCCTACCACCAACGGAATGCACTATACAACTTTAGGTACAGATCCAGCATTGTGACCCAGAATTTTAGGAGATGCCGAAAGAAGTTTTTTAGTATGACAAGGTTCACCTAAACTATTGTTAAATTACAAATTTCCTTATGATGGCACTGGTCTAAAATTTAGCGCAAATTACTATTAGAACTCTGTGAATATACTATAATCTAGTCTAGTGGAATGACTGAAGCCTGCACTCTGCCCTAAAATGACTGTCGACTGTCTACACGATACGCGAGATTTTCCGAATACCGAATATAAAGGCGACGTTCGGTGTTGTCTAAGCTAGTGAGAACTGAAACTGGCGAAAAAAAAAAACACATAAATTGATATAATTTCAATTATCCTGTTCTCTGAAACCATCAATGTTTATTACGTTGGGGTTTACTAGTTTTTAGTTACTTTGGATCCTTTGAATGATCTATGTTCACAAAGCTAAAAGCAGAAACACGTGTCGGTAGATGTTTTAAAGTTTTTAAAGTGATTGGTTCAACTGGTGCACCTTTTGTTTTATTTATTTTTTGTTTTACTGAACAGAATAGTTACTGAACATAATGTGCATATTATCTTTTTTGTAATCCAAGTTTCAGCATTTTGTCAAATTGCCGGAAAAATAATTGTTTAAAAGTATATATGTTGTACTTATCAATGATAAGTTTTGTAAAAGTAGTAAATAATAATTAGCAAAAAAAATGTTTTTCAGGGTTATTATTTTTCATTTTACTCTGCATTTTAAACTTTTACCGAGAAGAGGATACCTAATTTATTTTTAAATTATTCTACCCTACGCACAGTGGACGGAAACGCCGAAAAGCTGGCCAAAATATAAAGGCATTGAGCTATTTTACTGAAATTGTGCATACAGGGGTTTTTTGTGTCGCTGATCAAGAATCCGAAGTTGAATTTTGAAAAAACAAAATGGTGGCCATGAAATCCCCCCCACAACATGCCAAAAATCGCCAATTATTGCTGCATTTTTACAAAACTTTGTATACAGTTTTTTTGGGTCGCTGATGAAGAATCCCATATAGAATTTCAAAAAAAATTACGGTCAAAAATATATACATAGTTCAAAAATTATTATTAAATTGAAGCGAATTCATGTGTTTTATTTGTTTCGGGAAAATTAGGATCTGGGGAATGGAATAAAAATGTGTAATGACTTTGAAAATTAATTTTCAATTACTATCTGAATTACATTCATCATCCTCTTCGTCGTTTTCACTATGTAATACACAATTTGTATCGACTTCCGCAACGGAGAGTGGATCAAGCAATTCTATCGCATCAGAAGACAATGAATGCAATTTTTTCTCTAGGGAGTTTTCGCAAACTAGAAATAATTGGATCTGAAGTTATTAAAAGCCTGCGAAAAGCGTCCTCTACGTTTTTTTGTCGGTCACATTTCCTTGCAAAATTTTCTCGAAATTTTTTAATATCCTTATTGCAAGACTCTTGTGCTTCTTCTGACATTTGACCAATCGGAAGCATCAAGGAGTTAATAATTTGATGGCCATAAATTAGAATTTTATGCACAGTAGTTGGCATGCAAAATCATGGGTAAGTGTCGACAAATTTCCGTGCGGTTTCTGCATTCAAAAGGAGCCCACTTTACGGTGCACGAATGTGCATGCATCCGTGCATTCGCGCACAATTTGGTCAATATCTCGCAAAGATGCAAATAGATGCAGCTAATTTCTTATACACTTTCGAAAAAAATGTTCATTGAACACATTCCAATAAGTTTCAAGACCAACCATCACCAACCGCGTAACTTATGGCTTTTTTTGTGGAGTTTATGAATCGTTGCATGTACAAAAATTTACTCCACCGATAATTATTTACTAATTACCATATAAATAAACTGATCTGATACTGAGATATTTTAATTGTACTTACTTTCTGATGCAGAATCCATTTTTATGACACAGAAAACTGCACTTTGAGAATTTTTACGCTGCAGACAAAATTTATCGATTTTTGAAGCGTTGCGAGCTGCCGAAGTGACGCGCTGCACGGTCGCACAATAAGTAATTTCCTCGCTCAGGTAGTGAACCCGGACCGGTATTAACGGTCGTTTCTAATGCCAGGGGTACCTCTACAACGATTTAAGACGTTTCCATTTCAAAAAAAAAATCTTAATTTTTTTTAATTTTGGCCAGCTTTTTGGCGTTTCCGTCCACTGTGCTACGGGGAATTGTCACTATATAATTTCAATTATCCTGTTTTCTGAAACCGTCAATGTTTATTACATTGGGGTTTACTAGTTTTTAGTTACTTTGGATCCTTTTAATGAGCTATCTTGACAAAGCTAAAAGCAGAAACACGTGTCGGTAGACGTTTTAAAATTTTTAAAGTGATTGTTCAACTGGTGAGTACCTTTTGTTTTATTTATTTTTGGTTTTACTGAACAGAATAGTTGGAATTAAAAATAATATATTGATTCAAGTCACACTGAACATAATGTGCATATTATCTTTTTTGTAATCCAAGTTTCAGCGTTTTGGCAAATAGCCGGGAAAATAATTGTTTAAAAGGATATATGTTGTACTTATTTATGATAAGTTTTGTAAAAGTAGTAGATAATAATTAGCAAAAAAATATTTTTCAGCGTTATTACTTTTCATTTCCCTCTAAATTGCAGCGGTATTATCGAATGCACTATATATGTGTTATTATACTTTGCGCCACTGTCTTACCTTTGTAACACACAAAATCTCGCGCGAATATGAAACCTCATCCCAGTAAACACCAAAGTATGAGCCTTTACTTGGCTTTTACAGAGCCTTTACTGAAAAAGCTGACCGACCAAAGGTCCAGTAAAGGTCCATATTTTGGTGTTTACTCGGATGTAAGCCGGCGATAAACTAATACTGCAAATTTATAACATACCGATTCTTACGTGAGGTGATTACGCGGCGAAGTCGCTTTTCAGTTGCAGCGTATATCGACTCTGTCTCAGTCAGAAACTTATCAGCGTTTGTTGTGAAGCAGCGAAGGTCCGCAACAGATTTGCGGCATGGACGAGTAGCGCCACATCGTATCGTCATCGCTAATATGTCGCCGATCTATATGATATTCAGATTGTCTGGGATACGTTAAAATCAAGACACTGTATTGTCATTTTCACAGCAATGTTTAGGGAATAAATGAAAATGTTACTGTTATTCAATATATTATTAATATTTTTTTTATTTCAAAGAACATTTGAATTAAGTATTCCCTTTGTTTTAACCGTTACCATAATTTCAATTGCTTCATAATTAATTAGTAGGTATAATATTTTTTAAGTAGGCGTGTTCCACAATTTGAATGAGTAAGGTAAAATCAAATTATACTCCTATTGACTGTATTGATAAGTGAATATGAGGAAAAGTTTAATATTTTTATATTAATGCTATCTTGAGAAACATATCTAATCTACCTGTTACTGTTACTTTTTGCTTACCCCTGGTATTATCAACATTTTAAAGAGACCTTTAACTTAAAGGGAGTTTTGGTGACAAGAAAATGTATTAAAAACAATATATAAATATCAGATAGCAATCATATAGTTTAAATAAAAATTAGGTTTAATGGCTATTGGAGTTATATCTTAATTTATCGAGTGTGGCATCGTGGTCGAGTGGTAAGGTCACTTGCCTGTCATCCTGCAATTCCGGGTTCAATCCCCGGTCGAGGAGGTAGGATTATTTCTGAACAAAAATTAAACCTAGCATACTCGGAGATTGGGTGTGTGTCCATTGTTTTTAAATGTGTAGCCCTCACGTTTAATGTTTGAATCCCATCTAAAGATACTACCTTTCGCTTCATTTCCTTTTGAAATAACATATCCTATAAAAATTTTACTCTTTATGTAAGTAAAAAATATTCGTTGGAGCAGGAGTGGAGCAGATTAACTGGAAGTGTGAAAGGATTAAGAGAGCAAGGGTTAATGGAGAACAGTAACAAAATTATAAGGAAAACACAATAGAATCCAAAACTATGATGAGACTGTGGAAGTAATATATCAGATTTTCATAATAAAGAACTCGGTAAAGAAGAAGAACAACTATTTTTTTTTGTTATGTTTTGTATTTGTTTCTGATAAATAAATGCGAATAACTAATATATTTTTGTATCCATAGATAAACGACACAAGTCCAAAATTTGTTAGCACTTAAAAAAAATTTATAGTATCCAGCCAACCAGTTTGAATCAGTTACATCACAGACTCAGATATTTAAGAGAACCTTGTTTTATCACACTGTTCTATCCTCTTTATATAGTTGCATCATTAATATTTATAAATTTACAACAAAATTATCAGATGTCATCATTATGTAACAGTAATATGTAATCTATCATCATTACGTATTTATAACATGAAAATGTTTTGTAAATATTTCGTAATCACGCGTACTTAGGGCATTAATTTATTGATGCATAAAACGATTTGTTACAAAACATGTTTTTTACAAGTTGAAAATCTGCGTATGAATGTATTAATTATAGAGCACCTATCATATATCGTACAGGTAATAATATTATATTTTATATATGTAATATTTCTTTGTTGTCACGATATAATTATTATGAAACGATTCTATATTAGTTTTAGATGTGTTATTACGATTAGTCACGTGTGACATTATAATCATGATCTGTGGGCCTTTTAAAAATAAATCAACTGAATTCAGAATTAAATTACTAATTATTGTTATGTTCGAAATCGATATAATTTAATAATAATGTTATATTATGAATACGATCTTTATTTAAATAGGTATGCAGAAATATCTGAGTGATACTCCTGTCATCAGTCAGTGGGGACGGGGAGTAAAAAGAGAATTCGCAGAAAAAGTCGCTAAAAATTTAAAGAAACAAAATTTTGATATTGCTTATAAAACGAATAATACCCTTGGTAAATTAATTAAAAACAATAAAGATAAAACTAATAAAGAAAATAAATCTGGAATCTATAAGCTAAAATGTGGTACCTGCCCGAAAGTATATATTGGACAAACCGGAAGATGCTTCAAGAAAAGAATATCAGAACACAAAAGAAGTTTTAGAAACAGAAGAGAAGATTCTACTTATGCAAATCATCTCCTAGAAGAAAACCATAGTTTTGATGAAAACTTCGAGATTTTGCACTCCGAAAATAAAGGATTAAAATTAACACTACTAGAATCCTTGGAAATCAATAAGCTAAAAGATTCAGAAATAATTCTAAATGACCAACTGGAAACAAACTCCTCACCATTATTGAACATGTTTTAGTATTGAAAAAAGTTTACTTTACATACACATATTTAATTATTTTTAAAATCTTTATACTTTCTAAATTCCTACAATTTGTTACGCTCTTTTATAGTCAATTTCAATGCACAAATATTATCAATAGACATTTTTAGGTTTTTAGTAAAAACTTGACCCTTATCCTTTGACAATTTACGAGCTTAAAAAGAACTATAGAACAATACATTTTTTTCCTTTATTATATATATATTTTATATTTTTAAATGTGAATGATCCGTTTATATTTAATATTTACAAGTTTATAATTTTTTTTTTTTATTTAATTTATTTAGGATGCAATTTTACTATGTCATCAAGCTTATTTATACACCCTACTCATAATTGTAATAGCTAGTCTCGTACTCACATCTGACGAAGCCACTGTGTTGGCGAAACAATTGTCATGTTTATATATATTTTGTAAATATATGAATATAAAAATTTTTGTGAAAATCTTAAAACGTGAAGTTTTATTCAGTTCAATGTTAAAATGGATTTTCATCAAGTAAGGGTCGAATCAATCAACTATTATTTAATCTAATTATTCTTATGACCAATATTTGAGATCTGATGTAATTTTTACAATAAGTTATAGTTTTACCATGGTAAAATTTTTTTAATATTAATAAAATAGAATAATATCAGTGGCGACTCAACTGGTGAAATTTAGATTACCATATCTTAGTACTGGAGTCTGGGTTCCTAGTGTTACTATATGGCATAAGTAGCAATACTAAATGAAGTAGTTTTGCAGAGAAAAATTGCAATTGAAATTTCCAAAAACTTTCCCAGATTATTTTGTACACAATTTGTAAAATATTTGCAAAACTTTTTTTTTTCAGAATCAGATGGAAATATATCGACAGTTTTCAAAATTCATCAAAAAATATTGCTTTTTTTATAGTTACAGTTTTTTTGAAATTTGCAGTAAAAATAAATTTAAAATGAAATTTTAAATTGGTGTAACTATGTAACGAATCATACATATTATGTTCAATACTATAGTTTCAGAAATTCCCGTTAGTCTTGTGCCACTGCGCACTTCCTGCCGCCATGTGATGATTCATGCAGATGTTCATTTCTAAAAGTTTCTGCAATTATCGTTTGGCATGTGCTGCCACGTACTTCCTGCCGCCATGAAATATGAGACGTCACCAAGGCCATAATTTTGGTATAAATAGAATCGCCATCGCCAAGGAAATGAATTCAGTTTTCTACTGAGAACTGTCTTCAACGCATTGAGCTGGGTAGTTGAGGAGTCGTAAGCGCGTTGAGCTTGATTCCATTTGGTTAGAATTCAGAATCCGACGACGACGCCGCTCGACCGAATGTCTGGTAGCATCTTGAAGTTTTTAGCGCGCTGAGCTAGAACCACCTGGTGTTGGTAACCATTTTACCATCTTGCACCGCCGTCACCAGTCTAGTAATTATTCATTGCCGTGAGTCTTCAGCGCGTTGAGCTAGAACCGCCGTTAGTAAATAATTGCTAAACCAACCACCGTCACCAGTCCCCTAATTATTTATTGCCGTGATTATCGAACTTACCGTCGTATCGAGTCCTGGATGTCAGCACGTGGAGCTAAAGTCCACCGTCGTCGTACCTTCTTCCCGTAAACTAATTGCACCGATGTATATAATATTTATTAACTGTACTCGATTTGGTTTAATTGTTAAAAAATCTGATTTCATGTTTATTTAACTTCATGTTTTTGACAAATGTTGCTTTAATGAATTAACCTCTGTTACGTATACTTTGGGCTTTCTATTTACAACTAACAGGAATCCTGGATTAATTCTTCAAACAAACATATTCCGACGCCCAAACATACTTTCTTACATATTTTGGGCGTCCGAACAGACACCATTACAACTATAAAAGGGAAATATTTTTGATGAAATTAGAAATCTGTATATTTTGCACCCGATTCTAAAAAAAAAATGTTTTATAAATATTTACAAATTGTCTAAAAAAATAATCTGAGGAGGCACACTTCTTGCAACTATTTTCGCAAATATATATCACAATTTTTTTCTTAGCAGGACTTCTTCATTTCGTCTTGACAGTTATACCTTAAAGTATCACTTGGGTCCTATGTTCCAATGCTAAGATATTACACTGTTTAATACTTTTATTGCTTGAATTGGGTTCTTATTTTGCAGCATTTCGATTTTTGCTAGAAAAAATTAAGAAATGTTTGAAGTTATATTAAATAAAACGTAGAAAATAACAAAATAAAGAGTTCACAGTACCTACCAATTTTTTTTTTTAAGTGAAGCCAGAAAATGTATTTGAATCGCTGATTATTAAAAGGTCAGTTTTTCTCATTGTGAGAAAAAAAATATTTAATAAGCCGCATTACTTGTGCCCTTTAAAAAAATCTTCCCAAACGCATCATGTAAAATATGTAAGAGTTAATGGGAGTACTATCTTAGTCAACCAGATTTTTTGCTCTTTCAAGTGGGAAACACGCGAACACTCAAAATCACAAAAATTGACTTCCTTTTAATAATAAGCAATTTAATTAATTAACTATTAGATTTCATTTTATTTCCATAAAACACTCTAAACAACCACCATGCTTTTATTAGAAACAGGTTAGAAACACAAGACATGAAAAAGAAATATAGCGCAAAATTTAAATTTTTCATTGCAGCCGGTGCAACCATAAAGACCCAACCGGGAAAAACCCATTTAGGGAATAAACACGCATGGAGTTTATTCCCTTGGCAAATCTCTAGTGCCTGATAAAAGTTTTATAGTTTTACTAAATAAATAATTCTTGTTATTAAATGAGGTATGTTTAATCAGCCGTTCTAAATTAATTTATACAATTAAAGTTGATTTCCTTTTACCACCAGTCTTAGGTAACCTAAGTTGTTTTACGGGATGTAAATAAAATAATTTCTTTTGATACAGCTTCTGTAACCGCAAACAACAACAAGGTTAACTAAGACTGGTGATAAATGTAGAGCAAATTTAATTTAGACTTTTGAAAGAGAAAGTCAGCTTCATCAACCCTACCTCCTTAAAGTATTTAGGTTATGAACCAATTTTGTGTTAGGCATACCTAATGTTGTCAATTTGTAAAGATGTGATAATCATAAAATAACTAGAATATTACCAGATACTTCAATTCAAACAATACTCCAATATCCAAAAACAACAAACTAAAGTAAAGCAAATATCTATATTTAAAAGTAGAAATTTTTCAAATCATGTTCGACATGCACTCAATTCGGGAACACAGGCAAAGGTCTCATTTTTTTGTGTAGTGTAGCAATTATTTTATAGTATACTGTGAAATAAATGAGCAAAGCTGCATAAAATAAATCTCAAATTACCGCCAAGTACTAACGAAATTTCGCTAAATATTCATCACAGTTTGTAGAATGGAACAGTATTCAATATATATTATGTATCTTATATGAAGCAAATTAGTTATTTTCCAGGGTGTAAATAATTTTATAAAAAAATGACGTTCCAAGAAAATTATCGTAAATTATGCTATTATCAGTGGCTAATTACCAACTACCAGATAAAATCCCAAATTTTCATAACATTCTGGTAACTATCAACCATTTGGCAACACTACTGCCGCCATGTTCTTGGCGTAGACTTATTTTCATCGAAAAGTAGATCTTTAAAATGTTCCTTAAATGCTTCCCTAAAATCACGTTTTAATTTGATGAATTGATATTTTAAGTAGTGCTGATGAGTCTACCATCGATTGTACACCTTGAAATTGTAGAGAAAAAAATTATTTTCATTAAATTATTATTAAAATTCAGAGGGCCCATTGCTACCCTTCTACTACCCCTACCCAAAAGGTAGGGTATATGATCACAAAACTCACTGGGCGTGGGGATGTAGCAAGCCGAAGCACTACTTAGCCCGGATAAGTCAACGAGTGCTCCGACAAAATAAAACTAGCTCAGACCTCAGGGCGTACACCCAGTATATCTGAATAATAATTATAATTTTAACTAACTTACTTCTTTACTTACTGGTTCTCGTTATTGGGTGGTGCTGGGAAAATAAATATCGAATGCCTATATATATGGATTATATTTACAAAATATATACATAAAAGTAAATACGGTGCCGCTTAGGGACGTCCGCTTAGAACAACCTATAAACAATTATTACCAAATAAACCAATTTAATCATATGCATTTGATAACCTGTTTCTCATGAATTTAAAAAAAAAAAGAAAGGATACTAGCACTTCAGTACCCACAATGTGGCCACACCCTGGGTTTACATGTACTCTCACACTGTATAATGGTCCAGGTTATCTCTGATTAATACACCAAACACAAAAAAAAAAGATAAAAAAAGATATGGAAAATTTAAATTATATATATTGATAGGCACTGACGGTTGGTTTTTTTTTCCTAAAGTTTTAATTACACTCACTACTAACTTGGCTGGTCGGCACTTAGTTCAGCTGCTAGGCAGGCTTCGCCCTCGGATGTGCAGGACTCCAGACTCCGCGTATTTGGTCTGGCCCCGAACGTGGACAATGGACCCTTCCGTGGGCCCTAAAGATATATATATATATATATATATATATATATATATATATATATATATATATATATATATATATATATATATATATATATATATATATATATATATATATATATTTCATGTTACATTTGTACCGGCTACTTACTGGAAAACCAGTGGCATGCTAAAAACGTGAGCTTAACGGAACTATAAATTTTAATTATTTACCTCTAACCAAGAGGGTGCAGGAATTCTCCAAAATAGCTAACACGTTTTTGTCAGCGTAACCTCACTCTCTGCTACCAGAAAGCACAAATCGTACCTAGCTCCTGTTTCCAGAAATCGGTCTCTTCAAACCACTTACGCAGTCCTCACTGCGACCCGAAACAATCGACCGAAAATTGGAATGACTTCTCATAAATCCCTTGCGGATGACTTCAGATTAGTCGGTTGAGAGTCACTCCGTAGGACTTGTGCAGTTCACTCAAGCAATCAACAATAGCGAACTTCCGGAGGACGGAAAATACGTCAGCAGAATTTCGCACAGAAATATTCACCGTGCCAACTGGGAGTAAGTAGCGGTACTACGAGTACAGTACTGTTAGTTGCATATAGTTAAGGAGATTTATACTAAATAAATGCCTACCGCGATTTTGGAATGTAACAACCCCCCTTTACTCGCTATAAAAAAAAAGAAGAAAAGAAAAAAAAAAAAAAAAAGAACATGAGCATCGCTCATTAATTTTCCGATCAGGAAAAACACCGAAGCGGTTATTAAAGGAAAACGACAAGACCGTCTTTCCAACGGTAAGTGAACAGAATCATTTACTGTTGAAGACTGCCAAACATTACTGGACAGAGGTTGGCGTAGATCTGGGAAGTGTTGCTGTAAGCCAGTGATGCACCAACCATGTTGTCTTCAATATACCATTAAAGGTGAAATCAGTAACAAACCAAATGAGATGCACGGCGATCTTCAAAAAAAAGAAAAGGAAAAGAAAACTGGGCTTCATAAGCACAGAAGGTACCCTAACCGTACCCCATAAACACCTACACTAAATCCTCACGACTAAGGAAGAGGCTTAAAAAGCTGGAAGATGACCCACCTCATGATCATCCTACGTGCTACCCAAAGACTTGCGGGAGTCTTCTCCAATCCGCCACAGTGATCGCCCTTCCGTCCGACAACCGATCGGCAGTTACGTCCAGCACTGCATCGAGGGGCTTGACAAGGTGTTAACCGGCCTCAACCAAGTTAACCAAAACTCAAACCCAAGCCAAGCTGATCCCCAACACACTACTAGACCCCTGCCGGCCAGTCTACCATCAAAGGAAGCCGGGCGAAATGCGACCGCTCCTAGCGAACCGGAGTCCCTCGAAGTATAAACAAAATAGAAGTGGCCGTATTGGGGACTTTTACCCCACGTAGGTTAATCCCACGGTGACGGTATTCTAACAACCCCCGCCACAGAGTATGACCAGAAAAAAAAATTCCCCATAAAAGCTTAAATGGTGGGTTCCAGCCACCAACTAAACAAAACCCAACACAGGTAGCTGTTAGTGAACTTACGTTTTAGTCTGATATCGACATAAGAAGGTGACTTCTTCACCTCCCTATCTTAGTAAGCGAAGCGAGCCTATTTAGCTATGACCATCTAGTCGTGTTACTTAATAAACTTGTGCTACTGTAATTCGATACCATACAGCAAACCACCAAAGAACGGAACTATCAAATCTTATTTAATATACTAAAAAAGAATATCCAAAAGAACAAAACTAATGCAAATTTAGTTGAGCGTCATTGTTACCCATCCAAACTTACGTTGGGCACCATTGACACCTCTCCAAATTTACGTTGGGCGCCATTGCTACCCATCTAAATTTACACGTTGGTTTTGTTCTTTTGGATATTCTTTTTTAGTATATTAAATAAGATTTGATAGTTCCGTTCTTTGGTGGTTTGCTGTATGGTATCGAATTACAGTAGCACAAGTTTATTAAGTAACACGACTAGATGGTCATAGCTAAATAGGCTCGCTTCGCTTACTAAGATAGGGAGGTGAAGAAGTCACCTTCTTATGTCGATATCAGACTAAAACGTAAGTTCACTAACAGCTACCTGTGTTGGGTTTTGTTTAGTTTTATTTTATCAATTGTTAAAAGATTTTCGCGTACAGACGCCTGCCGACGCTAAGCGTCGTTTTGTTAATTTTACAGATTTTGACTGTTTTATGCATTAATGAGTACTTTTAACAGTTGTTAAAAGATTTTCGCGTACAGACGCCTGCCGACGCCAAGCGTCGTTTTGCTAATTTTACAGATTTTGACTGTTTTATGCATTAATGAGTACTTTTAACAGTTGTTAAAAGATTTTCGCGTACAGACGCCTGCCGACGCCAAGCGTCGTTTTGCTAATTTTACAGATTTTGACTGGTTTATGCATTAAAGAGTACTTTTAACTGTTGTTAAAAGATTTTCGCGTACAGACGCCTGCCGACGCCAAGCGTCGTTTTGCTAATTTTACAGATTTTGACTGTTTTATGCATTAAAGAGTACTTTTAACTGTTGTTAAAAGATTTTTTGCGTACAGACGCCTACCGACGCCAAGCGTCGTTTTGCTAATTTAACAGATTTTGACTATTTTATGCATAAGGAGTAATTTTAACTGTCGTTAATAGATTTTCGCGTACAGACGTCTGCCGACGCCCAGCGTCGTTTTGTTAATTTTACAGATTTTACTGTTTTATACCTTAGGGAGTAAATTTAACCGTTGTTAAAAGATTTTTTTGCGTACAGACGCCTACCGACGCCAAGCGTCGTTTTGCTAATTTCACGGATTTTGACTGTTTCGCACAATAACGAGTACTTTCTTTTAACCATTGTAAAAAATATTTGGCGCATAAACGTCTACTGGTTCTTTGTTTAAGCATAATTTGGTTTGATTTTTGTTTTTTTTCGTAAAAGGTTTAGATAGATTGCGAGTTCAAAATGCCTGGCGAAATAAAGTTAGATGTAAACCGGTTAACCAAGGAAGAACTTGGTTATGAGTTACGTGTACGAGGATTAGGTGACGGAGGAAATCTCACGGTAGTAGAAATGCGTGCGGTACTTCGGAAATGCCCTTCATTTGGAGAAAACTTCACTGGCTTTAAAAGTCCGACATATCCATATAAGTTTGCTGAGGATTCAGTGGCGCTCACGGCTAATCTGGATACTGTTAATTCTCTTATCGATGAATTTTGTGGGATAGCAAATGATAGTAAGTATAAGGGGATAATGTCGAAAATAGCACATGCGTTAGGTCGTGTTAATCGTTCTAGTCCGTCGAGTGAGGCTGAAAAGGAAACAAAAATGGATATTAGACTTAAACTTTTGTTAGCGGTGGATAGGCTTCAAGAAAAGACTAAGAAAGATCGTAAAACTCGGGATTCGACTGTATTTGATTTATCCGTATTGCGACAGACCGTAGGTCAGCCCGGCGCTCATAGTTCTGCTATGGAGGCTGAGCACAGCTCTAGTGATGAGGAGCAGGTGGTAAAATTGAAACCGGTACCAGTAAGAGACTGGGGGTTAAAATTTACTGGCCGACCTGGCGATATGTCATTTACGACTTTTCTAGAACGTGTTGAGGAAAAACGTAAGTCACGAGGTATTTCACGAGCGAGACTTTTTACTGATGCGGTAGATCTTTTTGAGAGCGACGCTCATACTTGGTACAATTTAGTTAAGAATTGGGCTACAGATTGGGAATCATTGATTGAATTAATGAGGGAACAGTTCTTGCCGGAAAATTTTGATAGGGATTTATTTGAGGAAATCAAGCGCCGAACTCAAGGCAGTCAAGAAAGCATTGAGTTGTATATCGCCAGCATGATCGGGTTATTTAATAAAATGCGCACTCCTATAGCGGAAGAAACGCAATTGGAAATGATTTTGGAACGAATAGACCTATATTATCACTCCTTTTTGGCATTTGAAAATATCACGTCGGTCACCCAACTTTTAGCATACTGTCGGAAGTTGGATGTTAAGCGAGGACTTGCCAAATCCTATATTCCCCCTCCCCCGAAAAAGAAATCTCTTGTACCGGAGTTAGCTTACGCTTCTACTTCCACTTCTGTTTCTTCTTCACATTCGAGCCTCGTGGTTGTTGAAGTTCCGACTACAAGGTCGGTAACAATAAAGTGTTTTAATTGTGATCAAGTAGGACATCGACATCGAACTTGTCCTTCCCCTAAAAAGATATTTTGTTTTAATTGCGGTAAGAAAGATGTGACCATTAGATCCTGTCCTGATTGTAAGCGTTCGGGAAACCGCCAAGGGAGACGCTAAAGGGTCGCGTAGCTCCTCCCGATATAAGTTCGTCGAGTAGGTGTTTGCGACATATCGCAACAAATTTTTCTGGATTACGTCATAGCTCAGGTTACTGGTGATCAACGCCCTTATTTAGAAGTTTCGGTGCTAGGTTTTCCCTATGATGGGTTTGTTGGACTCAGGCGCCTCTAGAACGTTAGTAGGAGCGACCGGTTACGAAATATTGAGACAGATTGGGTTATCATTTCAGCCAATGGTGACGCAGTGTAAGGTTGCTAATGGGCAGATGTGTGCCAGCATCGGTTATGTTTCGACTCCAGTTACTTTAGGAGATAAGGCTCGTATTATAGATATTTTGGTTATACCTGAATTGCCACATAAATTAATTTTAGAGTAGATTTCTGGGTGTCCATGAACATAATTCCTGATTTAAGACAACGCATTTGGCATTTCTCGGATCACGAACCTTCGACGGAAGTGTGTAGTATCCTTGATGAAACTTCTTTGAACCCCAATCAGAAATCAGTTCTGGAACAGTTGGTGGAAAGTAATAGGAAGTTAATGGGTACAACCTTGGGACGTACACACCTGGTCTCGCATGAAATCGAATTACTTCCAGGCACGAAACCTATTAAACAACGGTATTATCCCGTTTCTCCGGCCAAACAGAAACTTATCGATGAGGAAATTGCAAAAATGTTAGATCAAGGTATAATAGAGCCATGTAAGAGTCCCTGGTCGTCTCCTGTGTGTATGGTTCCAAAGAAGGACCAAACTTTTCGTTTTTGTGTAGATTGTAGACGGCTAAACGCCGTGACTAAAAAAGATGCGTACCCTTTACCTTTAATTTCGGTTATATTAGATCGTCTGCGGGATGCTAAATATCTGAGTTCTTTAGACATCAAAAGTGCCTATTGGCAAGTACTCATAGCAGAGTCTTCAAAAGATTATACTGCCTTTACTGTTCCAAATGGTTTGTATCGATTCTGTGTGATGCCTTTTGGTCTGACGAATGCGCCAGCCACTTGGGAGCGACTGATTGATTCGGTACTAGGTCCGGATTTACAGCCGTCCGTTTTGGTATATTTGGATGATATAGTGATTGTGTCACAAGATTTCGAGACTCATATGGAAACCTTACAGGTAGTGTTTGATCGTTTGCATTCGGCTGGGTTGATTGTAAGTTTTTGACAAGTGCCAATTTTGCCGTCCGGAACTTAAGTATTTGGGGTATGTTGTAGATAAATTTGGTTTACGTCCGGACCCTGCGAAAGTAGAGGCGATCATGAACATTCCTTCTCCTAAAACCGTGAAGGAAATTCGTCGTTTTATTGGTACAGCATCTTGGTACCGCAAATTTGTACCACAATTTTCTACTATTGTGGCCCCCTTGTCAAATTTAACAAAGAAAAACGTTGGTTGGTGTTGGTCGCCCGAGTGTGAGAAGTCTTTTCGAATGCTTAAGGAATATTTAGTAACCGCACCGATATTTACTTGCCCTGATTTTGAACGAACTTTTTATGTGCAAACGGATGCGTCCGCGTACGGAATCGGCGCGGCACTTCCGCAAATTTTTGATGATGGAGGAAAGGTAATTTGCTATTTGTCTCGTTCTCTGACTAGTCAAGAGCGTAAGTATAGCTCGGTGGAAAGAGAATGTATAGCGTGTATTTGGGCCGTGGAAAAGCTAAAACACTATTTAGACGGTTTTCATTTCAAAATTATCACCGATTGTCATTCGTTACTCTGGTTGCATCAGTTGAAGGACCCTCAAGGTCGTTTGGCCAGATGGGCCTTACGTCTACAACCCTATGATTATGAGATACTCCATCGCCGTGGTACCGATCATGACCTTCCTGACTGTCTGTCCCGTTCCGTCCCTGTCCTAGCTGATACCGCGGAGGTATTGCCGTCCGAAGACCTTATTGATAACACTACTGATAAATGGTATCTAGCGATGTTAGATCGTGTCAAACGGACCCCGTTACGTTATCCGCTATGGCGAGTTCAAAACGACTCCAAACTGTACAAACACGTGCGTCAGAAATACTTGGAATTGGCCGATCCTTCCGATCCTTGGAAATTGGTTTTGCCCAAGGAGAAACGCTTGGAAATTATTAGGTTGTCTCATTGTGATCCATGTAGTGGACATACTGGAGTCTATAAAACGGTGGCTCGGGTGAGTAATAGGTATTATTGGCCGAAGCTAAGAGCTGACGTGGCCAAGTTTGTTAAACATTGTGAAATTTGCATTAGTACGAAGCCCGAACAGAAATCTCCTTCGGGTCTCATGTTAAGTAAAACCCCTACTGTTAATAGACCTTGGACATTGGTGAGTGCGGATTTGATGGGACCACTGCCGAAGACGGCCAAAGGTTATATGTACATACTGGTGGTGTGTGATAATTTTAGTAAATTTGTGTTGCTATTTCCGTTGAGATCTGCTACCGCTAGTAGTGTGACTAGAACCATAGAAGATAGTGTTTTCCTGATATTTGGCGCCCCGGCGACGATCATAGTAGACAACGGCGTACAGTTTCAAAGTAACTTATTTCGAGATTTGGCAAAAAGGTATAATGTAAAGATAGCTTACACTGCAAATTATCACCCTCAGTGTAATATGACCGAACGAGTGAATCGTGTAGTAAAGTCAATGTTATCGGCTTACGTGGGAAATAATCATAGAACCTGGGATCAATATTTACCAAAGATTGGGTTTGCAATTAGATCAGCTAGACACGAAGTCACCGGCTTGTCTCCCAACTTTATCAATTTCGGACGTGAGCTAACATTGGACGGTAATTGTGACAAATATATACCTTCTGACTCGAAATTCCCCGAAGTAGATCCGGAGAATCGTAAGCTGGCCTTTGCGAGAATATATAAAGACGTACAGGCTAAATTGTCTAAAGCATATGATAGGAGTAAACACCAATATAATTTAAGGCTCAGACTGGACCAGTTCTCTCTAAATCAAAAAGTTTGGAGACGTTCACATGCACAATCGGATGCAACAAAACACTTTTCGGCAAAGTTAGCCCCGAAATTTGTAGGTCCCTTCACCATCAGTAAGATTGTCTCGCCATGGACTTACGAACTTAAAGATCCTAATGGCAAACGTACAGTATGGCATATTAAAGATCTGAAAGCTCATCCTCCAGATTCGGAATAGTTTCTGTTGATTAGGAGAATCGATGACGAAACCGTAATAATGTAAATATAGTTTTGTGTAACTTCTGTATAGGTATTCTGTAGTGTTAAGGTTTGGTTTACTAGGTGGCTGGAACCCACCATTTAAGCTTTTATGGGGAATTTTTTTTACAAAATATATACATAAAAGTAAATACGGTGCCGCTTAGGGACGTCCGCTTAGAACAACCTATAAACAATTATTACCAAATAAACCAATTTAATCATATGCATTTGATAACCTGTTTCTCATGAATTTAAAAAAAAAAAGAAAGGATACTAGCACTTCAGTACCCACAATGTGGCCACACCCTGGGTTTACATGTACTCTCACACTGTATAATGGTCCAGGTTATCTCTGATTAATACACCAAACACAAAAAAAAAAGATAAAAAAAGATATGGAAAATTTAAATTATATATATTGATAGGCACTGACGGTTGGTTTTTTTTTTCCTAAAGTTTTAATTACACTCACTACTAACTTGGCTGGTCGGCACTTAGTTCAGCTGCTAGGCAGGCTTCGCCCTCGGATGTGCAGGACTCCAGACTCCGCGTATTTGGTCTGGCCCCGAACGTGGACAATGGACCCTTCCGTGGACCCTAAAGATATATATATATATTTCATGTTACATTTGTACCGGCTACTTACTGGAAAACCAGTGGCATGCTAAAAACGTGAGCTTAACGGAACTATAAATTTTAATTATTTACCTCTAACCAAGAGGGTGCAGGAATTCTCCAAAATAGCTAACACGTTTTTGTCAGCGTAACCTCACTCTCTGCTACCAGAAAGCACAAATCGTACCTAGCTCCTGTTTCCAGAAATCGGTCTCTTCAAACCACTTACGCAGTCCTCACTGCGACCCAAAACAATCGACCGAAAATTGGAATGACTTCTCATAAATCCCTTGCGGATGACTTCAGATTAGTCGGTTGAGAGTCACTCCGTACGACTTGTGCAGTTCATTCAAGCAATCAACAATAGCGAACTTCCGGAGGACGGAAAATACGTCAGCAGAATTTCGCACAGAAATATTCACCGTGCCAACTGGGAGTAAGTAGCGGTACTACGAGTACAGTACTGTTAGTTGCATATAGTTAAGGAGATTTATACTAAATAAATGCCTACCGCGATTTTGGAATGTAACACCATTTATTTAGTTTAGGTATTTTAAGTAAGTTCACAGTAAAAATACCCCCGTCAATATAATTCAGCCCTTCCTCTGGCGAATGAACATGTTTACCATTTTCAATACTATAGAATGTGTGGACTCCATTTTATTTCGTATTGATAATCAAAATGAAGCCACATCCATTTTATGTACAAGGAATTGAAACAAATCACTTTCGTGTGTAAAATATGAAATGGTTACATATATAAAAGGCAATATCTATTACGTTAGTTTTATGAAACGTAGTTTGCAGATAGGGTAAAACATGTAAGTAATTTATGTGTCACTTTTATGCATTTCTCTTGTGCAATAAAGATGCAACAACGTTCCGTAAATATGATGCAACCTGAAAAGATCTTGAGGCACACATTACTAAGGGTCAGAACTAAACAAGGACTCTCCTGATGACATACCTAACAGTTGCTTAGGAGAGATTGCATGTTTTAATAATGATACAACTGTTACAAGTTTTGGTAGGCTGGGGTATTATTGTAATGAAGCCTATGTGAGATGTAACGTTTTTCACAATGGTATATTTAAAAAATACTCAAATAAAAAGCTGACCGACTTGAAAATAAAAAGTTTTTTTCGTGTTTTCATAAAACATTGTTTTTTGACCGATTCAATTGAAGTTTTCGCCACAAGGGAATTAGTGGATATACAAGATAAATCCCTGAGTTGATCATCTGTTTGATTTCCGCGAATTATCACAGGAGTTAAAGTTGGCGAATTTGTCATTCTAAACCCCGGCTCTTTTTAAGAAATTGACTTGCGTCGGTGAAGCATGGTGTAACTTACAATGACTTACCCTACTACATCATGTCCATTAACAGTTGTTTATTATTGTCAGCTTACACTTGCGTCATTAATAAACTTTCTATAGTATTTTCTGCTAAACTTCTGTGCTGGGATGTAAATATTAAGGCGTATTTTGAAAATGAACCTTCTACATCCAAAGATGTAATACTTGCATATACGTATAACATCGTTCACTTCAACAAGTAAATATCTTAAGGAGAGAAGATGTCGTAAAATCTACTTCGACGGAAGTTGTCAGAAAGTAGTTTATCTAGGTGGGAGAAGACGGTCAGTAGCGTTTACTATGGACGGAAGCCGGAGTAAAACTAATTTTTTAAATTAATAAACAGTTCGCAAATTAACAAATTAGTAGCTATAAATACTAAACAGGTACACATATTTTGCAGGTAGCAGATTTTTTGATGAAAATTAAGAAGATTCTTTTGATTTATTATATATTAAAAAAGAAAAAATGCTTCACAAGAGTGCCCGATCTCCTTTAAAATATTTCTGCCCCTTAATAAATTGTATGTTCAACCTTATTTGTTGAAAAAAATAAAAACTGTGTTTTATTATATACCATGCACGTAAAATCAGCTGTTTCATACATTGTTCATAAATGTTTGGTAGAATTCTTTCAATCCTACCTGCCAATTTTTATGTAAATTATACTTAAAATGAGTAGGTAGATGGATAATAAAAGACGTGGGTTACTTCAAGCTGTAATGTAGGTAAATAATTGAACATTGTACAAACAAATTTAGAAAATTCAGAAGATAAATTTGATGTATATACAATATCTATAGGAGAGATTACAAAGATCATAACATATTATTTTACTACACTAGTTAGTTTAAAAAGAAATAATTCTTTTGCGACCACACTGTTTTGTAGTTTACGAATTTGATGACATTGTTGCAAGTTTGTGTTAAACAATGTTCGAATCTGGCGTTTCAATTTCACTTTTTAGGAAAATCCTTCGGCAGTCACAAGATTGGTAGTATCCATTTTATGTATCTCTAGAAATGGAATATGGACATGCTTACTTTCAGCAGTTGAAGCAGACGGAGTAGGTTCCAAAATAGTACCACACTGTTTTGTAGTTTACGAATTTGATGACTGTTGCAAGTTTGCCTTAAACAATATTCGAATCTGGCGTTTCAATTTCACTTTTCTAGGAGAATTCTTCGGGAGTCACAAGATTGTTATGTGTATGTTTGTAGCATGTGTTTTATGTATTATACTTGTTGCGAATATGTATATAATTTTGGTGCACCTTAGTTAAGTTAATGTAATGTATTTTAATAATTAATGTCTCTAGAGATTGAATATGGACATGATTACTTTCAGCAGTTGAAGTAGACGGAGTAGGTTCGAAAATAGTACCAACAGGTGCTGCATCTAATGGATGATGGCCTAAAGTAGACAGGATTGTTTCAATTCCAGACTCTCTCAGCTTTGTCTGAAAATAAATCATATTTATTTAGACACATTACCTTTTTTTTTTTTGTTAAATTGTGAAATCAAATCACAGATTTCTATAGAGTTTCTTTATTTGTAATTCTAAGGTAGAGACAGAAAATTCATATAATTTTTTAACAAATTGTAGTTAATATCATTTACTGCATACTTTCCTTCGGATTTCATGAAACTAGAAAAGTATTTTAATGCCGTCACATTTTTTCACGCTTAATGTACAACATGTTTTATCAATGTATCACCGTTCTTATAGTAAACTTACATATTTGTGTCTCTGTATTATTCTTGAGGGTATTACATTTTCCTTTAGAAGTACTTTGAAAGCAGTTCTCTCGAAGTCCGTCTCTTCAAAATGTTGCGAACACAATTACAAATTTTTGTATTTCTTCATTCGTTTTACCAACGAATTTAGTCCACGATTCACTCTGCTGAAATTTCTTTGGGAACCTTTGGAAAAATATGTAATTAGCAGTTATCACAAAAGTCTACACTTTGTTTATTTGATTTTACCACTTTAATAGAAATACATAAGATAACCAGCAATGAAGATACATTATTTCATTAACTTTATCATACATAATTATAATTTTACTTCTATAATTTTTTATTTGATTTATTTTTAAGCAAGACCATAAATCTAGAATCAGCTGCCACTGGATATCGGAACAATAAATGTAAACAATCATGGCGGCCGTACAACTCCCAATTCAATTATTGTTCAAACTTTTTAAGCATTCTAGCATAATGGAAATATTTTAGACAGTTCGTTTTATTAGTTATAATGTTTACTTACTTACCATTGAAAAGTAATGGCACTTTTTGCAATGTGCAATAAACCACAGGTTATGCGACTAACCATAATTACTGGCTGATAAAGTCGTTTATAATATTTATATCAAAACTGACTAATTCTGTACAATATACACACGCACATGAATAAATAATACCCTTGAAAAAAATTAAACACCAATGCCAAACTCAACAAATGTAACACGAAAATGTTTTGTATTGACATTGATACATAAAACTGACTAGCACAAAGTGGTTTATCAAAATGACGGACTGTAAACTTCCGTCGTTCGAATTGCCGGATCCCCCTACTAATAGTTTCTCTCTTGTGATATTTACTCATTGTTTCACTTGCACGTCCATCACTTAGGCACTTATTAATATTGCGCAATTTGTTAATATCCGGATTTTTACTTAAAACGTCTTTAAATTTCTCAGCAACAACTAACAAAAACATCAGAGTCATCCATTAACGTCTGAATCACCAAGTCACCTGTTAGCCCACTGAAGTACTCCACACATGCTTAACATGAAAATTAAGTTATGGATAAATTTCCATTACGAATATTTTTGGGTACGATTCTGTTTATTGCTTGCAGCATTTTGTCTGCAGTTATGTTTACTCCAGCCTAGCAATGTGCCATGGGAAATATTCCCCAGCGGGAATATTTCGGGGAAATTCCCGAGGTAATTATAAATTGCACGGGAATATTCAATTTGTTCTTTGGAGTAACTCAATCCAGTTTCATAAACCCGCTTAGCAGCATGTGACACGTGTGGCATAAGTAAGACGTAATAACAACAAACAACAATAATTTTCTTCCAGTATCTGGACAATGTTGTCTGTCATCGTGAACCCGTTAGACCGTGCAACCTTGGAGATTTTCGTTCTTTCAGTTACTTGTCTGAACGTCTCTACACCCGTAAAGTCTGAAACTGGAATTTGGGTTGAATGTATTAATGCACATAATATGTATTCCCGATGAGGGGGAAATATTTCCTGGAGCATACCCGGGAATATTCTCCAAAATCGATCTAGTTTGGTATATTTCTAAAGGGTGTTTCAATAAGAGTGCAATATTTCAAGGTTCAATAAAACATGGTTTTATGTAGTAAGGTATTGAAATATTTATTGAATTATAATGTACACATTTGGGAGTATGGAACAAACACATTTGGTAAATGGCCGACAAGGCTTTGCTGGCACATGCGTACTCTTTTGGGGAAATTTTGAATAACGGTATTGCATACATGTGGCGGTATTTCGTCTAATTTCGGCCTTCAATGCTTCAGTGGTCGCGGGCTTGTTGGCATAAACCTGTGACTTCAGATAACTCCACAGCCAAAAGTTCAAAGGTGTTAAATCGTACGAACGTGGCGGCCAAGTCTAATCACCAAATCAAGAGGTGACACGACCAGGAAAAGACTCAGTGTTTCACGAGCGGTATAGCAAGTGGCACCATTCTACTGAAACCACATGTCGTCGAGAGTAATATCTTCCAATTGAGGTACAAAAAACTGGGTTTTCATAGTACGGTAACGTTCGCCATTCACCGTTACTGCATTACTTGCCTCGTCTTCGAAGAAAAATGGCCCAATGATTCCTCCAGACCACAATGCACACCTAACAGTGACATGTTTTGGATGCATGCTTCCTCATGAATCATTCGTGGATTTTCTGAGCCACAAATGCGGCAGTTTTGCCTATTAACGGAGCCATCGAGGTGAAAGTGGGCCTCATCACTAAAAATGATTTTGTCCGCAAATCGGCATTCACTTCTTATTCTTCAAAGATTCAATTGGTGAGCTCTCTTCGCTGTGCATGGTCTGTTGGCTTGTTGAGTCAATTTGTAGACATGGAGATACAAATCTTTAATGAGAATACGCTGTAGAGTGGCTCTTGTCCCTGGACTCTTGACCACGCTCTCGCGAACTGCCGTAATGTTTTGTTCTGAACGACCTTTACGAGCTCGTGTCGTATGTTTCACATCACTAACCGAATCAGTACTTTCGAATTTTTCGATTATTCTTTTCACAGTAGATGAAATAGGAAAATTGGACGCACTTTACGAATCGTGACAATCAAACTTTCACCATTTTGATAATAATGTTTAACAATCAGGACGCATTGTTTTATCGTGTAATGCTCCATCTTCACTAACTCCCATCTGTCTGCTATCAACCTGGCATGTCATAATCTTGTGACATCATGACAGCCAAACTCAATGACTTCAGAAATAGGATAGACAAGTAATTCCCTTAATACACAGGAACTGTTGTGTTATGTATCATCTTGAGACATCCTATTATTTTAAAAGGATGAAGATAGTTCATTGTTTATTACTGTACTCGGTGGCAGTGGCGTGTTAGAGAGGGTGCAAAATTTAAATTTTTGTCCAATATACATGCACATTGATTCATCTCCTGATTTGGCTTTAAAATAAAATTGTTTTTTGATATGAATAAAAATGCTCTACCAGCAGTGGCTGGTGAAATTTTGGATGGCTATATGATATATACCAACGACTACAGAATAAATCATTGATATATACCTACATAATGTGATAAATTAAAAATCAGTCTAAAAACAATATTTCAAAAGGTTGTAATAATCAAAATTTCTTAATGAAATTTAAATTCTCTTATAAATTCAAAAAAAAAAAATAATAATTTTACACTTTAGAAATAGTTTCATAAAAACTATGGTAGGTGATGTATTTACATGCAAAAATGTTTCACAAATTCCATGATATTATTTTTTGTTAGAAGTTCCTTGTGTCGCTAAATAATATTTTAAAGACTTCTCACCAGTTTTACAAATGCCCACAACGAAGGAGGAAGCATTAATTAATTTTCCATATTTTCATGTGGACTTTTAGTACACAGAGTATGACTATATATTTTTATACAGCAGCGGTAAATTGAGCAGTTTTGAGACAAAGTTTCAACAGTCCAAGACAATTTATTTAAATTATATTATGTGTTTAAAATGTGTTGATAGCGTAATTTAAAATAAATAGATCATTAATCAAACAGATTTGCCTGAATAAAAAGATCTTCACATGAAAATTAAATACCTTAGAAAATCTATTGTATAAATTTCAGTTACTTCGTGATGAATATTTGGTAGGTATTTCAAAATGTGGTACTTTATTTCATTTTTTAATATTATGTGCTATAATATTTTGATTAAAAAAGTAAATAATTTTTTTATATAATTCATGTCTATGCAAATAAGAATATAATTATTTATCAATTTAACTAATTATATCAAGATGCTCTCATTCGTATTATCAATCAATAGAACTTATATAAACTTAATTTTGTTGTAATCATGTTAACTACTAACAGAAATAACTTTCATAATTACAAAAATGTGAAAGAATATCTCTAGATACTTACTTTTTTATTGGCGATTCTAACTCTTTGTGAACATCATCAAGAATATGTTTTCTGATATTCTGAGACTTCAGTGGATTCATTATGGTGCTAAAATGAACCAACAATTATTGTAAATTGATAAAAGAAAAGTGAAAAGTAAAATAAAAACATCAACTTTTGGCTAAATATGTTAACATTCTCAGGAAGAATTATTGTTTCATAAAATAAGAAAAAAAAAACTGATCAGAAGTATTTACAATCGTACACCTGTTAATTGAGTAGGTATTATTTTTCTTATAACAAAATGATATCTTACCAACTTGTGTATTGTCCTTAGAACAACTTGGTAATTCTGGAACCGCCGAGTCCTTAAGATAAACTTTGCCACTGGGTTTTCTTAAGAAGTCATATGATGTGAAGTGATCTGAGCACACAACACTATCTTTAGGAATATTTTCATTTCCCAGTTATTTCAAAATTCGAGAGATCCATATAGATCTACGTTCAATATTCGAAGGAATCCTAAAAACAAACGAACAGGGACTGCGCGCGCACATGCGCATGTCCCTAACAACTGAGTACTGAGTTATTTACATCAAACTACAACAAATCAAGAGGATACTTTGTCTATCCTATTTCTGAAGTCATTGGCCAAACTGGTGCGCAATTGAAATCTTGCGCTCTTATTGAAACACCTTTTAGTTCATAAATTGGGAGATAAATTTGTATATTTGGGGAGCGAAGTGTAAAGAATGTCTCACTTTTGACATTGTATACTCTTGTGTAAATACAATCGATTGATTGAGATGATAATACATTGATTAATTTAAACCGGACATCTCGCACATATCTGAAAGAATCTGGATAAATTTGAACTTTACGGAGTCATTTAAATTTACATAATCGAAAGCATTGCAATATGGGCCATCTTCGTAAAGGAATATTCCAAACTTCTCCGGCTTAAAAATGAATGAAAAACATATGGTCCTCTTTCGTTTGATGTATACTATAAACTAAAACTTTAATTAGCCTGCCGAATTCGATTAGTCGATCATATATTATTACCAATGCCTTCTTCTACTCACTGCAGTTAATTTCGTTAAATAATTATTTCTTGTCAAGTTGTATTTACAAGGCTACCTATGCATTTTTTCAGGTCAAACTAACAACATATTTGCCTAGATTATTAACCTTTATTCTGCAACCCAGAGCTTTAACAACTGAACCATCTAAATATTAGAAAAAAAAATAACATTAACCGTTATAACTAATAAAATTATTAACTAATAACGTGCAAGTTTTTTGTTGATTTGAGGTCATATTGCAATTTAAAACGTAGTTCTTTCTTTTAATATCAGTAATTTAGACAAAATTAACGATAATATCACTTTTTATGTCAGTTGTTTTAATTATTAATTAAAATGAAAATTAATCATTCTAAAATGGCACTAACACACTTAATGTTGTGCTGAATTTAACTCAAACTGTTCGATACTTGATTAGAATTGTCATTTACAACATTACTTTATGGGTGGCATTCTACTTCACGCTCTATCAGTGGCGTACTTGAAAATATTAATAAGAATCAATTAAACAATTGATTATACGATAGCTCCAAAATGCATTAGTGACGGGAAATACTGCTCTTCTCGCGGAATGTCATGTTTGTTCTCGTTCCGAAAAAATAACATTCCAAATCCAAAATAACGTTATTTTGGAATCAGTTTCACAGGCAACGTATTGCTACCTAATTTATTTTTTTTACTTTCGTAATAATAATGATTATCAATAATCAATAATAAATAAATGAGTCACTAAAAAATGTGCAAATATGACATTTGTGGACTTATTGCTAAAAATTTTATAAATATCATGGTAAACGTATAAATCAGTTCTCCACAAATTCAGGTAGTCTGCTTTTACGGTTCGGTGTGTACGTATCTCATATTTGCAGTACGGATGGGCATTGAACATCGATGTTGTGATTTCAATACTATTTTTTTAATTTACTTATAAACATCGAAACGTCGTTACGTATCCCAAAAATATGTTATTTATTTTTTTCAGTTCTAAAGTCTACAGAATAATTAGTCTGTAAACTTTGCCTAAATACAAATATCACGTTGTGACTTACGGCTTCTATTTGTGAAGGTGGTAAGTATTAAATTCCGAGGAAGTTTATAAATATATACATATAACAGATTTACTAACAATAAAGTTTAATTTTCTATTTGTGTTTTACACTTATTTTTACTGTGTTTTATTGTCAAATATTAATTTTTATTGCCACTTACTTGCATTATGTGCAATCTGTTTCTACTTCCGAGTCAACCATATATTGTATCTATTATATAATAATTATTAGATAATACACGTTCTCCAGTAAATAACAAATGTCAAATGTAGAGTCCATGTAGTCTACCACCTCTGACTAATGTCAGCTCTGAAAAATCTTATTGCTATATGCCACCTTCGTAAGTTTGTTACTTTACTTTTACCAAATATTTATAAAACACAATCATAGGCATAAATGTATTATAAGTTTTTGTTAATTAGTCCAACAACAGTTATGTATTTAGGCCCATCAATGTTTTCTTTTATTTATATGGTATATGAAGCTGTTTATATTTTATATATGACGCAGTCATTTGTTTTAATCATGTGTACATAAAATTGGTGTAATTTCATTTTGATTATGATTACGGAATAAAATGGAGTCCACACATATTCTACAGCATTAAAAATTGTAAACATGCACTTTTGCCGGAGGAAGGGATGAAATTATACTGATAAAGGCATTTTTACTGTAAACTTACATACAATACTTATACAAAACAAACGGGCTCTTCAAAATATTAAAATTTTAATAATAATTTAATTATTAATGAAAATAAAATTTGTTTTTTCTCCATAATTTCAAGGTACACAATCGATCAACACTGCTTAAAATATCAATTTTTCAAATTAAAAGGCGATTTTAGGGATGCATTTACGGACCATTTTAAAGATCTACTTTTCATTAGAAAGTATACGCCAAGAAGCTCATATCATGAACATGGTGGAATTGGCAGGAACTATAGTTGTAGGCCAAGCACAGATCACAGATTTAGTTATTTCCTAACCTAAATACTTTTAACGAGGTAGGGTTGATCAAAAATAAATCAAGTGAATTCACAATTAAGAATTATGAATTAGGCCAAAAAAGAATATTTTGGCAAGAAAATAATTTCTGTCTGTCTGTTTGGACAAATTATTTTATTGCATTTACGTAATATATCTGATTTACAATAATTCTTTATTAAGAATAGTTTTTTTTTTGTAAAGTAAAAAAAAAGGGGAGCCCGTAGTAACCCTTCCTGCAGACCTATTTTGCCTATCAACAAATTCAGCCTTTTCCTTGTCCTCTAGAACATGTGCACCAAATTTTGTGGCTGCTATTAGCTATTGTAATATAGAGAACATTTTTTTCGCACAAATGATGTTTCTTCGCTACAGTTCGACGAGATATGTCAAAAAAAATGCGATAAAATATTTTTCAATGAATGCCTTCCTCTCTAAAGTGGGGAGGAAGAAATATTTTAATACGTGACTGGAATATAACCATCTAAATTTTATTTATATGTCTTCAAATTTGATTCAATTACATACTCCTGCTGATTGATAGTGAAATCTACGTTTACTCAGTTTATCTAATTGCGTATTTATTGTTATTAGCTTTATTAAAATAATTTTAAATAAATTAAAGTCCAGTTTCTTTGAATATCAAAATGTATGATGATTACGCGTGTGCAAAATCGCTACGACCGTTCTTCATCTTGTCACACATCCAAATTGAAGAAAAATTGTTTCCTCCCTGTCTTTGGTCAAATAATGTCTGTCGAAATAGAAAATTGGAGTTGGCAACCATAACAGCACTACAGACAGTGATTTGTTTACACTTTCCCTAGATGACGTCATGTGGAAAATGTATATTGTTTTACATAAATTTTTTGTTGCTTTTTACATTTTAAAAAAATTTTTAATTTCTGTTTACAATTAGATCATTTAAATCTCAAAACTGTTCAATACAAAACCGCATTTCACCGTATTAGAACCGTTTCTAACAATAAGTATCAATAGATTGTATTAAATTATGAAAAATTATTTCCTGGTTATTAACAATGAAATGGTTTCATTATAATTTTTATATACTCTAGTCTTTCTATTCCTAATGAATTTTATTTTATTTTTTAACGTATATTACGATCTAATGGTCTTCTAAAATAATTTCGTCTTAAAAATGTAATTACTAGTTAGTATATGCTTAGGTACCTAACATTTTCATCATATTTTCCATGTAAAATATAGATGAAGAGACAACTTGGAGTAATTACTAAGAAATGTATTTTTGATTTTTTAATGTGTATGCATTCCAATTTTAGCACAAGACTAGCTGGCTGCAAAATTGGAACATAATGTATTACGCAAAGTATCTTAACCAGTTTACATTGGCGCCCCATGCAAATAATTAATTTTTTGCCCTTTTTCCATCTTAATTTGGAAAAACTGAATAAATCATATGATAGAAGCGATGAAGCATAAATTAAATTTAATTGGAGCGTGTATTGACAAGGTTGTATGTATAAATATATTAATTTCAACCAAATTATCAGAGGTCAAAGCAGAATGAGTCTTTATCAGAATATATCACACACTTACGTGATTAAAGATAAATTTTGGGTCCTCCTAAATATATTAAAATATAGGTATATAGAGATTTAATTTTAAATTAAAACCTGGGCAAAAAAATCGATATGCCGATTCGAATCAATTTTCATTTTGAATCGATTCACCAATTATTCAAGAAAATAAATGAATCGAAATACCGAATCAAATCGACATATCGAATCGAATCAGCCTATTGAATCGATCCGAATTTAAAACCCTTCACTATATAGTGTTGTAAATATACAACATATTTCCTTTCGCTGCTTACATATTTCCTTTTGCTGCTTAGGTCGTTAATCCTACAGAGACGTACTGGGTATGCATCATATCATAATACTTGAATAAGTATAATAATAAAACAAAAATATTTTATATATTGTGATGTATGTTTTTGTACTATTTCTTTCGCTTTAAATTCTTTTTTATGTATTTCCTTATATTTTGTAAGCTTAGTGCTGCACATTATTATTAAACTGTTAAATGACGTTCACACATGTACATTGTATATCTAAGTGATAACTAATAATAAATAAATAAAATAAATGGAAATAAATTTTATTAATACTGGTACACTTTATAAAAATATGTACAAAACTCACCTTCTTAAGCAGATTTATGAAGTAGCTTGGTTGTCGTTATCACAAACTGGAGCACTTCTATAATAACTGTGTAGCATCAGATATGTTTCTACAGTTGTCTCAGTAAGCGATATTCGCTGTGGTGAAAAAATATGTTTGTATTTTGAAAAAGACCGTTCGACATCTACGGAAGTAATACAGGCATAAGTAAAACACTCTGTGAACTCACTTAATGCAGCTGTAGATGCACCATCACAAATTTGTCTTAATTTGATAAAATCAGGATCTTTCCGTAATACACTTTCAAATTTTTCAATAACGCGTCATTTATAGCCTGTAGCTGTATATTTACGTCGTCCACTATTTGCAGCGATTCCACCAACGACAACGAAGTATTTTGCAATTTTTCTATTGCGTAGTGTAGTACTCTATAATTGTTATAAATAGTTTTTAAATCTGTTTCAAGGGAAATATCTTGAAAGCTTGTCTGGCTTTCCTTAATAACTGCAGCCTCGTTAGAGTTGAACTGTAGTATCACAGCTTTTATTTGTTGAAAATATTCAGCATAATAAAAAGCTGCCTTCAACCACGTTCCCCAACGTGTAAGAATCGGCTCTGGTGGTTCCGGAATAGCAGGACACAGTATGTGAAATGCTCGAAGCTGTTCAGGAAATTTGGGAAATACTTTTTTTGTATTTGCTATTAATGCATCTACCGCTGAAAAACATTTTCGAATCGTTTCAGCTACAAGATGGAACGCATGCACTTTACACGTAACATGTAAAAACTTACAATCGTCTCTTTGAAGAAAACGGCCCACCAAACGCATTGTCGCAGCACCGTCGGTCACAAACATCAACACTTGACTTGTTGACAGTTCAAATTTTTCGAAAGTCTTCAACACCACCCGCGTAATTGTTTCGCCAGTACACGCAGTTAGTCTTTTGCTAGCTAGTAAAAGTGGAAATGTTGGTTTAACAGGGTCGAGTACACGTACTATAACATTTAAAATATAATTTTTTTTACAATCTGTCGTCTCGTCAACACATAACCACAGCCGTGTATTTTTTATTGCACATTTAATCCTATTTACAATGTCTTCAACGAACACTTGATACGTATCTACGTAACGATGAACGACTTGGTAAATTCACCTGGGGATTGTATTTATTTCAGAACTCCCGAAATGCTAGTTTATCCAATATACGTAGGGAAACATCACAGGCAATCAGCATTAACAGTAAATCAAACATAAACTGAGATTCCAAAGAAGACACGCCATTTTTTTTATTTTTATGCCGGTTACTATTGACATGAATTTTGCAGCCGTATTTATTCCAGCATATTGTCTTGTTCACAAACTTTACAAATTATTTTACATTGTAGAAGGCCGGTCTTTATTATAATTATTTAATTATATTAATCAATTAACACCGCCTCTGTATAAAATTTCTGCTAAATTAACAGACAAATAGTAAAAAAGGGTGGGTACAGGTAAGATAGTGCAAATGTGTACTCAATAATCATGTGAACTAGATATTATATTACAAGTAAATAACAAAATAACATTGGTATTATAACCAATATAAGTTAAATTATTAACTCTTAACTCTGTCCCTAAAAATTGTTATATTAAAAGAAAAGAAACTCACGCTTGTCCTTGAGCCGCCTTGGGCAAACAGTAATAAACACTTACATACGCTTACGCGAACTTATCACCGTGCCCAGGAGTTGCTGTCGGTTGCAGTTAGGTGCTTGGGAAGCTTCACGTTGCCGATCTCTGAGATCGGTATTAATCACTCACCTCTCAACGATTGATCCAAAGCTCGATAAAGACTGGTAATACAATAATGATTTTTAAACACACCACAATTGACAATTAACATCAAAGTGGTTGTTTGACCTTTTGTTATGGAAGCCAGTAGATTATGCTGTGATATAAACTTATTCTCGTGCGTCGTACTTTACACTTTCGACGTATTAACTTCTAATTTTCTTACGAGGATCACATGTGTGACGGGCCAAGTCTTCCTTCCGACTGCCCCTCGCAGCGTTCTCCCCACCCCGCACCTTACGTGTTCACTGACATCTCCCGCACTCGCGGTAACATGATACAGTTTTTAGTTTTAAGTTCAATAAACATACATTGTATCAATACAAAGAGCTATTGATATTCTTAAGACTAAATAAAAATATTACCATTAAAATTAGTACTACGTATAGCGGCATAGAATAAATCCGGAAATTCACCAATAAATTTATTCACTTTATCGGCGTACGGTCGTTTTCTACGATTTACGCTCAACATTATTTATTATTTATTAGTACACTATACATCGACCGACATATAACAATTGAAGTGTCGTGTCATCGTCATCGTAAACAAGCGCGCGATGGCATTGGTATTGCGCCCGACCCTGAATCTACCATCGCTTGGCCAGGCTTAATGATTAAAACTAATATTATTTGGAATAAACTCTCTGTCGATATTCCTACTATTTTGGCATCTGGTAATTTATAAGCTTTAAAATCCATCTAGCTATCTATTATTTGTGATATTTCCAATTAATTTAATTGCTAATATCAATCTTATGATTGTTCTCAAAGGCATACGTAGTTTGGGGTAGCGGTTTTATTAACATATTTTTTAATAATTAACAAATATTTATTTTTATTTGAATTAGTACATTTCACTTAAACAGAGGACAGACTATTAAAAATTTTTGCTTACATTACTAATTAATGAGGTAGTTTAATTATAAACTATTGTGTTTTTTAATTGTAAATATGGTTGTTCTCATAGCTACTGAATGGCATAATAGGTACCTTAGTTTTACAATAAAAATAGTATTATTTGATGTTATGCTATTTTATTTATTAATAATATATAGTTGATTAGTGGTAAACACATCATTTTCGACAAAAATATTATTTGAAAAAGAAACCATTATTAATAATAATATAATATGTTACTGATAAATAAATATAGTCCAAATAAACGCCTTCTTAAAATTAAATATAAGATGCAATTTTTTTCAGTGCATGTTGGGCAACACTAAACATCTGTTCATCCATACTTGATATGAACCATATGTTCTTTATGTCTAATCTGAATAGATAGTCTTCTTTTGATTAGAATCGTTACGAATAATTTCGTAAACGCCTGATTTTAATTTTTTCCAATTTTGTCTTTTGGATTGCCCAGAAGTTGTTGTAATTTATTTTCCGATATATGAACAATCAGTGTCATACCAATGTTTTTGAAAACTGTGGTTCGTATAGAATCGACACAATTTTTAAATTTTCTCGCTCATTTTAAAAGGTTGAAGAATTGGTAAAATTATTAGTCTGATTTCAATCAAATTTGGTGTGGGTGGATAAGAAATCATGGCGGAATTGAAAATGATATCAGCGCTGTTACCACGTTTTTGTTTCTTGGTGGTTGTTACCAGCTTTGTTAATTCAAACGGTATCTTTTTTTAATCTTTCGGTAGATCAATTTTTTTCCAATTTTTTTGATTTTTTACCATTATTTCTGATAATAACGAAGATATTTCATAATAAGGTTTCAAAAGTTCTTCCGAAAATAAACGCAAACTGAAACAAGTAAGCTACAATAATTCATTTGTTTTACTATTGTTTCAAAATTGATTTAATTTTTGACGCATTGAGTGTTCAAAAACCTAAATGAATCAGTTAACTCAAAAACAATGATAGCCTGATATCATTAGCACTTCATGCTAATGATACTCGTATCAGGCTATGGCCATCAAAAGATAACACTGTTGGAGGTATGTAATATTTCTAATGAAATGTAACACAATCATCCTTCAATAGGGCAATAACCGTGTGTAAAATTTTGAAAAAATTGGACCAAACAGGGAATGTCAATAATTCTACAAAATCAGGGATTCCCAAGGCAGCCACAAGTAACGAAAAAGCCTTAAATGTTCTATCTCCTAAAGCTGGGATTTTCCAAATTCGAATATTCGTTCGAAAAAATATTCGGATTTTCGAATTATTCGAATATTTGAATTAATCGAATAATCGAACTATCCGAATATTCGAATGAACCGAATATTCCAACTATTCGCATATCAAACTATTCGAATGCTCGTATAGTTCGTATATTCGAACTATTCGAATAATCCGACCCTTCGAATATTATTGTAATTTTATTAAATGGATTTGGTTATTCAAATAGGTATTGGTATGAATATTTCGGTAAGAGTTATTACCTTTTAATGCATTTTTTTTGAATTAGGGTTGTTAAAAATTAATGCGGTTTTAGACTTTCAACAAACTAAAATCAAATAAAACCTGCGGGAATTGGTGACAGAAAATGATTTAATAATTAATACGTGAACTACATAAACTAACTAAACATACTAAACAAACTAAATAAACTACAACTAATATTACTACAAAATACAACAATATGTATTATTTTATAAACAAAAACAATTCCAAAAAGACCATTCAAAATCAGAGGGTGGATAAGTTACTGCTCAGAAAACCAATTTTTTACGTTACTTGACACATACCTATTTAAAGTTACTGCTCAGAAAACCAATTTTTTACGTTACTTGACACATACCTATTTGAAAATTTTAATATATATATTGAATACTCGAATATTTGAATATGTTCGATTAATCGACTATATTGAAATAATCGATTATTTGAATAATTCGAATGTTCGAGTATATTTGAATATTCGAATAATCAAATATTTGAATTAGAATTAATTCGAATTTGAATATTCAAATATTCGAATAATCGAATTATTCGTATTCGATTCCCAGCCTTACTATTCACTGTAGCGTGCTTTCTTCCCTTATGGAATAGGCAGTCACTTGTGACGCTCGAGACTACGGTGGTAAGACGGTATTTGGTTTTTTCCTCGCGCGCCAGTTCCTCTTTATAGTGCAGGAACAGCACTTTTCCCTATTAGCTGTTGCTATCCGAGACCCTATTGTCTCGGATAGCAAGAGTGAAGACCGGTTATATACAAAAATTTATCAGATATAATAAAATTTTACAAAAATGTTTTATTCAGTTGAATCTGAGAATATATACAAAAGATTTATTATCGGTTATTTATAACAAGCAAAACAATAGCAAAGGTAGTATCTAGCAATCTAATGCATCGGCTAAGAACTAATTGTAAGAACACTCCCCTGGCAAGACTGCTTGACGTGACAAAGTCATACCATCTACAGCCACCTGGGTGGAAGTGTTAAACCTCGGAAATATCTGCCTAGCCCAGAAAGGTCGAGCTCGATATTATCCGCCCTGACAAGATATTCCATCAGAGTTGACTGCTGGAAGTGACAAACTCACACTAGCTGCAGTCTTCTCTGGTCGGAGATGTTCATGTCCCGTACTAGATAGTTGGTGACCTTGTTGACACCCTTAGATGGCAGGAGCCATTTGCAAAATTTTTCTTTCAGTCGTGACTCCGTTATGAACAGACAGCTAAACTTGAATGATGACTACCGTTTTTAGGCTCACCAGTTTGCGCCACTGGCGAGTAGGTAGCTGTCAAAACTTATTGTTAGGCGCGGAACGAAGGTTTTATTATAATTATTTCGTACACCCGTAAATAAAAAAAACTTGTTAATTAGCCTCAGTGTTATGCAGTTCCATTTTGTTCAGAAACAAAAGGCGGACATATGTTTCCGAGAGACAAAACTCGCCTAAAACAGTGGTGGGTAGCGATTCGCAGGGATAACTTTACTCCTTCGAAACATTCGCGTGTTTGTAAGAAACTATTTAACCCTGACGATTATGCGTTACCAAAGGAGCCTACTACAGAAAATCGTAAGTAATAATCATGCACATTCGTTTTTTTCATCATGCTCATGCTTGATATAACCTAACTTTAAGGACATAAGACACCTCTGATAGGTACAATAATTTCTCTACTGAGCAAGTAAATTACTACTTTCCCTTTCTGCCTTCATTATGTTAAATGTTTTTCAGCTAATTTTTATAAAAATGTTCAGTGACATTTGAAATTTCTGAACCTTACCATACACTAGCGCCTCTCGCGGTAGCCCTCATAGTATTAACTTTGAAATTACTACAAGCCAATAACTCTATTTTAAAGGAAATTCAGCTAAGGAAATAATTAAATACAGAAAGCCAATATCAAAAAAAAGTCCCTAATTAATAAAAATTAAATTTTAATTAAAAATGTAAGAAGTGTTTAAAATATTAAAAATTATATTTTAAATAAAATTTCAAATGTCAATAAATCGGAGAAAAATAAAAATAAAAAATTAATTTACTCTTGGTAATCTCGGTATCGGCGGAAGTATAGCCGAATTTTATACTGTCTCTTCGAGCTCAGAGCGTCTGAATCTATAGCCTTTTTCAAGAATTTGTCCCAAAAATAAGCGCGGTTCACAAGCACAGGCACGGCCGTCTCTAGAGTGACGGCCGTGGCACAGGAATTAAATTACACATAAAAACTACCCCTGTTCGTGTTCATGCTAGAGTTTTTTTTTTCATTATAGACTGATGTTTTTAAATATACAGTTTAAAAATGAATTTAATCTATGAATTAAATAATATTTTACTATAAAAATAACATAATCGGTCTAAACAGCAAAATAATAAACAATTTCCATTCGTAAATCAATTCCATAACTAACAATACTCCTATGAATTATTTTTAAATTGTTTAACTTATCAATTATTCCTATATTATTTAATTTTCGGTAAACAAATGAAGCTATTAGTGCAAGAACGTGTTAACTCAGATTCTGCAAAATTTCTGAACCTCAGCTACAAGAAAGTGTTAACTCATTGTTTGTCGTTTAGTAAGCACAGGAGTGTAGAAGGCGATAGTTTCTTATATATACACTATACATATTTTTAAAGGACTTAATAAAAAAATCTTTCATAAAGTTACAATAGTTTAGTTATCTGTATTTCGATATGACAAAAAATGAGTTAATAGGCGTCTAGAGTTTTGTGAGACAATGTTAGTGCGATGCAATAACAACTCTAATTCTGTAAAAAAAATTTTAATTACGGATGAGGCCATATTTTTTTCGAGGGACGAAATCAATAGGCATGGTTGATATTGAGCCCAAGCAAATCCTTATTGGTTTCCAATTTCCCCAGAAAATTAGTGTTTGGACGGGAATAATGGAGTAATATCGTTGATCCTTTTTTCTCGAAGAAAATTTAACTGGCGACGAATATTTGGATCATCTTATAAACAATATTATACCTATTCTAAATGCTTTATATCCCAATCCAAGTGAGACACTCCATCTATACTAAGGCTGGGAATCGAATACGAATAATTCGAGTATTCGAATACGAATTATTCTAATGGGAAATTATTCGAGTATTCGAAATATTCGAATACTCGAATATTCGAATATATTCGAGTATTCGAATATTTGATTATATTTGAGTAAATTTGAATATTAAAATATATTATTAAATTATGTACGAATTGGTATGCAGTATGCATCCAACCAAAGTAGGTAGATAGTAGATATAGGTAGGTACCTATTCTAAAATCCAAATATATAAATAGACCACATTAGTCGCACGTTTCACTCCCAGTCAAACTATTCCATCTCTTTCTCGCCACAACCTTATTCTTACTGTACTAAAGGCAGGGGTTAAAATTAAATTTTAAATTTTAGAAAACCTGTAAATATTTAACTATTGACTTTTCATGTATTTGTTTTACCTTCACAATCTGCGTCTTTTTTAAAAACATTCTAATTTTAGAGCACTTTTATTTTTTTCAAAAAGGAAAAATAGTTATGACACAGAAGTATAATAAACTAGCTCTCTTTTCGTTTTATTTAAGCTTCAATAGTTAAATGTGAACAATAGCGCCTCAATCCTAAAATAAAATACTAACTAAATAATTCTGACCCTTAAAGCACATGTACAGGAGACATACCCTATTGTGGGTATGGAAAGCAAATCAAATTGCCTGCCTAGTGGATTACGTCACGACTATTATTGTGGTCTATCCAACCAAATACTCAAATAGAGTATTCACTATTCACTAGTATTCAGTGCTATACCTATTAATAATGAATATTCGAGGATTCGGATTATTCGGATACCTATTCGATTAATTCGGATTATTCGAATATCCGAATACTCGAATAATCCGAATTATCGAATATCCGAATAGTTCGAATATACGAATATTTTTTGAACCAATATTCGAATACTAAAATCTGGAAAATTCCCAGCCTTAATCTATACTTGAATTAGTGCATAATGAGTAGAGATCGGAAGGGTTAACGCTAGGTGATTTGTCACCGCGTAAATATGTTCATGCATATATGATACAATGTGTTTTTACCTTGTGGTTATTTTGGCGAGTTTGGTAACACCAAGAAGGCTGAAAGTATTGGTGAATGTAATACTAACACATGCATGTATTTTTAACTAGCAAGAGTACAAGTATATTACTAATATTAATGCACCCCCTAAAACATTTGCCACCTTCCAGTCGCAAGCATTAGTGTTTTCATCCACCATAATCCAGACGTATGTGTCTTTCAGTTCAGAATAATTTTTTTGTTTAATACTGTCACATATTTGTGATAAATATTTTTTTCTTAGTGTCGTTTCCAATGGCAGCTGAACACTAATACACTTTTGTAAAAATTGAAGGAGACATTTTAAAAAAGTTAACTTCCGTTGTCTTTAATTTCGCTCTGTTTACGTATCTACGTGTTATTCACATAGACGTTTTATAAATATTACGTATTTAGAGTGTATTCCAATGACTTCGAGGTCATTGGTCTATTCATATTCAATTGAACTGTGGGCGTAAACGTATGCCAAGAAACGCGATTCGCCTGTATCTATCTATGAATTGCTATAGCCCCGTTGCATCGGTCAACAAGTAGATGTTTCTTATATCTGCGAGCCGTCCAATTATCTGATAAAAACCTTTAATTGTTTGTTCTCATTTTTATAAAAAACACAATTCATTGCATAGTACATAAGAATCTTTTATCATTTCATGTTGTTTTGGAATGTTTCATTAGGTGTTTACAATATGTTATTATACCAGTCTCTAATAACCTTTTTTTAGGTTATCCAAAAGTTGTTTCATTAACCAAGAAAAAAATCATTAAACATCAATCACCAAATTTATAGAAGAGAGCTTAATGGAATGGTTGAAAATATACAAGATGTTCCATTTGAAATAATAAAATTGGTAGTAAGCAATTACGAAAAAACAAGAACGTGGCAACATCGCCGATATCATTTTCAAGTCAGCCATATTTTCTTATTCTCTCGCACAAAATTTGATTGACATCTAGCTATTAATTTCTGAGAAATTTTCATTAATCCATACTTTTGATTTACTAAATATATCAAATTCTAATTGAGTTTCTACACATACCTGCTCACATCTCTGATAAACGAAACATACAATATAAAATCCTTTTCGAAAAATAGTGACTCGGGCAGCTCCACCATACTTTAAAGACTTGGTCCGACCCAGATTTAAACCCTGGCAGTCTGGATGAAAGAATTCGCCATTATCACTGACAAGTTGGCTAAAGGTATGATTCCGAAGGCGACCGCAGACGGCAGACTACAGACTGCAAACTGCAGCGACAAACCGCAATACTGGTGTCTATGTTATTCTATGAAACACATTCAGAGCGCAGCGCCACTGTCGCCTTCGCCGTAGTCCGCCGCGACCGCGTACTGCACTACCGCTCGCGAACCAGTAGTGTCGCCGACCGCATGGTAAACACGTGTTTTAAAAAATGAGTTTTTCGGACGCCGACGAGGAAAAATTGATTAATATTGTGACTAAACATCCAGTTATTTATGATGCCGGCCACGTTGATTATCGGAACGTTTTCGTAAAAGAAAACGTTTGGAAAACTATAGGGAAGGAACTTAATAAAAGTAGTAAGTATTCTGAGATTTTTTGTTTAATAACTGACATATGTCGAATAGTTTTTGATATAATATAATTGTCTATGTACTTAGAGGATGTCTTCTTTCGAATCAAGCTGGCGAGCGTGCATATTTCTTTTGTTATAGTAGGTAGTTATAATTTGTTTATGTCCCATAATTAACTACGACATCTTGCCATGGCACTGCACCACATTCATTGCAGAAGAAATCTTCTAGTCTGTCTCTAATTTCAAATCCTTCACTATTAGAAAATCCCCCAAAACAAGAGAAGCTTATCATATTGTTCTGGGTGGTTTCTTCGTTATTGTAGGTAAAAAATTGAGAGTTGTTATTGTCTTCAATATAGCCATCACGAAGTAGGTTATGTAAACAACAACATGTTAGTATCAGATCATCGACCACGTCTGGTGCTACAGCAATAAGTGTATAAAACACTCTAAATACTTGACTTAGTAAGCCAAAAGCGTTTTCTGTCACTCGACGACCACGGCAGAACCTATAATTATAAATTTGTTTCTCTCATTCTAATCTTGCAACTCTTCTAGAATAGGGTTTCATCATATAACCACTAAGAGCAAATGCTTCGTCTCCAATCAAAAAATGGGGTAACATAACAGATGTACCTGGCAAACATTTTTGTGGTGGGATATTAAATCTCTTTTTTGCTATTTTTTTCCCCATTTCTGATTTTTGAAATATGCCATTATCAGATTCTTTGCCGCAAGCACCGACATCAACTGCTATGAATTTATAATTTGTATCCACGATAGCCAACATCACTATTGAAAAGTAATCTTTGTAATTAAAAAATAGTGATCCACTCTTTTTTAGGTGCTCTTATGCGCACATGTTTACCATCTATGCCGCCAACGCAATTAGGTATATTCCACTTCTGCCAAAAATCTTGTTCGACATGTTTGAAATCCTTTTCAGTAGGAGGTGGCATCATAACTGGGATCAGTTTCTGTCTTAAAGTTTTGTGTACTTGTTTCACAATTCGTGATATGTAGGACTCTGATATACGATACGCAAATGACAAAGATTTATAGCTTTCGACTGTAGCTAAAAATCTGAAACAAATAAAAACACGTTTAAATTTTAATAGATTTGTTTTTTTAGTGTTTTGCATTTACATATATTTGCAGGTGACGATTGTAAGAAAAAAATGGAAATTCTTCAGAGATGGTTACCAAAGATTTAAGAAAAAAAATAAATTAGGAACTGGTTCGGCTGCTCCAACAAACTCGAAAGACAAGAGATACCAACAATTATTGTTTCTTGATAGTGTTTCTCAGCACAGAGCTGGAGGTTCCAATACTCCGGCATCACCGCAAGGAACAATAGAAAACGAAGATAATAATCCAGAAAATAACGAAGAGCAGGAAAACAACATGGAAAATACTGAAATGCAGAAAAGTGATGAAGAAGTAACTGAAGTACCTAATAATACCGTACCCAAAGAAGAAAGGACCAGAGAAAAAGCGCCCAAGACGTAACAATAATGACGAAGTATTGAGGAGTTTGCCTCCAGTTTATAAGGCAGAAGCCAAGAAACATCTTAGCCTCGTTTTATCAAATTATGAGATCCTGGCAGCTAGAAATTGTTCTAATGCTGATTTAACATGTACAGACTCCAGAGACATCAATATATCCTCAACGCGAAGTTCTTCGTCCCTGTCTCAATCTACGTCATATGATTTCAATGCATCATCTTACACATCTCCATCTTACATATCTCCTTCGTCAGAAAATGCGTACGAATTACGAGGACCCAGCAATATAGCAAACCGTGTCATGACACCAGGACCAGTTCAATACATGACAAATGCCTATTCTCCTGTGAGTGCTGTGTCACCAGAACCTGCAGATCTGACGTTTCAGGAGGCAACTGAAGAAAATCAAGAATATCATAATATGTAAAGTTACCTTAAAGTTAAAAATTATTTTTTCTTCGGAACTTATAGCCATTCTTAAAACTTTTGGTTTGATTTCATCGTAATTAAAACTGTGTATAAAATCAAACTGTCTTTTATTTAAACGACAATAGCTTCTAAATATATTTTCGTCACTTAACAAATGATTTTTAATTAACACTGAGTAACTTCCTTCACCTTGTCTATTTCTGAATAAAGGCATTGTGAGCTTTCTTCTTTTTCTGATATAAAGTAACAAAAAGTCATCGTCATCTTCCTCTTCTAACAAAAGGCTCAATATCGTATCGGGAACGTCGAACTCGTCAGACATCTTTCACGGAACGCTTAGCACCGACTGCGATGGGAGTGACGCTGCGATCTACATTGGTCCGACCGCAGGCGGCAACACGTTTGCGGTTGCCGTCTGCAGCCTGCAGTTGCGGTTGCCGTCTGCAGCCTGCAGTTGCAGTCGGTTGCTGTGGTCACCATCGGAACCGTACCTTAAAACAGATTCATATAAAAATGATTTATTGTGAAAAAAATAGTACCTATTCACTTTTTTTATTTTAAAATCGGTTATCCTTAAAAACTGAAATGAATTGAGTAAATAAACAATTATTACTTAACTTTAGTTTCCCAGCAAATGTATCCAAAATCAGGGTTTTTCTCTAAACGGATAAAACTAATCTTTACAATCGAGCGTTTCTTATTATTTTGTTTTCTTTGCAATTGGTATACTTTGTACTTTATACTTTATATTTTATACCTTATACTTTACTTTATACTTTATACCATTCTAACAACACGGCGCAGCGTGAAATTAAAAAGGGGGTTTTTGAAAAATTACTATTATTTCTTTTTTTTTTGCCTAAAATGGATTGGATCTTAACTCCTTGAAAATTCGTTTCTGTCCAACTTTTCTCTCTTACTCTGGTGTTCATGGTGGACAAAAATTGCTTACGGTTTTTAAAATATTTAAAATGTTATTGTTTGAAATTTACTGGAACACATTTCAATATCCAGTTAGAAGACAAGATTAGCTTTCTCCCAGGAATCTTATCATCGCCCTTCCTACATTGCAGCAATTAAAAAAAATTATTGATTATTGATATAATGAGAATAAGCCTGATTTAAAAATATACCTGTTATAAATTTTACAAAGAAATACGGTGGTTTAGATAGTTGCTATACTATAACCAGTAATTAAATGACCATTGAAAGGTGTCTAACTGGAAGGATGGGATGGGTATGGGTGGAACTTGATATGCCTTCACGTGGTTAATTCTGGTGTATTTTGGCTCAAGTTGACCAAAATAAGCAAAGTAAACTCTAATGGTTTTTTAGTTTGATGAAAAGGAAAAATCTTAAAGAGCTCGGTGGGACCTTAAAACCAATCATGATTAGGTAATTAAAGAAAAAACCAGTTATTGCAAAAAATTAAGCAAAAATTCTACACTATCGGAAATAAAAATAATAATCGATTTTCACCGCTGCCACTGTGTTACATGTTACATAATAATAATAATAATAATATGAGTAGACACATTAGCCGTAGAAATTAAGTATCAAATATTTCACTCCTAAAATATCGAAGTGACTGTTTTATGACATGTATTTGTAATAATCTTATTTATACTATGGCAATTAAAAATCAGACACAGGTGGGCAAGTTAAAAAATAATATTAGTGTGCAAATATATGCATGTTTAAAATGACCTTTGATTTTACGTTTTATGTAACTAAAACATATCGATTTATCGGCTTTGATCAAAGTAAAAAATTAGCATTGAATGACTTAGCCATAATATTTTAAACCAGTATTCACTATTCATTTTGATAATTTACGTAATAAATAATTTAGATATTGACCAGAGCCGGCTCATAAGGGATCATTCTGCTACCTAGTTGGACATATTTGTTACATAGTAAAAACTTTAATCCTAAATATAATTAGATGAACAAACGAACTTACCAACGTGAGGTTCGATCCTAATTATATGAAGCGTCTCGTCCGAGATGATCACAAATGTAGTACCTCTACTTTCCGTCAGATGTCACCACAATTTTAAAGCTTAAAACCCTCTATACACTCGATCTCCCTGCTAGACGCTCCATGGTTTCCTGAGCTAATTTCACTTACCCTCAAAGCTGGTCTTAAAACGGTCACAACTTGATGATCTCGGGTTTGCGACAGAAGTTTGCTATTATGGGAGGGTGTGATCATCTCGGACGAGACGCTTCATATAATTAGGATCGAACTTCACTTTGGTAAGTTCGTTTGATCATCTAATTATATTTGCGTCTCGTCCTCAAAATCACAAATGTAGATGTTTAAAGAAGTTGTGACATTACTGAACATCTTTATTGTAAACAAAATGGTAAGATATATTCCTTACAAATAAACCAAGTCCAGAACATTGTTGTTATTTAAGACAAATTAAGTTTATTGAACTACATGGTCTCGATAATCCAAATATCGAGACCATGCTTAGCCGTTGCTTAACCATTGTAAATTTAGGATCGTCTCGGCGAAGACGTTCTTGTCGCAAAAGGGCTTATTATAGAACGTAGCAAAAAAACTCCTGAGGCCTTGGACGACCCCACTGTATTGCGAATGGTGTCCATGCTCACCCATTTGCGTTTTGCTGCGGAAGTGGCAGCATGCCTGGTGCTGTGAACAAGTTAGTGTCTATCCCTCCTTTTGTAAGTGTAGTTTTGATCCACCTGCTCAACGTTTCGGCTGAAGCCCTGTGATATAGCTTTTTATATGTAATAAATACATTCCTGTGTCCAGGACCTCTAAGCTCAGCAGTTTTCGTTATAAAAAACTCTAACACCTTCACAACACACAGACTCGGATTATTTTTAAATTTAGGCAAACACAAAACAGGTTGTGAGCGATTTACATTAGATGTCTTGATTCTATATCATAATCTCGATACCTTCTAAGGTAGTGCAAATATTGTCAAGCCTGATTAAGGTAAGAGTGTGTACCCTATGTGCGGTTATTAGAGCTAGAAGTGTAACCAACTTCTGTGATAAAATCTCCAAAGAAAGTCGTTCGTTGGGATACAATTGACCAAAATATTTATGGATAAATCGCTGAGTCCCAAGTATAATAATTATACTTGGGACTCAGCGATTTATCCATAAATATTTTGGTCAATTGTATCCCAACGAACGACTTTCTTTGGAGATTTTATAAATATAAATATAATTATTATATTTAGGGTTCTCAGGTCTTAGGTTTTGTACTCCCTTAAAAAACCGCTTGATCCTATACTCGGAGATAAGATGATGGATAAAGATGACCTTTTTTATATTAAGAGTGCCATAAGAAGCCCCTTGTTGGAAGGTTCGTGATAAGAAATTTAAAACTTTTGTTACTGGGCTATCAAAGATATCAACACTGGCGTCTAAACAAAATTGCCACCATAGCCTTAACCCATGATCATCCTGTTTAAGAGTGGACGATGAAATTGACGAAGCCAGAATATCAACTGTCGGAGGTGGAAGTCCCTTTAGCTCAAATGCTTACCGGATACAACTCCTGCTGCCAGGGTAAGCGTTCGCCACATTGGGTGCGCTATCCTACAAACAGATAAAAGTAGATTACTCTTTGAATGTAAAATGAGAGGTGTGGAAATAAGTAATCGTTTGAAGATAGGGAACCAAGGTTGAGATTCCCATAGTGGTTCAACAACAATGGCCTGGACCCTATCTGCCATAACTTTCTATAACATGGGCAAGACCATTGAGAAGAGTGGAAATGCATAAGAATCGATTTCTGCCCAATCAATAGGGAAGGTATTCAGGATCCTTATGCCAGGATACAAATTTTTCACACTTGGTATTTATTCGCGAGGCAAATAGGTCGATGTATGGATATCTGAAACATTCAACGATTTGCCCAAACGCATCTTGATTTAACTCATACTCATTTCTGGAGGGACCTTCCTAGACTCAAAGTCTGTTTCAACGTTGCCCGTTGATTTAATGTATGATGCGAATAGCCATATATTACGAGACTCACATCACTGCCATATATGTCTCTAGCTAATGAACTAAGATATAGGAAACGAATGCCCCCCATTCTATTAATGTGGGAAATGGCAGTGGTATTGTCTATTCGCATAATATGCTAATATTTGATTTATCTGAAGCAAAGTACTTTATTGTGAAAAAGGCGGTTAAGAGCTCAAAGTAATTAATATGGTAACTGTGTTCCTGTTCAGACCATTGACCCGAAACTCGTTTACCCAGATAACAATCTGAGAAAATTTCTATCTGAAAGGATTCTCTATGAATGGGATTTCGGGAAACTTTACATTTTTGCGCCACCATCTCAAATCCCCTAGAATATATTCTGGAATAGACATAATCTTATTATAATCCCCATTACCTTTAAGGGCCAAATACTTAGTACGTTCTAATTTCTTAGTATAGACCTAACCATATTTGACAGCCGGGCAGGCTAACACAAGAGTCCCAACTAACTGAGCAAATTCTCGTATGGAGCAATTTTTTATTCTGAAATTTGCCTATAAACCTGTCAATCTTTTTATATTTCTCTCGTGAAAGACTGACCTCAACTGAATCAAACACCAAACCTAGGAAAGGACAGTGGATAGAAGGGAGCATCCGATACTTTTTAGTATTCATTGTAAAGCCTAACCCTTTTAGAAATATGCTCGAATCTTTAATATTGAAAAGGCATGAATCTTCTGTGTCCTCGATAAAACAAAAGATCGTCTAGATATACAACAGACAAAAAACCCCCGGTTTCTTAAGGCTGACATGACTGGCTTCATAAGCTTAGTGAATACATAGGGGATTGTTGCCAGCCCAAAAGGTGCACATGTATATTCATAGAGGGTATCGCTATATTGAAAGCGTAAGTATTTTCTATAATCACTGTCAATATTAATGACCAGATAAGCATCTTGAAGGTCAAACGTAGCCATTAAGCAGCCACGAAAAATCAATCTACAAGCTGTCCGCCTATCTTCTAATTTCAAATGTTCTACATACAGAAACTAATTTAACTTTTTCAGATTGAGTATAAAACGCATTTCTTCATCCCGTTTTGGGATCAGGAAATATTTTGACAGAAACTGGCCTTGACAAGGCTTGCATTTCATAATAGCTCCAAAGCTAAGAAGTCTAGAAAGCTCTAGATTAATACAGAACTTTTCTTTCTCAGACCAGTGAGGTTGAGAAAGGGAAAAACCTTCGAGATTTGCTTGCTAAAAGGAATTTTATACCCCACAATCCAAGAAAGAATAACAGGATCAGACGTAATCGTTGTCCAGGTTGAGAAATAATAACTAAGCATCTCAGCCTGAAAACTTACGTTTACTTATTAGGTCCTTCTTGAGATTTAACTAAGTTTCTTCTAGAGTCTGAATCTTGGTGATGTACATCAGCCAAGGGCTTAGCCGAGTCACTAATTAACTCTATGACCCGTAACTTGGATATATTTCCCTCCTCTTTTGAATCAAATAGAATAGTTAAAGCCTTACCTAAGGCTGCCAGGCCAGCCCCCACCTTGGGCCTGTATATGGGTCAGTCGTTCATCCCTCTTAAGGGTATATTCGTTCACGGCAGCCTTTACTTCCAAGTTCAGCTTAGGCGCTGCTATTATGACACAGTTTTTACTGGGGTATACTTGCGAACCAATTTAACCCTTGCTAAATTATCCAGACCACACTTAAGGATGTTTGACAATCTAACTGCCAAATCATGGTGAATTGTCTCAGCAACCAACTCCTGACTAGCATTGTCCCTGCCTAAAATCTTTAGGTTAATTCTCCTAACAATAAAAGGATACTCTTTCACTTTAATTGAAACATAAGTGTCATATAAAGGAGCAGAAATGAGAATTATTTCTGCTCTTCATTGTATTGATCAGGGGAAAAATGCAACGATAATGTGAAGCAGCAAGGCGAGGCTCAAGGAATGAGCCATATCGCCAACCGTCCATATCACTCCCACTACCCTCGGAACTTTCAACTGTGTCGGCTAACTATCAGATTCTAGTATCTTTCTTTAATTTTCCGTAACTTCCTCCTTAATCTACTAGTCTCGTCATCCGTATTGGAGCAGCTAGTGGAAGTATCTCTACGACATGTTTGCTATTTTCTTTGTAGAAAAGCGTGGTAACACCATAACACAAAGAAGAGAAGTGAAGTTAGCTCCGGAAACCATGGAGCGGCTGGCAAAGAGATCAAGTGTATAGAGGGTTTTAAGCTTTAAAATTGTAGTGACATCTGACGGAAAGTAGAGGTACATTTGTGATCTTGAGAACGAGACGCAAATATAATTTTATTGTGCAGAACAGTGACATTTCTGAATTAACTACTACGCTACTGTATGGATCTCCCATAGATGCAAAACGATTTCATGGTCAAGGTCGCATTAATATATTTAATTTAACTTAGTACGTTTAATTGTTATTTGTTTTTTATGTCTCTGACTTTAAATAGTAACTGTAGCAGTAAAAAATGATACCTACTACGTAAAATAATTGAAAAAAAAACTAAAATTCCCAAGAGAGTAATTAGAAAATAAACAAATGCACTATAAGCATTTAAAATTATATGCAAAGAACCGAAAAAAGTTGTTTCTTTTAATTACACCGGCACACAAAAAAAAAGCTGTTTGTACACTTGACGCCACCTACCTCCCGACATGTATTTCGACCCGCTGAATCCGAATTTGAAGTCAGTTTGGACCGTACACCCTCAAATATCGAGTAAATTGAAAAAACCGTAAAAAATAGCGAAAATTGGTTGTTTCGGTAATAAAAAAAATTTTGTGGATCTAAACCAAGCCTAATTTTTATGTATTTCGATCCGCTGAATACGAATCTAAAGTATATTTAGACCATAAGCCGTTTTAAATCTAAGTAAATTGTAAAAAACCCTCGAAAATTGCTAAAAATGGCAAAGAATTGTGATTATGTTGATGAAAAAAATTTTGTAGACCCGGATCGAAGAGGATTTTTTATGTAATTTGATCTGCTGAATCCGAATCTGAAATATATTTGGCCCATTAATCCCACAAAATCTCAAAAAATCGCAAAAAACCGATCAAATAGCAAAAGATTGCAGTTGAAAAAATTGAAAAAAATCTATGAAACACGATTAAATACGTTTCTTGTAATTTTTTATGCATAAAATACAAGTTTAGAATCTGAAAATGTGAAAAATTGTGAAATCTATAAAAAATGACGTATAAACAGAATGAAAATTTTTTTCATCAACATAATCATAATTTTTTGCCATTTTTAGCAATTTTCGAGGGTTTTTTACAATTTACTTAGATTTAAAACGGCTTATGGTCTAAATATACTTTAGATTCGTATTCAGCGGATCGAAATACATAAAAATTAGGCTTGGTTTAGATCCACAAAATTTTTTTATTACTGAAACACCCAACTTTCGCTATTTTTTACGGATATTTGAGGGGTGTACGGTCCAAACTGACTTCAAATTCGGATTCAGCGGGTCGAAATACATGTCGGGAGGTAGATGGCGTCAAATGTACAAACAACTTTTTTTTTGTGTGCCGGTGTTATTATTTGTATTCTGTATGATAACCTAAATATATACCTACACCAAAATGTCCTCTTTATAAATGTTTTTCTTTTATTATTTGATTATGACTAAAATAAATCCAATCAAAAGTTGTCACGTGACTTTCGGTATAGACGAAATTAAATCATCGTAAATGGCATTGTTTCTTAGAATTTAGAAAAACATAATTACGAAAAGTAGTTTGTAATCAAATTTTATAACCGCTTGTAAATTTACAATACAAAGTTCGACTAATTTAGTGTTACGTTACGAGTTAATTCTATTTAAACGATTTAAAACTTTTCGTAGAACCATTATTTTAAATACTTACTATGTATGGACCATTTGTGGCTAACCGACATCCATATTTTTTAAAAACTATGTATCTGTGTTAATAAAATTAACTCTGGATCAACATTAGAGAGAGATTTATAAACATTAACTAATCTGGTTGAAACATTAATTAATTCGTCTCAAACATTCAATTCATTTCACACATATTACTATTTGGAACATTTTAATATCTTCAGAAAAGGAGAAAAATACACAGTATTTTAAAAAAAATCGAAAATTATTTTTAGGTCGAATTTTGTACCGTAAATTCACAAGTGGGTCTAAATTTTGACTGCAAACGATTTTTTTAATGACTTTTTTTCAAATTTTAAGAAAAAATTGTATTTCCGTTGAATATTTAATAAAAACATTTCATTTTAGTTATACTGAAAATAATGTGACAACTTCTAAATGACAGGCGGCGATCACCATAATCAGTTTTTCTGTTAATCAAATAAAAAAAATCCTTTATGATGTGAGCGTTTCTGTATACATTGTGTATACAATGGTGTATCCCGGGTGATTCAGGTTGATATTCGCACCCTTTTTTTCGTTTTCTTTATTTTCCTTTAAGAGAATTAATACAATTGTGTAGGAACAGGCAAACATACAATTAAATACTTAATCTAAAAAAAGAGGCACACTACAGTATACCCTGTATACTCACCAGAAATTGCACCGATCGATATAGGGAAAAGTACGCACCAGAAAATGTTGAAAATTTAGGGAATCACTAACGGTGGTGTGGTTAACCCAAATAAAATAATTACAAGCATCTGGCACTTCCGGTTATACCGGAAGTCGATACCAACTTGCTTATTTTAAATAGATTACCCTATATATTTTAGGGTTTTCGAAAATAACATAAAATTCAAAAACATGTGCCTAAACCCAGCCGTTTCAGGGATATTTGACATTTAAAAAAATTTTTGACAGGTGTAATGGTTTATAATAACTTTTATAACTTTCTTCGTGTAAAAGATACTCATTTAATTTTCGGCATGCAGAAAGACCATAAGATGAGCTACCATCTACAGTTTAAAGAAATTCAATAATAGTATACCAAGTGTTCCATTTTTGACGTTACATTTTGTAAACTTCAAACCGCGAGAACTTGCCTAAGTCAAACGGAACACCCTGTATTTTTTTACATCGTGTTATGTATAATCAAATTCCTTTTTTTCTGATATAAGCATTGTGGGGGTTTAAGTTACAACTTTTTTGAAATATTTGCGATTTTCTTAGAAATTCAAGAATTTTTAGTAAAAATTTTATCAAATTAATCATGATTAGAAACAATCAGTAATGTCAGTCATTCTCTTATGTCAAAAAATGCCACCGCGTTTAAATTACACCCACCAAGACTTTTTCAATTTGTTCGTTATTTATGGAGAAGTGATAAAGTAATATCAAGAACTTGTAGTACATCTGCTACTAGATATCCACAAAAACGGAAACCGTGACCAAACACTGTAAAACGTATACTGGATAATTTTAAAAAGTATGGCTTTGTCAAGGCAAGAATTCAAAAGCGGAAGCCTATTGTTGATGCCGAAAACGTAGAATGTCATTATATCATTAAGACAAGCTGCTTTGGAATCGGGACTATGCAAGGATTCAGTTCACAGAATCTTAATTAAACATAAATATCACTCGTTTTCGTTCCAAATGGTTCAACGATTAAAAGAAAGATTTCCTAAGAAGAGCAAATTTTTGTGAATTTATTCTCATAAGGTCTGTAGGAGACGATTCTTATTTGGGAAATATTATATGGTCAGATGAGGCTAAATTGACCAAAAATGGACTTTTTAGTCGACACAATTCTCATTATTGGAGTGACTCGAATATTCATGTGTTCAGGGAGCGAAATTTTCAAGAAAGTTGGCAGTTTAATGTTTACTGTGCCATAAGAAACGATAGAGTGATGGCATTAGAATTTTATCAGGAAAATTTAAACAGTAAGTTATAAAGATTTCTTCTTCTGCTAATATGTATAGTATTTTGTTTGTTTTTGTTTTTTTTTTTTTAGGTAAAAGATCTAAATATTTTACAAAATTTGAATAATAAGTATTTAGAAAATTTACCTCTCGCCGAACATAGAAATATTTTTTTATCAGCACGACGGTGCTCCCCCACATAACGCGTATTTGTTAAATAATTTTTTACAAGAAACTTTTTACGATCAATGGATCGCCAATAATAGACTTTTCCTATGGCCTCCTCGTTCGCCCGGTTTATCAATTTTAGATTATTTTATTTGGGGAACTATTAAAAATAAATTTTATGAGAGCCCATTAACAACTATTGAAGATTGTATGCAGATAGTAAGAAATGCATTTCAAAACTTATTACAGGATTTAATTTGCAGAGCTACCCATGAAGAACTAATCCGAAGATGCGAAAAATGTGTAGAGGTTCGAGGGCGGAATTTTGAACAATTATTAAATTAAAATGGAATCATGTTTTTAGTTGATTTTATCTTAGCTATTTTAGTTTATGCAAAGTGTCTTCAATCCAATTAATAGGCATATTACAGTGTTTAGTATTATTTTCCGTTTTTATGGATATCTAGTAACAAATGTACTACAAGTTTTTGATATTACTTTATCACATTCTCCATAAATAATAAACAAACTCAAAAAAGTCTTCGTAGGTGTAATTTAAACGCGGTGGCATTTTTTGACATAAGAGAATGACTTAAACCCCCACAATGCTTATATCAGAAAAAAAGGAATTTAATTATACATAACTTGATGTAAAAAATACAGGTTGTTCCATTTGACTTAAGCAAATTTTCACGGTCTGAAAAGTTTACAATCTTTAAAAATCCCTATTATACACATTAAAATTTGCTTTTGTGCTACGAATTCACTGCATGATAAGGTGGACAATCCCCAAAAACAAACTCCATACCTAAATCGAGAGTCTACTTGTGAGTAATATACCATTGTTAACTGTTCCATGGTAAGAACTGTTCGTAAATTCCTAAACATATAAGCTATAGAATTAAACTTAGAAACCAAATGCTCCCAGTGAGTTTTCCAATTTAAGCAGTCGTCTCTGTACATTCCCAAAAAGTTAGGAATTATAGTATTATTGACGGATAATCTAAGGTCTGAACTTTTTTTTTGCCAATTATGGAATCTAATGCACTGTGTTTTTTCTAAATTAAAATACAAAGAATTTTCATTAAACCAAATGATCATTTTTCTAATACCTTATTACACAAGATTTCTACAGTTCCATCTAATTTATTTGAAACAATTGCTGACACATCATCGGCATAAATAGTAAAATGTGCATCAGATCTTAGTGTATCTATTTTATTTGTATAAAGTAAGAACAACTCGAGACTCAATATTGATCCCTATTAACGTCTGCACGTTCAGATTTTATTACTGCTTTATTATTTTTTATATTAGTACTAATACTTACATATTGGCTACGCCCATTTAAAAATGAATTATCCAACTAAATGCGGCTCCAAATATTCCATATTCCGAGAGTTTGAAAAGTAACTTGTGATCAACACAGTCGAATGCCCTGCTAAGATCACAAAAGATCCCAACAGGACACTCGGCTGTGTCGATACATTTAGAAATAGTATTATAAAATGGATGCATCGCTGTGATTGTACACTTTCCACAGCGAAAACCATGTTGATTCATTGAAAGTAAACTGTAAATGTTTAAAAATATCTCTAGCCTATACAAAAAATAATATTCCAATATTTTAGGAAATCCTGTACGTACAGTCACTGGCCTATAATTAACAATATTATGTGGATCTCTTTTTTTATACACGAATAAAACTTTCCCTACTTTTAAATACTACGGAAATGGAGTGCACAAATAGTGAGGTTAACTATATATATGCAAGTGGTTGTACAATTGTATATATTTTTCTTTAAAATAGAAATTGATATATCATCATGACCAGATGATCTTGTAACTACTATATATATTTTGAAAAAAATAAATATTCGTAGACAACAATGTTTGATAGTTACCCAGTTTGGCCTAGTATGGTGCTTCAGGTTTTACAGAAAGTGATGTCAGCTTTTTTTCAAATGGAACAGTATTTATTTCTTGTTATTTTTTTTATTATTTTCCAACATTATGTCGCATGCGACTAATTACATAAAAGAACTCTATAAAATCTAAGTTATATTTTCAAAAATAATTTTCAAAATATGCCGAGGTGAGTATGCTTTGAAATCAACGGCTGATAGGTCTATTATTTTGATTGATTTTTATATTCATCAAATAATTAAATTAAGTTCCAATAATTTAATTTACAATAATTTTATTGATTCAAATTTAAGTCAATTTCTCAGAGATTTTGCTTGTGTAACCACAGCAATATGTCACATTGCTAGAAAAAATATACCATTCTATTTGATAAAGGTTCACATACTGCCTGTCAAGTGCCGCGAAATTTCGATTACCACGTACAAATATATCCCCCATTGTTGACTACCAAAAATCAGTTGTTTCAAGTTATTAGGGGCGGACATGAACCTGAGTTACCCTGTATATATGGACATCCACAATATAAACTTTCCTCACTGTTACATATTTTTTAATGAAAAATTGTTGTGCTCCTTTATACAGATCAGGTTCACGCAATAAAACAAATAAAATATTGTAAAAGTTGTTGGTAGAATTAAGATCCTGCACCTTTGGCGACTGATAGTCTAGTAAATGATGTTCACATTCTCTTCCTCCTACTCAGTGGAAAATACTTTTCATTCATGGCAGTGAACAGTGGCGTTCTCAGAAGGTAAATAGCTTATAAACTTATAACATATTATTTTTTTAATTGTTTGTTATTGAATTGAAACATGTCTTTCGATTGCTGATTTTTAGTTGTACAACCAAAAGTTGGAAGAGTGGCAACCACGGAAATGTATGGAAATTGGAAAAACACCGATCCAATTTTTAATCGTAGGGCTATTGTCTCTGTACACAATGTGGAACTTCAACTTTATGTTGTACAACTAAAAATCGTCAGTGCGCGGCATGCATAAGGTAAATTGGGTAAAATTTTCAGTAATCACCAGATACAATGTGTATATATGATTCTCATGCACAATCTGCAATAAATAAAAAATCTTTAATTATAAAATGTAAAAGTTTGGCTTATGGTCAGCTCGCTAATATTCTTTGCTTTGACGTTGGCTTCGGAGATGACAGAGGCCAAGCTCTTTACCTCTGATGAATCTTTGTAAGCCCGGACCGAGCCTCGTATGGGCCTATTTTCCTTATCTACCCGCCCTGAAGATGCAGAAGGTGTAGACGATTTCGACAGACCTCCCAAAGGCGCTGTCCTCGCTTAATGGGTCCGGCCGGCTGGGTCGCCTCTTCTGGCGCTCTTCGGTCTTAATGTTCTTTCTTCGTTGACACGTCATACCCTCGGGGGTCTCATCAGTCGGGAACGCAGAGCGTCAAATTCGTCTTGGTAGTTTAGAGTACTTCGAGTTTTTTTACTGCCGATTTGTAGTGCGGTAAATGCCGTCATGCAGTTTAGCGGGAAGGATGAACAATGTAGCTCGGGAAGGTGCGCACTCCACACCGCATTTTTATATTTGGAACGGCATCCGGGATTTGGAAACCGCCCCGTAGATCGCCAGGTCGGTAAAGTGGGTGAACCATCTATGTATCTCCTTTGAGTGGTCTGTGTCAGTGTTTGCTGAAATAGACAAAGTAGATTAGCTATACTCACCTGTTGTCCAGGATCTGCAGCTATGATCTCTTATGCCTTGGAGCGTCCGCGGGATTGTAGTTCGTTGCCTCTCTGACTAGGGGGAAGCTTTTTTGCATTCGTCGAGAACTAAGGGGGGCCCTCGAGGAGTACAAAAAGTTTCCTAGTTCGATTCTGGATTATCTTCGTGACTGGCGTGTAGTTCGATTCCCTAAAGATGTCGACATTTCGGAAAAACCATAGTGGGTGTCATACAATGATTTATTACTCTTTCTCAGCAAGAGCCAGATTATAGTTAAAATTCAAAATAAAAAAAAAAAAAATAGATGTCTATTTATAAATTAAAAAATTAGAAAAAAACTAACAACCTGTGTCTCCGCAATGGATCATTTTAGGTTATGTATATTTATGGATTAAAAACCGAACCACTTTGTATGTAAACCTATATTCTTTTTTACAGTCAACAGTAATCTTAATTTCGGCCGCGTGTGAGTGCGCGTCATGCGCACCATGAGTGCGCGTCATGCGCACCATGAATGCGCGTCATGCGCACCATGAGTGCGAGTCATGCGTACCACTCAGGAACAGGTGATTTAAATAAGTCAAAAAATATGTAGTAGATTCATTAAAGATTTAGTATATCCTCCTAAAGTTGCTGATGCGTTACACGAAAACATAATCTTCTCGATGAAAAAGAAAGAGAGAGTCCGATTACGTACGTCTCAGTAACAAACGATAATATATCGATCAACTGATCGTAGCTTTTGGCTGGTGCTGTTGTTAAATGCTTCATGGTTTTCTGCTTCTGCATGTCAACTGTCAGCTGTCAAATATGGATTTGTTTATCTTTGGATTTAATTGTTACTGCTTTCCGTATTTTATCCATTTTTGCATAATAAAAACAGTTCTTTTCAGAACTAACGTTAGTTAATTCTCAAAACAAGACGTATATTTCAAATGTAATAAATCTTAAAAATACATACAAAATCTTTGTTCTAGAACGCCATCAAACATTTTTTTATTTTTAATTATATTAATTTAAATGTAATTATTAATATCTACAAGCACGATGTTGTATTTTCTATCTTTCTTGTCAATTAGTTACAGACGTGTTATTTATTTATTTTTCATAACATTTAGTTTTTTCCACCTCTATTACATTTTGCCAAATTAGATAAAAACATAAAATTAGTTCAAATTTAAAGACTGGCGAAATCGTCAAATTATTCTAACTTTTAACAGACATATTGCAGGTTAGGTTTTTACTCTTTCACCCATCAACTAGCAATAGTATATTTTACAAGATACGAAAATACAGTTTTTTTCGTGAGATGAGAATATGCAAACGAGCGAAGCGAGTTGGACAATCTCATGAACGAAAAAAACGCATTTCATCTCGAGTAGGAAATGCTATTTTTTTCTACGACATTGCAATAAAATATTGGATTAGAATTTACAAAACTTTATTTTTAACACTTGGAAAATACGTATTAGGTATTGTAACCTTCACTACAGTAAGGGCTATCGGCAGCTTTAATAGACGGGAGCTATGGTCTTGGGTTATTTTTTTTTATTTGATTACGTAAGCAAGAGGGCGCCAGCCAATATAAAATTGACAGGGGAATTTTTGGGAATCTACAAAACAACACAGAAAATTTAAATGGCCGTTTAAAATTGTAAACAATTATATTACTACTAGCAATAAAGTATATTTACACATTTATTGTCAATATCACGTTAGTAAATTAATAGGTAAGTAAAAAAATTTAATACTAATCTAATTACAGAAATATTAATAAAACTACTTCTAAAGAGGAGGTAGGGTATGTAATGCAAAAAAAGATTTTAATTACTTAGTTATATGGCCAAGATTACATGGAATGCATAAATTATTATTGACAAACAAAATGGTAATTTGTTCCAACCATAATAATTAGGAAAATATGCTCATATCAATGAAAATAAGTTGAACTTGTGGCTGGTAATACTTGCTAATTAAAAACGTGGAAATATAAGTATTTGTATTTTACCTAGTACTCAACAAAACAGCTGTTTCGCAAGTTTACACAACTATATCATATATTGATAGATTCTTAGTGAATAAGTAATATTAGCCTTTAAACATTTGACAGGGAGACGTTCTCCACTCACTTCTGGTTTTAAAGATGTTCGAGGAGTATAGAAAAAGTAAAAACTACTCACGTAACCTCTTCCAAAGTTAGGATATTGTATATGTTTCACCACAGTTCAATCAACTTTGTTATCCTTTTGATCTCAGAATAAGCCAAAAAATATACCACATATGTAGAGTTGCAAAAACCATAAAATGGATTCTCCTTAGAACATTTTCTAGCAGTTAGATAATATATTTTCTCGAAACCACATAATAGATATGCTTCTGCTCCGTATAATTATATAAGTGTATATACTTTAAACCAATTGTTATTGTGAGTTTCCTTATTGGATAGGTACTTTCCAATTTTAGAAGGAAACAAAAGAAAACGTACAGACAAAAAAAGGCTTGAAATAAATACATTTTTTTTTTATGACACATTTTAATAAATATCTGATTTTAATAATGAAAAAGAATAAAAATGATATTGTAGTTTTATTAGTTGGTTTGGATAAAATTAGTAAAGAAAACCTCAAATTCTCATTTAGTCGACGTTTCGACAAAATTTATTGTCTTCCTCAGGACTGATGAGGTCTTTGGTTTTCAGTCACATAATCATAATCGTCAAATAAATAAATAACGTCCCTTATAATAATAGGATTCTTGGGTCAAACAATGATCATTGGGCAATAAATTAATGGTTTTTAACTAGTTTCAATGCAGATTGATACAAAAAAAGTGTAAAGGCAAAACAGAAATTTTCAGATTTTGTGAATTTGTTGTGTTGTTAAACTTTAGCTTTTTTGCTTTTGAACCCCGTCGATCATCGCTTTAGAAATGCTTTGACTTTAGCGTATTTCAAAACATCCACGTTATGTTTGATGTTAATTGTATTTCGTAACATGGAATACATACTACACACAGTAGATGGCTTTAAATCGTTGGATATTTTATTAACATAAGCCAGAAGAACGTTTTCCGAGAAAGAGTTTATCTTGTTATCATTTCTCCAGTCCGTGAACTTCTTGTAAACAAATTTATACTTTTGTCGGGATTTATCCGGCAAAATGTTGTCGGATGCAGAGTTTGCCGCCTCAACTATATTTGGGGGTGTGCATGATTCACTGTATTCACTTTCAGAGTCCACAATAATCATATAAAATGCGATTAAATTATATAACAACTGTCACAATGTCAATTGTTAATTGTTTGTTTAGTCGTTACAACGATAGATAAGCAGGCTACTAAATAAAAGTGTTTCTTCTATTCATTATTAAACATATAAATTTGACATTTTCATTTTCACTTCTAGAGATGAAAATATTTTATATTGATATTATTATGTATATTGTTATACTTCAGTTAAGAACAACTTTTGCAGCTTATGTTATTGACAAAATCTTTTATCTCATTTTGTTTTTAAGGATAACTTGCAGCTTCTAATAGAGAAGCAAATATCGCAGATGCTGCTAGGCGACACCTTTGTAGGGTGATTTCATGACTATTTCTTATATCCTCGAATTGAACCATAAAGTTTTCATCAATTTAATTTAATTCTTTATTAAATGTTTGTACATTCCTTGATATATTGGATATTTAGAGGTCTTTGTCATCCTCCGTTACTACACCACTGCTTAGTGATTCCAACCTTGTACAGACATTGACCTAGTTTGAAGAAGGCGACTGAAATGGAAAAATGTTCAACATAATTAGAACCATCAATGGCTTCGCCGTAATCAGACAAATTAATTTAATTTATTTTTAATTTAAATATATCAGTTATTTTAAGATAACAGTTAATAACTATGTTTTTTTTTATTACAAGACAGTAATTATTTATACACTCATATGTCCAAATGAAGTAGACATTGTCTGTGTCTATAGATTTTTACATTTTGTAACTTATTATATGTTTGTAATTCAAGCATCATTTTAGATTAGTCGCCCACAACCCGTTTGAAGGAATTTCGAAACAAAATGTATGTGTAAAAATGTTAAGTATGCAAAATTGTTAAACTTGGAAAGTCAGTACCATAACTGATCATTATGATTTTAAGTTTCATGCCACAATAATATCGAGAGTCAAAGGAGCACAGATTGAAATATGTATTATCAAAATATTAACTAAGTCACCACCCTCTGTTGGTCAGATTATGTGCTTTCTAAGAACATTCTCTGGTTATAAATTCGGAATAGAAAGTCATATAAACTATTTTTAGCTAACATTACGTCAACTAGATTTTTTTATTAAGTAAGCAAGGTATTGTGAAAATTGTACCCAATAGGTGAATGAACCAGGGCCGTAGCAAAGAGGGCAAGGGCGGACATTGCCACAACCTCAGACTGAAGGCCAACAATAAAATAGGTAACTAATTTTCATAATACATTAAAATTTAACAGTTTAACTTAATAAAGCGGTCCGAAAGTTCAAGAATTCTTTTACCTCTGTAAATCTATTACACGAATGAGATCATAAATTAACGTTTAACCCTTTCGTTGCGTATCGCTTGAGAACTGTGTGTGCGATAATTTTGCCGCTTGCGAGTATACTCGTCTAGAGCGGTGTAATCCATTTTGGAGTACTTATTTATTGAACAAATGTTATTGTACCTATAATGAACGATACATAAAGTTTATTTCAAACTTATTTGCAACATAAAAACTGTTGGTCTCTTTGACCGCGGTAAAGGGGAAAGAAGCCGATGCTTTTTATGTTGCAAATAAATTTGAAATAAACTGTACGCTTATTACTATAGTTTATGCAATTTCCATTTAACCTGTGTAGCCACGCTGAAATATGGGGAAGTCACCAGCACACAACGGGCCAAAATTCAGACCCAAAACCCAAATTTATCAACATTCCAGTCCTGCGCTGATACTTATCTACCTGAAAAATAATATGCCAAACCATCTTGGAATGAATACGATAGATCGCTGAGGTCAATATACGGGTGAAAACCTTATGCGAGAACAGCAGGTAATCAACCTTCAGTTTGTTACGAGCGTTCCTATGCGAAATATATCGAAGTTTCGACGTTAATATTTTTACTATACTTGTGACTATAATTGTTATTTGTGACGACCCAGCCCCCCCCCCTCTATTATTTATTTTATTTTATCCTGGTCACGACACCATTGTGACGACCCTGCCCCCCTCGTCTATTTAGTTTATTTTATCTTGGTCACGGCACCAGTGTGACGACCCAACCCCCTCTCTTTTATTTATAATTTAATTTATTCCCCTTTTACTAAGTCTCACCTGGTCGTGAAGCGACAGGTAATACTTAATTAATTATTTGGCCTTTTTTCGGGATCGTCTAGTTTTAGTGGTAGGACCCCAATTTGTTGTGTTATTGTAACCTCCCAGGTACGTTTATAAAGTTTGGTATTACTTTGTTTCATTTATGAGATTTAATTTGCTTTAATTTGATTACATAATTTTTACCACTTATTATGTACACTAATCTGCACTGCACTGATATATGTTTTAAAGAATGACTAGTATGAGTAAGATTTGGCTTTAGATTTATGATTACTGATTTACTTAGAATTCACTTTTGTACCTGAAAGTATAAATAAGTCAAGGAAACTCAAATAACGTTTTCATAACTTTTATTTCTGTGCTTAGACAACTGTCCATAAGAAATACATTAAGATTTAGCTAGTTGAACCTGCAAAGCAACCAAACCTGGTTACCTGCGCGGAAACTTCCGCGTCGTAGTTTAAATAACATGTAAAACCTTACATATGGTTGCAAGAGAAACGTCCCTTGTATGAGGTGCCAGAACGTCCTCTGCCAAAGAAGATGGACAGGTGCAGACACCATACTTTAAGTTAATTCGCGGACTCGTTGTCACCGTACAACAGTACCATATATAAACTAACGCTGCCAATTAATATTCGTTGGGGCAACTGTCCATTTATTTGTGGGCTTTGTCGAGTGCACCCCGCCTTTACGGCTTAAACCAAGGTGAAACGAACTACCCCGTAGAGTTTGTTAGTGTTTGGCAGGCGCTAACCGCATTTACGCCACGTGCACGGTAGCTATGGTTATAGAACATTTAACGATATTCACTGGATGCTGGCCACTGGGCCCCCTGTCGAGAGACAATACCCACTTGTCAAAACACTCAGAGAGTTCAAAAGACTGCGTGTGGTGGTATTGGCACCTGACCATACTAATCTGCCAGCTGACCGCTCAAGATCCTCACATAAGAGGTGAAATTTGATAAAGTTAGAGATATTGCAGATTCAACTGGACACTATTTATTTGTATATTATCTTATTTTGACATAACTTGATTTGGACAAGTGAATGAAAGTTCCAACTACTATTACTGATCCTACCGGAATTAATATTGACTGTACTAATTATTAATAAATATGTAATGAGCAGTGCATCATAACAGAAAAACCCTATCGGTAAATCATTTGGTACCACCGGTCAAATATTATTGAAAACCGCGAAACCCAAGCATATAGAGTCGTACTTTGATTAACGTTGCCATTTCACTTGTAATAAAGAAATTGAATTAGTTTAATGAATTTTAGTGAGCTCGAGTACGTAGAAAGTGGCAACGCAGTATAAAAATTATTTAAATCCCGTCCTTACCAATTCTAGTATACACAGAGAGTTCCGTGGGGGCCACTTCCCCGGATTCTGGAGTAACACCTGAGTTACTCGCTTCCATGTCAACGGCGGCGGCGGTGGCTAGTACACGCTAATGAAGCGCGGCTCCTAATGCTGGTGGCGAGCTATAACTCCGAGACAGGACCACTCTCTTATTTCCCGATTCCGAGTAACCAAAGCGTAAAGCTTGGGTTGTCGGAGAGTTGACCTGGAGCACAACTATATCACAGAGAGTCGTACAATCTCTTCGTACCCGATTCCATAGAACCAAAGTGTAAAGCTTGGGGCTGTCAGAGATGTGGCACGACTCTGCCACGGAGAGTTGGACAATCTCTTCTTACCCGATTCCGTAGAACCAAAGCGTATAGCTCGGGGCTGTCAGAGATGTGACCCAGATCGTATGAAATCTCGCGTATTTATATGATTTCCCGTGAGTGAATTCGTTGTCCAAGCCTACAAGTTTGACGGAGATAGCCAAACGCTAACTTGTGCTCTACCAACGAATTAAACTCAAGATGCTTTAGGTGAGAAGTGATATAATGACTCTATATTTATTAGCCTTTGACCCTATTCTTAGTAAAACTCTTACAACCCTACGTATTTACGTCGGTTTGTTTATGTTGAATGCATACATTTTATACCAAAATTATAAGAAAATGATTTAATCTTTTTTACGTAATAGTTAATTTGTAATTTAATGAGACAAATGCTTGGCAATAATTTAGTTTTATGTAAAAATTATAGGAAATTTATTCCTGATGAAGCAGCCCAGGGTTGGGGTGGTTCATATTTTGTGTTCACCAATTATCGGCATGTAAGTAAACTAAAAAAACTATTCAAATAAAATTTAAACTTATATGCACATATTTTTTTACACCGATATTTATCACCTTGATCATGGACAACTATTTAAGAGAAAACCTAAATTTGATTAGACTTTTAAAATTAGTAGTACGAGGTTATGCACTGAATTTTTCTGTGACAATTAGTCAACGTGTCTATAAGTTTTCGTCAAAAAATTTACTTTTTGATACTTTAGATTTGGTTACAATTTATTAAGACGCACACGCATGATTTACATGTGTCACGTATTCTGTCAGTCATTTTCTAGACATATTGTAATTATTGTTTTACGTTTATTTATTAACTGTATAATATTGGATATTTATTTAATGACAATAATAATTATGACATTTTTTAATAATTTTTTTTTGCTAAAAAGCGGAACTTATTTTCTATCAATTATTGACCTATCTTTCAAGTTGTATGTTTTAAATTTTTTTATTATCTCGAATTAAAAGTAACTCAGAAAGTTGTTATTGTTTTACATTTCTTGCAGTAAAAGACAATCGCAATTATGGGCGTAAGAAAAATGACGAGGATGGAGTTTTATGAAATATGGTATCAATATTTAGGAAATTGCAGCACCAAAGTTAAGCAAGTGCTGAATCATGTTCTATATCATTTTTCTCAAGAAAGCCCTAATGAAATGACAGATAAGATGAAGGCTATAAATGTAGTAGGATTAAGGACAAGTTTTTGAGTAGATATAATGACTGGCTGAACAAAGAGGAGTCGTTACTTTCATCAATTGTTGACGAAGAAACACCATCAGTATCTAAAAGCGGCCGTCCTATTAAAAGTTATCAATCTAGTAACGAGAAATCAAAAGAAGAAAAACTGCAGAGCTTTGGACAAAAATAACAATACTAGAGCTTTCTCATGCCACTAAGATGAAACTACATTCATCTGGAAAACAACCGGCTGTAAAATTCTTTAAAGAGGCTACTGAAACCATTCCTGCAAGAGCGCTCAAAATACGAGAAGCGTGGCTACGTAAAGGAACGCGAACGGTTCTGATACCATTTTTAACTAATGAGGCATTGTCCTTATCAATTGAATGCAAATTGAGCAAACATCAGTAGTATCAGACGATCAGAACCTATATAAAATAAAACATTGCCAACATATAATAAAATAAGAGCTGCAAAGGATGAGTGATATCCTCTTAAGGAATCATTAACAGTGAACGAAACAATTGCGGAAGTGAGACTTCAAAATCTTCTAGATCGCACCGCTTCACGCAACATTGAATTACAGGAAGAGGTATTGAAGAGTGTTGAACAATACCTGCAAAATATTGTGTTAATATTGAAATGGGGTTTATAACATCACTGGTTCCCATACAAATGTTTGTTGAAAGTACTTCAACGGATGCAGAACCCTAGACCTTCGTCTCCAAGATATTGTAGGCCAATACGTTTTCAATTTGCAAATGGAGCTACTGAGTTATCCCAATACGAATTCCAATATATCGGCAACCAAATAAAAAATTTGCTACCATTTGAACAAGTAGTCTTTGAGTATAACATTAAAATCACCTACCAACTGGTGTTTACCATGGTTGATGGCAAAGTTTGCGTAACTGCCACCAGCTCTGCACAAAAATGTCATTTATGTGGAGTGACCCCCCAGGGACATGAATGTTATTGAAAATATTTTTCAAAAAAGTTATCCACACATGCTCAACGAGTTTTAGGCTTTCCACTCTTCACGCATAGATACGATTTTTCGAATATTTCCTTCCTCTGTCATAGCGCATATATGTCAAAAAATGGCAGGCTAGGGCCAAGAAGCAACTACCAATGTGTGAGAGAGAAAAGCAGAAATTCAAAAAGAGTTTGCTAAAAAAAATGGGTCTAATAGTGGATAAAGTGAGACCTGAAGGAGCCGGAACTTCCAATAATGGAAACTCGGCAAAGCGTTTCTTACGAAACCCAAGATTATCGGCGGGCATTATGTACATAAAGGAATATTTAATTTACAGGTGTTCTGTGGTATTAAACGCCATTTCATCTGGATATAAAGTTAACGATGAACAATTTCACATTTATGCGAAAGATACAGCCAAACTTTTAGTACAGGAATATCCATAGTTTTATATGCCGGCAAGCATTCACAAAATGTTGCTGCATGGGGCACAAGTAATTTCCAAAGCAATTCTACCTATAGCTTAGTTGTCACAGGAAGCACAAGAAGTGCAAAACAAAGATCTAAAGTTGTATTGAGAAAAACACACGAGAAAAGTTTCGTCAACAAATGATGATTTGATTCGTGCACTATTAGCTTCTTCTGATCCACTAATTACAGGTTTAACGCCATTATCTAAAAAACTAACCCTCAAACTTCTCAAGATGTTTTAAATCTTTTATATATTCCCTAAATAGGAAAAGATAAAGAAACACTTGCGTTTGAAGGTGCACATGAGTTGTCAGCCTCAGAAGAATCTAGTGAAACTGATGAGTATGAATTATGATGATGATGATGATGATGATAGAGATTAAATAACTACATATTTATTTTAAAATAGTTGATGGCTAGTATAATTTTTCAAACTTTTTAAAATATATTTATGTTATTTGATGATTTTGATAATGAAACTAATGGTAATGGTAATGGTAATGGTGGGGGAGGCTGACGCCTGGCAAGTAGGCCACAGACGGGCCCTTTTTACCAACCCCCAGCTGTCCCCTCAGCCATGTGCTTCTCTTGCTCCCTCATCGAATCTTTCCGACCTTCTGATGAAGGTCAGGATGTCACTCATTGCGAGGGAGCTCATCTCCTCCCTTAGAAGCGCCTCAGAACCGAAGATACTGTGTCTCAGGCGCCCAAACGCTTCACATTGTCCCAGGAAGTGGTAAGATGCCTCTTCATCGCTCCTGCATCTTGGACATGTAGGGTCTTCCTCAATACCTATCAATGATAGATGCCTCTTAAGTCTGCAGTGGCCTGTCAGAACACCGATTAAGAGATTCAGAGTTTTATGACTCCGTCCCAGCAACCAGGCCGATCTCGATTTGTTCGGCCCCGTCACAAAATCTCGGGTTTGCCTGCAGGCCCTGTTAGTCCTCCAGTGCGTCCTCAGTGTCTCGTGGGCCCACTCATTGAGGGCCGTTGTGACCTGCCTTCTTGAAATACCTAACATAGGCTCAGGCCCGTGACAGGGTTCGTCGGATCCGAGTCTAGCCAATTCATCGGCCTTCTCGTTGCCTGGAACTCCCATATGTCCCGGGACCCATACCAGTCTCACTTGTTTATGCCTGGCCAGCTCTTCTAGGGCATCCCCACACTCCTGGACGAGAGCTGATCTCGTCCTGGGGGAGCACACCGCCTTTAGAGCAGCCTGGCTGTCGGAGCAGATGTATATTATCTGTTCCGCCCCATTCCTAACCTCAGCCCTACCTGCCACCGCTAGGATTGCGTAAACCTCTGCCTGGAAGACCGTGGTGTACGAGCCTAGAGTAAAGCTCTCCTGTACTTCTTTGCCTTCCAGATATATTCCCGCCCCGGAAGACGGTCTAGTGGCCAGCCGAGATCCGTCTGTGTAACACACCAGAGAGTCCGGGCGGAAGTCAATTCTTCCCTCACTCCACTCCTCCCTACTAGGAAGAGTGAGAGTGTAATTCCTTTCCAACCTTAGCTGATCTTTCGCTTCTCTCATCTTCAGGACAGAGAGGGATTTCCCTCTCCGTCAGTCCAGCTATTGCTGCGTGACCTTCAGCTCTGCCTGAACACTGCCAGCTCCCAGAATCCCGCATTCTCAGATAGGCCGCCATAGCCTCCCTCTTTATCCACGAGGGAAGCGTTGACAGGCCTAGCAGAACCTCCAGAGCAACTGTCGGTGTCGTCCTCATTGCGCCAGTGATCCCTAGGCAAGGCTAGTCTCTGGACTTTTGCCAGCTTTCGGGACGTAATCGCTCTGTCCACGCTCGGCCACCAGACCACGGATCCATATTGGAGCCTAGGCCTGATGACCGCCGTGTACAGCCAGTGTAGGATCCGTGGGTTGAGGCCCCAGTTCCTACCTACCGCTCGGCACAATTGTCAGAAGGTCGCAGTCGATTTTTTGATGACGTTGTCGATATGCGGCCCCCATGACAGTTTGCTATCTAGGGTCACTCCCAGGTACCTAACCTCCTGCACAAGCGCAAGAGGTTTACCGAACATGGTTGGTGCCCTAAAATCCTCTATTTTCCTTCTCTTGGTGAATAGGATCATCTCAGTCTTAGATGGATTGACTGAGAGACCTGTTTCGCCGCACCATCTTTCTATTATTCTACAAGCTACCTGCGTTCTATTGCAAACGACATTTAAGAAGCGGCCGGTCACTAGGACCAGCCCGTCGTCCGCATATGCCTGCGCATAAAATCCTTCCGAAGTTAGGCGCTCCAAGAGACCATCCATTATTAGACACCATAGATGAGGTGATAGGCAGCTGCCTTGTGGACAGCCGCCCCTCACCCCGACGTCCAATTGGCAGTCTCCTAAAGCAGCACTAACTCGTCTCTCTTCCAGCGCAGATTTCACCCATCTGACCAGTACTGGAGGAGTACCTCTAGTCCGAAGGGCATCGCAGATAGTAGTAGTCCTTGCTTTATGAAAGGCACCCTCTATATCAAAAAATATTGCTAGGGTGACCTCCTTATGCAGGAGGACCCTTTCTACCTTATGCACGACGGCGTGAAGGGCTGTCTCCGTGGACCTCCCTCGCCTATATGCGTGCTGATTCTTGTGGAATGGGTACCTGGCTAGGTCCCCTTCCAACATATATCTGTCCACTATCCTTTCCAGTGCTTTTAGCAGGAAGGACGTGAGACTGATCGCCCTAAACGATTTGGCAGCAGTGTAGTCCTTTTTTCCCACTTTGGGGATGAAGACCACTTTAGCTGACCTCCAGGTCAGGGAACATATCCCAGTGCCAGACTGGCCACAAATATTCCTCTTAATTGCGGTAGAAGAATATCCAGGCCCTTCTGAAGCAGAGCTGGGAAGATCTCGTCTGGCCCCGCTGCTTTAAAGGGCTCGAACTCATTCACTGCCCAGACTACAGCTCCGTCCTTTACAATCTCCTTGACAAGCCGCCAGTCAGCTGGTGGCATCGGCCGCTCCGAGGGTACTGCAGCGGCAGGGCGTAGGGCCTTAGTTCCTTTTAAAATTTCTCCTAGCCTCCCTTGAAGTCGTCCCATGAGGAATCCGTCCCTCTCTTGACGGCTCGATTGTTAGCACGTCTGGCCGTCCGGTACAGGTCATCAAACGACCTACTCCACCATCGGGCCCTACGTACTCCCACCGCCTTGAGTGGGCAGGCTTCCTCATATGCTGAGACTGTATGACTTTCTAGGCTTTCTACCTTTATGTCCAATTCCTCAGGGGAGATAATCCTCCCCCCCGGTTCGTCTTGAAGACTTGCCAGAGTAAGGAGATACCTCTCCCAGTCAGTTTTCCTTGGATTTCTTCGGAGGGTGTCCTCTGTCCTATCGGACCTAATCTCGAATCTGATCATCCTGTGATCGGACATCGAGATATCCTGAGTTACCCTCCAGTCAGAAATTTTTCCATCAAACTTTGAGAGACCAGCGTAATATCTATCACCTCCTGGCGGATGCGGTTGATAAACGTTGGCTCTTTTCCTCTGTTCATAACCTGTAGGTTCGTCGACGCCAGGTACTCTAGTAGAGCCTCGCCCCGTATGAATTATGATGATGATGATGATGATGATGATAGAGATTAAATAACTACATATTTATTTTAAAATACATAGTTGATGGCTAGTATAGTTTTTCAAACTTTTTAAAATATATTTATGTTATTTGATGATTTTGATAATGAAACTAACATATGAATTAAAAGTTTTTAACACCCAATTTGAAGATCATTTTTTTTATATTTTTCCAATAATCACTGTCAAATTCAATATATTTCCAACTTCTTATAATTTTCAATGCGTGTAATTTTTTTCACCCCCTAAAACACCCTTTTTAATTTTTTTTTTACTATTTTTTCCCATGATTTCTTATAACTAATTTATCAAGAAAGTTTTGGCTGGTGGGTCCGAATTCTGACCCACTATGCAGGGCCACAATTTTGATATAAATTGAATTACCGCAAGAGAGAATTGATTCAGTTTTCTACTAACAGGTACCTACAGTGGCCCCAGTTATTTAGAATTCGGAATCCAATAACGATATCCGGCCGAATTTCTGGTAGCATCTAGGGGTGTTTATCGTGCTGAACTAAACATCCTGAGTCATTTTACCGGTCGTTGGTAAATAATTTCTTAACCAACCGTCGCATCGAGCCCTGGATGTCTTCTTTACAGTGTGTTGAGTTGTAGCAAACCGTCACACTGAGACATCAAGCCATGCATCGTATCGAAACCTGGATGAAATTTGCTCTACAGTGTGTTGAGCTGGCGTCGACCGTCGCACCGTTACTCACCGAAATTGTACTCCTCCCTGTAAATTAATTTCATCGTTGCATATTTGTAGAAAAGGATATGTTAACTTTGTACTTGGCTTAATTGTTGGAATATACGAAGATTTGATTGTATGATTATATGATCTCATGTTTGATAAATGTCATTTTAATAAAATAAACCATATTATTTATGCTTTGGGTTTTTTTACAACAGAATTTGACCCAATTCTGCAAACGAGCTACCCGGAAGAAAACGATGCCATAAATATTGCTATTTTTGGATAACAAAATGCAATAAAACAATCTAAGTAACAAATTTAGAAAATATATTTTAAAAGTACATATATGAAACATAATGACGTGTAACTAACTATATAGAGGATAGTCCGACCTTAAAATAAGTAGAAAGTTCCTATCAACCTACGTCCTTACGTGATTACTTACAAAGATACAGGATGTTGAAGTTTTGTGAAAAAAAATGTTTTCATGACTCGGGAACTACGAAAGCTATTGACTTGAAGTTTTAGAGGCGGTAATACTTTTTTTAGCCTCTATTATTTTATGAAATCTTGTCTTTGTACAGCCTCCAGTGGCATTTTCACGGGATGGGGGAGTAAAATTTTTCGTCGAAACTATGTATCTTCACTGCTTTGTGCAGTTGAGTCAACTGCATAAAGCAGTGTCATAGTCTCGCCACGTCCTTGAACCAAAGAACATTGGCTATTTTAGTTACTTAAATTCAAGTAAGCAAACTAGTTATCTTTCTTACATTCGTTAGTTTATGAACTAACTGGTTATTTTACAAACTAACCAAATTGTTTGCTAATTTAGTCGAATATGCGTTATTATATTGCAAGGTAACAGAATAATGCAAGGAAGTAATCATTTTTTAAATGATTTGTTTAATTAATAGTTAATTGTTAATTAATAAGTTAATATATTTTTAAATTTGTCTAAGTCAATTAATTAACAATTTTCTTGAATTTTACGGATTTAATAATCATTTAATTGCCATTTACCAACATCTATATAAAATTAACGATCATTTATTACATTAAATTATTATTCATTTGTTTAACGGTTTGAGAGTTAAAATGAAACCTCATGATGTGAGAAAGTAAAGGGCTCTGCATTTATATGATAAATACGTAACAAACTGGTAGTTACATTATAATTCGACTTGAAATAAAACGTTAAACCAACAATATTTTACATTACATTAAAACGATAATGAACAACCTCAGAAATTTCATTTATATTTCAATTACTAATTTCAAATATAGCATATTTATTAAAATAGATCATTGGCGATTCAATAAAAAATTTTTATATACTTACCCAGCCAACCATCTCGGATATTTTAGAGAACCTTGTTTTATCACACTGTTCTATCCTCTTTATATAGTTGCATCATTGATATTTATAAATTTACTACAAAATTGTAAGATATCATCATTATATAACAGTAATATATGATCTATCACCATTACGTATTTATAACATCAAAATGTTTTGTAAATATATCGTAATCACATTGCATTATTTATTGATGTACTGAATACATAAAATGGTTTTAAGTTGGTTACAAAGTTGAAAATCTGCGTAGGAATGTTATAGAGTAACTATGATATATCTTATAGGGAATAATATTATATTTTATATATGTAATATTTTTTTGTTATCACCATATAATTATTATGAAACGATTCAATATCAGTTTTAGATGTGTTATTACGATTAGTCACCTGTGACATAATCATGATCTGTGGGTCTTTTAAAAATAAATCAACTGAATTCAGAATTAATTTACTAATTAGTATTATGCTCGAAATCGACATAATTTAATAATGTTATGAATATAATCTTTAGTACAATAGTTATGCAAGAATATTTGGGTGGCAGCCCTGTCACCAGTCGGAAGGGACGGGGAGTAGAAAATGAATTGGTAGCGCTGCGATATGTCATGTGTAAAAGGAGAAGGGTGAAGAATTTTGTGTGTGTGTGTGTGTGTGTGTGTGTGTGTGTGTGTGTGTGTGTGTGTGTGTGTGTGTGTGTGTGTGTGTGTGTGTGTGTGTGTGTGTGTGTGTGTGTGGCTGATAAAAGTTTTAGAGTTTTACTAAATAAATAATTCTTGTTATAAAACGAGGTGCGTTTAATCAGCCGTTTTAAATTTATACAATTAAATATAAGTTGCTTTCCTTTTACCATCAGTCTTAACTAACCCAAGTTGTTTTACGGGATGTAAATAAAATAATTTCTTTTGATATAGTTTCCGTAACCGTAAAATAAATTCTTGCCGATTTTACTATCTTGTTCATCTCGATGTAGGTATTAATTTTTGATTTCACTTCCCGATTGCAAGCTCCTCTGGTTCTCAGCTCTCAATCTACGGATACTCATTCGATTCTTAACAGTATTCGGATACTGAGTACTCGATTCTTGAAAAGATTCGATTCTGCCCAACACTACTGGTACTAACTTGTAAATTTTGTCTTTGTTACACAAAACTCATAGTTCAATATATCTTTCAAATTATGATGACGAGAGCAGATACTATACATCTATACGTGACTTACTTCGGTCCGTTTTTAACATAGGTCAACTATGTTTTATTATACAGAAAATCTGACATCGATGATATAATTTCTTACATTTTTGCGTACATTCCGCTAGGAAAGAATATCAGAGATCTACGTTGGCAGAGACCAGAGGACGCCTTTACATTTCCTATAGAGATATACTCAGGACATATAAAAAAGCCATTAAGAATGCCAAGCATGAGTCGTGGATGGCCTTTAATCGAAAGGATATGGCGCCTAATCCATGGGGGTTTATTCAGAAACTCTCAACTGAGAAGCTGAAGGTACAATATCTTCAATCAACTATGTCCACACCACGGATGTTACTATTGACACACAATCTACACTTAGTGCTGTGTTAAATAAACTTATTACGGACGATATTGTGCCCGAAGGGGATGGTGCGATACATATTGCAATGCGATTTTCCTCAGACATAAGTACAGGCGATCTGAATACTGGCACTCAATTTACCATGGATTAACTCGATCAAGCAGTATCAAGTATTAACCCTGGTAGGGTTGATGAATTAAAAAATATTCTCTTAAACTTCTTCAATGATTGCCTTTATCACAGATATTTTCCAGATTCTTGGAAGCTGGGTAAACTCACTACCATTATTAAGGCTGTAGATAGAGATCCGTCCGATCTCAGTTCATTAAGACCGATAACATTGCTACCTGAACTCGGGAAGATGCTGGAGAAGCTTCTCCGCTCTTCTTTTTTACAAATTCCCGAAAATGATATATTCTCACCTAATCAATTTGGATTGAGAGCAGGCATCGGCACCTTTGATGCTCTATCAAAGTTCACTTCATTAATAACTGATCACGACTCTAAATACTGTGCTGTCATTTTTGTCGACATACGGCGCCCTCGATAATCAATGGTGGCCTTCCGTCATTAACATCTTGCATAGCAAAGAAATTTCTGCCAAACTGCTGGCCTTATTAAGTAGTTACCTCTCTAACTGTGTAACTTATCTTTCTTCAAATAATTTTTCCGGCTTTAAGACTTTAACCAAAGGCTGTCCACAGGGGTCCGTTCTAGGACTTACTTTATGGAATCTTGTCATAGACGAAGTTCTCCCTTTACCCCTTCCGCATAATTGTCATTCCAATGGATACGCAGACGATCTTTTAATAGTCATCAGGGCTATAAATAGAAGACAACTCGAACAACTAGGCAGGCAGTGAACGTATGACAATGCTCCACACCTGGACTATCAGGCACAAGTTATCTATTTCGTCTACTAAGACCAAATTTATGTTATTCGGACATAATCTTTCCTTACATAGGAATCCATCAATAAGATTTCATCACACTTCAATCCAGAGAGTGGAACAGTATAAATTACATAGGGTTTATCTTTGACAGGAACTTGAATTATAATAAGCATGTCACTTACGTTTCCAATCGAACAATAAAGATATTCCAGGCGATCATGCGATACACCTATGAACACTGAGATGCTGATGTGATTGGCGTCGCCGCTACTATATATAATGCAGTCATCATTCCAATCTTATCATATACTGTAACCATCTGTGACACAAGCTTGAAAATGCAAGAAATCAAGGAAAGCTGGCGCAAGCACAATCCGCTTGTTTGAAGATAATTCTTAGAGCTTACCACACGATGCCTATTGATATTCTGTGCCTCATGGCAAGGAATATTCAGTCCATTTAGAATTACAAAGGATGCGGGCTAAATTCTTGCTCAAACACGATGCGACCGTTGAGCTCTTGGGCGTATGGATCGACATTAAGCAGTTTGCCTATTTGTCAGATGCGATTAAACATATTCTTTTAAAGATTACAGGGGCATGGCAGATATCCTGAGACTTCTCACCTAAATGTAGATCACTCCATTCACTCATTCCTTATATATCCGACTGACTGGGTCAGGAGGCTATTCCTAGTCTTAAACAAGTTCAAGTATTATCCGGCCACGGCAATTTTCCTGCTTGCTTATTTAAAATTGATCGCTTATTAAATACTAATTGTGACATATGTGACGTCACAGATGATCCAGTGCACCGAGTCTTCATACGCATGTTCTCGATGTGGGACGCAAGATATATATTGTTACGCCACTGAATTGGGCACACTGGTTAGATGAAACTAGAATTGTACGAGAAGGGTCGGGAATGTTCTGGAATATTCTACACCGCGTGAATGAATGTATAAATAAGGCACCCGGTGGGCCGAGAGTCAGTATTAAGTTGAAAGTGAACGAATAAAGAAGAAATAGGATAGAGACTTAAAAATGTTTAATTGTGATTATAGTTAAGACAGTCATTAATTTATTGTTGTTAAGTATTAATTAGTTAATAAAGTAGTGAGGAAGTGTTACCTGAACTTTCAATCAACGAATCTACGAGTAGAGGTGTTTCTGGGGATAGCAAACACGTGACAATATTTTAAGTCTAATTTTAGTTATCTCTAAGAATTTTTTCTAAGCCGAAAGGCAGGAACTTTATCTGCAGCATCTATCATTTCAGATTCACTGCGTTCTTTACCAACCTTTTCCTAGTGGTGTTCATTAATAATAAACTCACAAATTCTTCCTAATATAATATTTCTTGCTTCTTTTGTATTTGCATTTAAATATTTTAATAATTAATTGAATGAGGCCTGATGATGGAGATACACCAGAGGTGGAGGTGGGTTCCATGCATACAGTACACAGAAAAGACAAAAATATTGAAGATAGGTAAAATGAGGACGGAGGTGTTATAATCAATTACCGACCACAAAGTATGTAGACACCTTAATATTGTTACGCCTATGGACTATGTGAACTAGGATAATATGGATGGCCCACTGTATTAAAAGTTGGATTTATTTTTATTGTATATGATGCTACACTATTTATATAATCAGTATCCATGTGGTTAAAGTTTTCTTTTGTATTAAGGTAAAAAAAATTCTATGTGAATGAATTTATGGTTGTATGTATTTATAACTGAATAAGTAATCATCAATCATGCTTTCAAACAATACATAAAACTGGCAATACTGCGGTACTGTCTTCGCTTTCACTGGCTGCTTGTGTTTGGTGCCAAACCTAGTCGGATGACGTCATAAGACTAAAATATATTTTTTTTAACAAAAAAATATGGAAGAAATTCGAATTTCTTATTTATAAATAAATAAGTTAGTGACTAAAGTAGTGATTTCTAAGGCTGGTATGCATGGCCGTTCTGCGCGACTCGCCAGCCATCTCTCAGCAATGAAGGAGTATTGTGTATTTCATACATTAAATTCATTCACTGCTGAACGATAGTCGACGAGTCGCCGGAGAACGACTATGCATACCAGCCTTAGTGTTCAATTGCGGTTATAGTTAAGTCTTTCACTAAGTTATTATTATAATCATTAGATAATTACACCGGCACACAAAAAAAAAGTTGTTTGTACATTTGACGCCACCTACTTCCCGACATGTATTTCGACCCGCTGAATCCAAATTTGAAGTCAGTTTGGACCGTACACCCTCAAATATCGAGTAAATTGAGAAACCGTAAAAAATAGCGAAAATTGGGTGTTTCGGTAATAAAAAAAATGTTGTGGATCTAAACCAAGCCTAATTTTTATGTATCTCGATCCGCTGAATACGAATCTAAAGTATGTTTAGACCATAAGCCGTTTTAAATCAAAGTAAATTGTAAAAAACCCTCGAAAATTGCTAAAACTGGCAAAAAATTGTGATTATGTTGATGAAACAAATTTTCTTTCGGTTTATACGTCCTTTTTTATAGATTTTACAATTTTTCACATTTTCAGATTCTAAACTTGTATTTTATACATAAAAAAAATACAAGAAACGTATTTAATCGTGTTTCATAGATTTTTTTCAATTTTTTCAACTGCAATTTTTTGCTATTTTATCGATTTTTTTGCGATTTTTTGAGATTTTGAGGGATTAATGGGCCAAATATATTTCAGATTCGGATTCAGTAGATCAAATTACATAAAAATCCTCTTCGATCCGGGTATACAAAATTTTTTTCATCAACATAATCACAATTTTTTGCCATTTTTAGCAATTTTCGAGGGTTTTTTTACAATTTACTTAGATTTAAAACGGCTTATGTTCTAAATATATTTTAGATTCGTATTCAGCGGATCGAAATACATAAAAATTAGGCTTGGTTTAGATCCACAAATTTTTTTTTATTACCGAAACACCCAATTTTCGCTATTTTTTACGGTTTTTCAATTTACTCGATATTTGAGGGTGTACGGTCCAAACTGACTTCAAATTCGGATTCAGCGGGTCAAAATACATGTCGGGAGGTAGGTGGCGTCAAATGTACAAACAACTTTTTTTTTGTGTGTGCCGGTGTTATTAAAGCGAGTAAGTTTTACAGAAAGAACACAATCCACGGGTTTAAGCTGTTTGTGGGGACTGCAAACACGAACAATATGTTAAATATTTAGTGACTTATTTTATTTTAGTAACTGTATGTAACTGTTTTATTTTTAATTACATATACATACTTCTCCCGCGGTTCATCTTTACAATACCTACATAATTTTATTATATCGTACTCCGTTTATATTTCATAATAAAAATATTACAAAATCCTCTTAATATAATTTAATAATAATTATTCTAGTGAATAATTATTCTCTATTACTTGAAATACAGCTACGAAATTCATAAATGTTAACGATAATCACTATGTTAAAAATGTATTTTTTGTTTTAACACGTACTATTTTTTAGGTACGGTTACTAATAATTATTAGTAAAAACCAAAAAAGTAAACACCCAGTATATACATATTTTAATTTTATTAAAAATTATTCAAGAAAAACCGACGACAAAAAAATCTTATTAATATATTTATTTGCACACATTAGAACACAAAATATAAGGTTGAAAACAAATATTGTACACAAAATATGTAAAACTTTTTACTTTTCCTTTTATGTTGGGAAGTATCTTCTCGCCTCAAAAGCCAGCAATAATCGCTTAACATAGCTGCGTTCCAACGACCTTGATACCTCAAGCCTTTTCACATCTTGGTGAAACCTCTCTCCCTGTTCATCACTCACGGCTCCAAGATTTGAAGGGAAAAAGAGAAATGGGAATGGAGAAAATGAATTTTTAACCACATTCTGAATCCCATCTTTTTATATGCGTGTAACAAATTGTTCACTAAGAGTTCCACATTTTCGGCTCTGTGATTACCTAAAAAGCCTTTTATAACAGCTTTAAACGATGTCCATGCATCTAGCTATTTGTCTTTTAGCTTTTGATCGAAATTTTGGTCTTTCATTAACCGACGTATTTGTGGTCCGATAAAAAGCTCATCTTTTAACTTTGCGTCACTAAATTTTGTAAAAATGGACTTTAAATATAAAAGTCCTTCACCATTTTTATTCATTGCCTTCACAAAATTATTCATTAACCCGAGCTTTATATGTAGGGGAGGTAAAATAACGTCTTTAGAATCAATTAAAGGCAAGTATTTCATATTTAATTTACCACACAAAAATTCCGTTCGTCTCGGCCAATCTTTTATCAAATAGTGCTTATCAGTAGCTCTGCTCTCCCACATACAAAGAAAACAACAGTACTTACGGAATCCACCCTGCAAACCAAGGAACATAGCTATTACTTTCAGGTCAGCACACACTTTCCACTTAAAATCTTTGTATTTTATTAAATCCAGTATTGATTTCATATTTTCATATGTTTCTTTTAAAACAGTTGAATAAGCGATTGGTATTGATGGATACTGATTACCGTTATGAAGCAAAACTGCCTTCAGACTTGTTTTCGAACCATCAATAAACAAACGCCAGTCCTTTGTTTCGTAGAGAATTTTAAACTCGCCCATTAAAGATACGATGTTGTTTCAGAACACAGGTTTTCCGAATTGGAGTAAAATGAAGCCATTTCTTTATTTCGTTTTTGCTGTACTGATATATTTGCACCCGGTGCCAACAAGTTCCACTCTTTTAATCTAGATCCAAGTAATTCAGTTTGTCTCACAGACAAATTCAAGTCTAGTATCAAATCATTTAATTCCTGTTGTTCAATTAAATGCGGATGGTATAGAACACTTGAAGAGGGTAAAAACTCTGGATCTTGATTGTCAACACTCATGTCTTCACCATCGTTATCTTCATCGCCCGGCATATCTAGCTATACAGTTTGACTTTTATTGGTTTCAATACAGAATTTACAGTAGGGTACTCTATATTACGCTTGATTTTCTTCGAAAATCGTCGTATATCGGCCATACAAAAGTAGCAATCATTATAGTGATTACTGGGTTCGCGCCACAGTGTGGGTATTGCGAATGCATGGATGTTTTGTTTCCATTCAGTGAAGACAGGATAGTACCATAGCATGATACGCAAAACAGCTGTGAAATCCAGGACTTATCTTGATACACAATACGTCCAAAATATAGGAAATATGCATTACACATTTTTTCAGATACTTTTTTTCCTTGCGACTTAAGAATGTACTGTCCACACACGTAGCAAAACTTGTTTGGTGAATTATTGCACTGGCGATGGCCACTTTTTTCGGTATTCATCTTAAAAAGCTATACAATTACGCTCACAAATAGTTATCACAAAGATATTAACATGAAATAAACATATCTCATCAATAACGATAACTTTTACCAATATGCGTAAAATGAGGGTCGTTAAAAAAGTTATCGGCGGGTACCTCAAAAACAAGACGTGATAGAAACATAAGAAATCCACTGCCTACATACTGTAACTAATAGCATTCTATTATAACTATCTGTTTTATAGGTACCGATATCGTGTCACAGTGTAATTTTTAAGAATACCATTATTCGTTCCAGGACCATTTTTCCACTTATCACAATACTGTACCAACGGCATTTTTTTTAAAACGAATACCGCCTAGATTTAATACTTGTGTTTCGTCTCAATATTTATTATATTTAAATTATTGTAGTTAAATTATTAGAGTTATGTATTATGTTATGTTATAATAATACTGAATTGAACATTTGTTACCAAGTGATTTTTTTCGTTACTAGTTTTCTATTGTAATCAGACCCAAATGGGTTTTTCGTTCACTTTGGTACACCCTGTATATGATAACTTATGTTAATATTTCTTTTAAAACCGTTTTAAACCAAAGTTAAATTTATTTTTGCCAGTATTTGAATTAACAATTATTTCTCTAATATAATTGTTTCAAACCGGGTTCTTTTCAGGGTATCTTAGTGTGTTTATTATTCTAATGATAAATCGTTTATTGTGTTTGTACTCAATCAAGTAAGGGGAAAGTAGTTTAATTTAATTTAGTTTGATATCCAAGCAAGTTGAAATTATTTATTCATAGTAATGAAATATGTTTCTATTTGTTTAATAATTTACCGAATAAGTTATTAATTGATTTATTTTAAATATTAGTACATGGCCGTTTTAAATTATTTCTTTTCGGAAATACAGTTTGAAAATTATGAGAAGGCGATTTCCAGCCTTCGTATATTTTATAAACATTTGTTTATATGAATTTTAAATACGATGTGCCGAGATAAGCTGAAATAACGTTTGCCACGGACAGTAGTCGACACGCTTGCGCGTCGCACAGATCTCCGCCATTATTTGGTAGGCGTTTTCATATAAATTGAATCACACCGCGAGAAAGAATGACTGGTCTGCGACTTCTTTGACTTGTCTTCGACTTGACTTCTTCTCCAGTGACCGCCCCAGTTAGCAGCACTCCGATAGTGGTAAGAAATACTTTGACCGTTTTACTGTTTTTATTTGCATTTCCATCATTTACCGCTTGTGTCTGAATTTACCATTTGTATCCGAATGTACTATTGTGTTATTTTGTCCGAAGTGCCTGTTGTCCGAATAAACCAGAGATATTTAGGAAAATTCGCGAATCATTGATAAAAGTAGGGTTATCTATTTAACCGCTAGCATCGAGAATTCGCGGTTGTCATTATTTGTTGTAGCTGACGTAGAGATATGACTTTAAGGCCTCGTATGTGGATAGAGTTCCGCCTCAGTCATAGTTTAGCTATCAAGAAGGTTCTAAGACCTTGTCTGTGGATTTCACTAGGTGAACGCGAAGTGGTATAAGTGTGATTTTAAGGCCTCGTATGTGGATAGAATCTCACGTCGTGCACCAGGAAGTCATGTATTAACCGATCCGCCCGTCAGCCGTGCTCACTGAATTTTAATTGTAAAGAAGATAAGCTTGAAGTTAATGTGATAATCTATCGCACTGAAGTAATACCGCACGTTAACGTTCATGCATCTACGCATATCTCTGGTCCAGTTAGTATAAGGGACAGTATATACTAAAATACAAGTTAGTAAACTAAATACAGTGCTATAGAGTTAGAAAAGCAACGGGAATATTCGGTTGTCATTATTTGTTATTGACATAAGGACAGAACTCTAAGGCCTCGTATGTGGATAGATTTCCATCTCAGTCATAGTTTAAATTACCAGTAAGGTTCTAAGGCCTCGTCTGTAGATAAGACCTCACTAGGTAAAGGCGAAGCAGCATAAGTGAGGTTTTACGGCCTCGTATGTAGATAGAATCTCATGAAGTGCCCTGTGGTGTAATGTATCAGCCGTTCCGTCCGACACACGTAGTCAATAAATCCCAAATCAGGGATATTAGTCGCCAATCTTAAACTACAGCACGCTCGCGATTAGACAGTCAAATACACCGCTTGTCCCTGGACTAACCTCCTGTACTTGTGTCGTGCTAGTACTCCGTAACCGCTTACCACTTTGCTGCACCGACCACTTATCGTATTACAGTTTCATTAACTGCTTGCTGTAGGTACCAGTGGTAGTAGTTGCCGTACCCTTATTTTATTTTGAATCACCGCTTGCTTACTCGTATAGATGCTTGTAGTAAATATTTGATAATAATACCGTAGTAGTAGTTTCCATAACTTAGTTGTATTTGATATAACATAATCAATCACCGCTTTTTGCATTTTCATAACCTCTTGCTTGGATCCTTGGTTGCTTACTTGCAATGTAAGTTAATATTTACATTGTATTACAACATAACTGTTGTGTATGTATTTATTTTTTTTGTGTGAAGCAGTCTTAAATAAATTGATTAAGTGAAGTTGAACTTCTGCCTTTTTATTTAAAACAAAGATATAAGTAATAAATCTGTTTGTACACCGAGAATCATTTTCGGCAGGTAAGGTGAAGTTGTACATTGCTACGAAACCGACAACCACACACACAATCTGCCTGGACATTTCGTTTCATCACTGAGTTATCCTATCTTCTATCATACCGCTGATAGAATAAAGTGGTGTTACTACACTTTAAAACAGGAACTGGCGCTCGAGACCGTTACCGTAATAAAAAGTTCAAAGTACCGCTACTGTACTGAAGGGAGCCAAAGTGACACGAAACGATAATTACCATTTTGTTACGTCACACATTACATAAAAGAACACTAATTATTGTATAATTCTTTTTACAATTTTATATTTTTATCATCACGTCAACATACCCTACTTATGCTAATCTTTGATTGTTTAACTAGGTGTGGACTAGTTGTATTAAAATTTCTGTGGATAATGGATGCAGTAATTGAAATATTAACAAGGACAATATAATGAAGCAAAAACTGCTGCGTCTTAAGCGTATAAAATTATGTATTGTAAATTAATATTGACTATTGGAATTTATCATCATGGTTTTTAGCAGATTAAATATGCAACATACAACTATTTTAATTATTATCAAATTCTAATATTTCTTTTTTGCAATTCTGAATATAGGACTTTTCCTTTTCTTTGACCAATTGACAATTATTTATTTTTTTAATTTTAATTCTCTCAGAACAGAATATTTTTATTAATCGTGACTCCAGTAAAAAAGTACATACTACTTTCGTCGACAAATACAAGGAAAAAGCAAAAGCATCCAGAAGCATACATGATAAGCAATAAACAACTCTGGATCTGAAATGGACACAATTTTATTTATTTACTTATTTATTTATTTATTTGTTTATTTAGACTTTATTGCCCAAAAGAATAATCCAATTACAGGACAATATAAATAACAATTAATTTTAATTAATGTATTTATATATGTAAAAATATAATACTAATAATTAATAAATGATTAAAGAATTGCATACGCTTTGTCTAATTAAATTTACTAATAAATAGTTTTACCTATTTTTACATAATTATTTAACGAGGTACTAAATATATCACATTGTTTACTTAAACTGTTATATAATTCCATTATGGAATAAATAGGCGACTTTATGAGAACATTTATACGACTAGTGGTATAGTAAAAAAGGAATATTTTGATGTGCCTCCAATCTTGGAGTTTTGAAATTAGTTTTTGATAGTAAAATTGGATAGTCCATTAAATTATTAAGTAGTTTATACAGAAATATTAACAAAATAATTATTCTTCTGCTTTCTAACGATTGTATGTCAAACCTTGTTAATATTAAATTATTTGGGTATCTCCGTTCTGGATAATTGTTATCAATTTTGAAACTAAGTATTTCATAAATTTTCGTTGTAGTCTTTCTAGTGATTGTGAATGAAGTTCATAAACTGGGTTCCATATTATTGTACTGTACTCAATTTTTGTTCGAACAAGCGAAAAATACAATGTCTTTAGTACATTAACGTTAAAAAATTATATACAATTTCTTATTATAAAACCTAGCAGTTTTAGTGCTGAATTTGCCACTATATTATGTTCTACAAGGTACAGTTTTGAATCAAATAATATACCCAAATCCTTAATTGTCTGACCTCTTGAAAGTTCTGTATAATTAAAGGTATACAAAAATTTCACTGGAGTTAGTTTGTGTATACTAGGTGACCACGAGATGACGCTCGCCCCTATATCTTCTTGGTCATTCAAGATATGAATCTTAAATTTGGGCACGTCAACAAACGGCTAAATATGGATTAGTTCGACTGATTTATCATTTTCTGTCGCTTCCGGTTTCACCGGAAATGATGCCAACTTTGGATTTTTAAATGGAACTTCCCGTATATTTTTACATTTTTGGATTCAAGAGGTCATTTTGCATACAACTATGGTATATTGAGATAAAAATATTAATGACTGACATTTTTATGACCAAATTTAATTTCTCATCTAGGCGGCTGTGACCCCAAAAAAATGTTTTGTTTTGCTTCAATAAGTAATCAAAAAATACAATTATGACATTATGTAATACGACATTTGTGTTATAGGCTACTAAACACTTCGGAAATCGTTTTTCCAGCATAACTCATTTCTTTTAAATGGCACCATGGTGGCTCATTACTTTATTTCATTTCCGGTGAAACCGGAAGCGACAGAAAATTATAAATTGGTTGAATTAATCCATATTTAGCCGTTATTTGACGTGCCAATTTTGAGATACATATCTTGAAAGACCAAGAAGATATAGGGGCGAGCGTCATCTCGTGGTCACACCGTATGTTATTGTTTTACATTTGGCAACATTCATTTCTAAATTGTTATACTCACACCATAATTCGATTTTCTCTATCTGTTGTTGCAAAGCTAGATATTATTTTACAAAAATTTTTATGGTCATCAACAAAGATAAGTTTTTCACAGCCCCAAAGTATTTCATATGTCGTTTATAAATATGATAAACACAAGTGTCCCAAGATTGGGCCCTTGAGGCACCTCTGATATTGCAAGGTAATTGTTTAACTTAAAAACCGTTATATTTCACGTATTGGAATCGATTTCCAAGTAAGATATCATGAAAGTTAATAGTAAATTTATCAAGTAATAATTTATGACCTATACGATCAAAGGTTTTTGAGAAGTCAGTATATACCACATCAACCTAACCTCTATTATCCAAAGTGTCAGAGATATACTGGGTTAGGCAGGCTAAATGTGATACTGTAGAACGTTTTTCCATGAACCCATGCTGACAGATAGACATTGAATTTGTTATATCAGATAAATGATAGTGTACACTGATGCCTCAAAAACCTTTTCACAATTAGGTAAATGATATACCTCTGTAGTTTATTACGTCTCCTACATTTCCACTTTTGTAAATAGGAGATATTTTTGCAAACTTCCAACACTCGGGGAAATTAGAGGTTTGTAATGCAATGTTAAATAATGTTAACATTGGAGTAGGTAACAAAGACATTAGAACAATATTTGATTAGAAAACTCGGTATGTGATCATGTCCAAAAGTCATTTTATTTTTTAATTTTTTTAATAGCCTTCGTTACATTTAGTTCTGATAATTAATCAATGTGAATACATGATAAGTTACTTATAATGTGAGAAGATGGCAACATATCAGATGATGGTAAGTAAACACTGTTAAGAACTTGACCACAACCATTTAACTAATTTTGAGAAAACACATCGATTTAGTTCGAAACCGCTGTTGATTGAATTTTATGTTCCACACCTTCGCTACCAGCCCATCTCTTAATTAACAAAAAGTGGAATGTATTTTAATCCACCTCTTTGTTGAAACCTTGGCATTCTTTAAAAGTTGAAATGATCAAAAACAAGACTGGAAACATATTTTTCTTCCTAGTTAAGGCAAATATTATATTTTTCGAATAAAATTGAATAATAAAGAATAAAAAGAGTTAGTGACATATGAAAAATAAGTTTTCCTGTGAACGAAAGGCACATGAAAATAAAAAAAAAGATACCCTAATCAAGAAAACCTATTTATCAAGAGTTATTTTCTTTTCAGATTTTAAATTATTTTCAAAATATTATGCATTTTTTTGCTCTGATTAATAAATACATTAAGGCTTTTCTAATTATATCTGAAATAATTTTAATATCATGACAGTAACTAATTTTTTGTATTAGTTCTTCTCTTGTGTTAATTTCATTTTCATAAACATATGGGAAATGGAGCACAATCAAAATTTAATAAAATAATAGTATTAAAAATTTAAACTTTATTTTAACTAAAAATTGCAAATTTGACGAATTTAATAATTAAACAAATTTTTAACCAAATGAGTTTTGCAGTATTTTTTAAAAATTTACTTTTACATTAAAAATAGGTTAGTATTTAGAAAATGAAGAAAGTTGTGGTACGTCATTTGGTTTATTTTTTTCATGATTCTTTGAGGTCTCTAATCAGACTCAAAATTATGCTCTACAAGGTGTTGTCTTTTATTTTTTAAGGAATCAAATATAGTATATATATTTTAAATAAGGATCTGGATTTTGATATTTTTGGAGTTTTACCAAATAAAATAAGTAAAATATATGTATGAACCGATTTTACAGGGTGGTTCAAAAGTTATGGTCAAAGAAAGATTTTGCCAAAATCAATAAAATTTTCTGTATCTCACTAACGAAGGAAGATGGACCAATTAATGATGGGTTAGTGAGAACAACCAAAGTGCCTTCTATTCACAGTCACGTATGTACAATTAAATTTGAAACATCTCGTATAAATAACTTCAGTTAATTATTGTTGTTCTATCACCTCCTAAAATCCTATCCCTAAAAAATGGGACACCTTATTTAATTTACTTACTTTACACTTTTTTAGTATGATATGCATATTACCTTTACTTAACTAATTGAATCTAAATAGAAGATAATCCTCTGTTAATAAATGTGTTTTATCTGATTCGTATATTACTTGAATATAGGTACAAGTTAATTTTTGGTATACTTGTTTACACCATACCTGTACCTATTTGATTTTATTTTCAATAAAAGGAATTATTGCTATTATTATTAATAGTATTATTACATTCGGTTGTAATATGCATTTATGCATACAGTGAAAAATGCAAACAACTCTACCATTTTGGAGATTATACTAGTTATCTAATATTCATGGCATGTAAAGATCAAAGATTAATAGAATTACATAAAACAAATTATATTTAATATATCTGGGCCATGGATAATACGCCGTAACTAATTATCATATAAATGCCTCATCAATTAAACTGAAAAGAGACTAAAGTCAGCCAGAAAATTAAAGCTGAGTTGCGCAATTACCCAGTTAAAGTTCATATTGACTCGGATCCGGCTTGTTGTGCTGAATTACGTGCGTTTTTTTGTAACCAGTTGGTTCGTGACTTCAAATGCTTTATTTAATATGATGATTTTGATGAACTTATTTCGTACCATTTATTTTCTTGATATAATTTTATCAACCATTAAAATATAATAAAATAAGGCATTCTTAAATATAGTGTTTTTTAAAATTTTCACTGTTGAATAGATCAAAACCAAATATTTATGAGACTTTTTATTCATAGCCCTTAAATGCTAAAATGAGACGTAATAGTTGATTTTATTTAAAAGAAATTTCCATTAAAAATGTTTTACCACATTTTTTTAAGCAAAAAACCCTAGGCAGGCTGTAAAGTATTTTACGGCCCGGCGGCGGGCTGCAAAATGGTATTTTAAGCCCTCAGACCAAGTATACCGGGTGACACAGGAGACATGTAACACCCCGTAGCATGTTTATTTAAAAAGATATTATTTTGAAATTTGGTACACTTATATAATGCGTGATCGTCCTTTTTAAGTACAAAAAATTTTTTGTCCACCACGTGCGGTTTCACCGGAAGTGACATCTACTCTGTTATTTTAAATGGCACCCTGTATATTTTTTTACCTATCTGATTCGTCTCTAGATTCTCTTTTTAACCATGTATCGGAACATGGCATTTGTTTTTAAAATGACAGGTAATATCAATTTTAGTTTGTTAAGTCTAGGTGGCCCTGATATGAACCTTGGCAGATATTGATGCGTAGTGTGCCGTGATATCGAAAGACCTCTGGCATGCAACTTTGTGCCTCATATTTTTTTGGGAATAACCAGTAGCTGAACAGACTAATAAGATCTAACTTATTTAAAAAAAATATATCTTTAAGCAACCCACGATATCTTAAAAACCAAGATAGGAACCCCATTTTTTTACTTCACCTAGTTAAAAAATACTTATTTATCTTTTATTTTTGTGCAATACAATTGCTGTGCCTATCATATTTTGCTCTCTTTATTAAAATTAGTATCGAATGTTATTGCATAGTAATGAATATTGTACTGCAACAAAAATATTTAGTAAGCAGGCGGTGGAAACAAAATCTTGGTTTTTAAGATATCGTGGGTTGCTTAAAGATATTTTTTTTAAATAAGTTAGATCTTATTAGTCTGTTCAGCTACTGGTTATTCCCAAAAAAATATGAGGCACAAAGTTGCATGCCAGAGGTCTTTCGATATCACGACACACTACGCATCAATATCTGCCAAGGTTCATATCAGGGCCACCTAGACTTAACAAACTAAAATTGATATTAATTGTCATTTTAAAAACAAATGCCACGTTCCAATACATGGTTGAAAAGAGAATCTAGAGACGAATCAGATAGGTAAAAAAATATACAGGGTGCCATTTAAAATAACAGAGTAGATGTCACTTCCGGTGAAACCGGAAGTGGTGGACACAAATTTTTTGTACTTGAAAAAGGACAATCAGGCGTTATATAAGTGTACCAAATTTCAAAATAATATCTTTTTAAATAAACATGCTACGGGGTGTTACATGTCTCCTGTGTCACCCGGTATAAAGTGACCAATTAAGACCGGTCGTACACAAAATACGTTATATATACCTCGTATAAAACTAAGTAATTATTACTAATTTGTTTGGCATGAATGGTATCCATGATGTTGTCACTTTTTAAGATATTAAAAGTTTATTTTTTTTATTTTGATGGTATATGTGCTTCTAATAGGTATGTATGTAGGTACCATAAGAAGTAAAATTTAAATTATATTTTTCTTATGTATGATGACCACAAGAAAATATATGGGTGTGTTTGGAAAAAATCAGATTTGTTTGTACTTTTCTAATTATATTAGAAATTTGTTGACTGAAGTTTTTGATACGAATTTATTGCCTATGTAACCAATTGTACAATCTGCTAATAAAATTCTCAACAGCTCAGTCGGTAGCGTCAGGCTATAAATCCTAATGTCCGCAGTTCAATACACAGTCAAGGTGGGTTCTTAATTTAATACAATGCAATAATAGGTTTGTTCCATCAACAGTCAAAAATTGTTTCAAACTGTCCTCAACATGCACAAAACGAAATTGGCGATCCAGCACACAATAATCGGGGATTCTGATTACTAGTTCAATGTTCCGGTAAGTCAACTGATTAGTTTCTAATCGATTTCAAACAGTTTGAGGAATTTTCAGATTCTCCGTAGATTTTAACCTGGTCAGTTCAAATACAAAATGTCATTTATTTGATTTATAAACGTATTTTTGGTAGCATTCTATAGTTTGCATAAAGATAGAAATAATTCGCTCCATCTTCTAAAACTATTGTTTTGGGAAATTCAAATACAAATGATTCGAAATAATTGCAAAAACAGAGCTATAGGTTATGTTATTTTTAAGATTCAGTCAAATGTCATGCGGCGAACTGAGAAAGTGCGAAAAAGCAGAAGAGAAGCAAAGTTTCGTTCCAGCAGTATAAATTATCAGCTAATTCCCGACTAGTTGATATTTAGACATGCGCATCCAAAAAGTTCATAAAATCGCTTGTGATTTTCTGCTGGAACAAACCTAATTCTAGTGTCTTAGCTTATAACTAAACCGATAGATGGCATAACCCGACCGCATTTTTTCGTTTCTTACGCTAACGCTACATAGTGTGCTAATCATTTAGGAATCGGATGTAGGACAGTGCATTGGTTTCCTATGTGGATACAACACATATGTGTCAGTAGATAATGTGTGTTTTTAACCCGATTCTCCTTAATTTCCCTTGTCCTAAAATAACCCTTAAAATGTAATTATTCCGTTCCATTTCCTTTGTCTATCATTTCATTTTCGATCACTGACTTGAACTGTGACCTTCATAACATTAAAAATTAAATGCATTTATTGTGCTGATCTACTACTTTAAAATGAATGCCCGGACTTTGCAAATCGACTTCTCTATGATAATTTTTTGCATGTATGCTGTATTACTTAGGAAACAAATACACTGCATCCGCATCCAACCTACATGATTAGCTCACTATTTAGACCTAGCACAATAGAAAACGGAGAATGCGGCCCGGCCATCAGAAACTTCCATTAAAAAATAATAAAAATTAGATCAAGGAAAAGTGGTATCAATTTCTAAATCAACTGAAAATTATGTCCAACATGTACACATGATAAATACTGTAACAAAAATCTCTTAGCGCCCGTCGAAGGGGGGTGAGAACTGCCCTTAAATTTAATTTAAATAATAATAAGAGCAAAGGAAATCGAGTATCAACTTCAAAACCCATGAAAAAAAATGTTAAATATATCGTCCTTACCCATATTATAAAAGTGACTCTTAACAGCCGTCGAGGAGGGTGAGAACTACCCTTGCGTAAAATTAAAAATAAAAATTGGATCAAGAAAAAGTGGTATCAATTTCTAAATTAACTGGAAATTATGTCCAACATATACAAGTAATAAATACTATAAAAAAATCTCTTAGCGCCCGTCGAAGGGGGTGAGAACTGCTTTAAATTAAACTTAAATAATAATAAGAGCAAAGAAAATCGAGTTTCAACTTCAAAACCCATGGAAAAAATGTTAAATATATCGTCTTTATACATATTATAAAGATAATCTCTTAGCGGCCGTCGAAGGGGGTGAGAATTATCCTTACGTAAAATAAAAAATAAAAATATGACCAAGGCAAAGTGGTATCAATTTCTAAATTAACTGAAAATTATGTCCAATAGGTACAAATCATAAATATTGAAGAAAAATATATTAGCGCCCGTCGAAAGGGATGAGAACTGCCTTTAAATTAAATTTAAATAATAATAAGAGCAAAGGAAATCGAGTATCAACTTCAAAACCCATAGAAGAAATGTTAAATATATCGTCTTTATACATATTATAAAGATAACCCCTTAGCGGTCGTCGAAAGGGGTGAGAATTATCCTTACGTAAAATTGAAAATAAAAATTAGACCAAGGCAAAGTGGTATCAATTTCTAAACTGAAAATTATGTCTAACATGTACAAATGATAAATGCTGTAAGAAAAATCTCTTAGCACCCGTCGAAGGGAGTGGAAAACTGCTCTTAAATTAAATTTAAATAATAATAAGAGCAAAGGAAGTCGATGAAATGATGAAATGTTAAATATATCGTCGTTATACATATTATAAAGATAACCTCTACACAGCCGTCGAAGAGGGTGAGAATTACCGTTACGTAAAATTAAAAATGAAAATTTGACCAAGGAATAGGGGTATCAATGTCGATAATGGAGTGTTAGTTTTAAAATGCCTGCAATTTATAGGGTGTCTATCTGATGTTTAAAAAAACTGAGTTATGAATTCAAAAATATTTGTTACAAAACATGCTTCCCTGAGGAGTTAAAGTTCCTTAAACTTTCTAAGAAAAATAAAAATGTACACCGTCAATTCAGAACCTGGTAAGAATTTTTATATCTACTCCAGAAATAATTTTGCAATATGAAAAAAAAATAAGGCAGAGGTGTGCAACGGTGGTGGACCGCCTTACAACCTCCAGGAGTTTTTGCTTTGAGAAAATCAAGAAAACAATTATACCATTGACAAGTAAGGTTTAAAATAACACTATTACCAACTTTTCTAAAATTCGGTTAATCGACAAGAAATAACATCCGTTTTGATATAGTCAGTTTTTAATGGCTAACCCTGTATGCATACAGGGTGTCGCAGAAAGAAACATTCGGAGCCCATGACGTTAAAGAGTATCTGGTTTAGAGTCGGGTTTGCCGCCTGATGACAAACTACCTTCGTTTGACCTTTCCGAAACCGGCATCTTGATTTTCTTTTTCCGATCTTCGATACCAAATGACACATTCGAATCGCTGAATGTCTCTGTGGGGGATAATGCAATTGTATTAGAAAAGTCACTGGTGTTGAACTAAATACTATATTATCTACTTTAAAAATTGACCACAATTCAATTCATGGAAATATTTCTCATATGCGTTTGAGTATCCTCCATACTTTGGATATTTTCATGCGATTCTTTAAATAATTCTTTATGCCGAATTTTTTGCAGAGTTTTTGGTACACAGATATCTTGCTACTCTAGGAACAGCATATATGCGACTGATTTATATGCAGTTCAGAAAGGAGAAACTTTAGATTCTCCACAGACACAATTATTTTCATATCATGTGTGGCAAAACTCACATGATTCTTTAAAAAATAAGAGTCAATTTTTTTTCACAATTTCATGGGTGATACTGCAAAATCCATACTCTGTTCCTGAAGGAGAGTGCTATTTTTTGACATAGGTCTTTCTCCATTAGAGTTTCACACTTAAAAGTTGGATTATCCCTTAACAGTACCAAAGAGACTATCTCATAGACATTTTATCTAGACATTCTTTTTTTAGCCATGATCGCGCCGCAGAGGAAAGTATGTCAAAAATGAAAAATTAAATCTATTTCAAATAAAATGAAAATAAAATTAAAGTATACCTATTCTACTACCCTATACAACTACTAGTTTATTTATATATAAGAGATTTTTCTTATATTATTTATCATTTGTACATGTTGGACATAATTTCCAGTTAATTCAGAAATTAATACCACTCTTCCTTGGTCCAATTTTTATCTTTAATTTTATGTAAGGGTAATTCTCACTCTCTTCGACGTCCGCTAAGAGGTTATGTTTATAATATGTGTAAAGCCGATATATTTAAAATTTTTTTCCATGGGTTTTGAAGTTGATACTCGATTTCCTTTGTTCGTATTATTATTTAAGTTTAATTTAAGGGCAGTTCTCACCCCCCTTCGACGGGCGCTAAGAGATCTTTCTAATAGTAATTATCATTTGTACATGTTGGACATAATTCTCAGTTAATTTAGAAATTGATACCATTTTTCCTTGATATAATTTTTATTTTTAATTACACGTAAGGGTAATTCTTACCCACTTCGACGGCCGCTTTATAATATGTATAAAAACGATCTATTTAACATTTTTTTCCATGGGTTTTGAAGTTGATATTCGATTTCCTTTGCTATTATTATTATTTAAATTTAATTTAAAGGCAGTTCTCATCCCTTTCGACGGGCGCTAAGAGATTATTATTTAGTATTTATCATTTGTACATATTGGACATAATTTTCAGTTTTAGAAATTGATACCACTTTTCCTTGATCTAATTTTTATTTTTAATATTACGTAAGGGTAGTTCTTACTCTCTTCGGCGGCCGCTAAGAGATTATCTTTATAATATGTATACAAGGTATAACAAAAAAGCATGTCATAAACTCAATGGCAGATTCTAGGCAACAAATAGTGACGATATGACTTAACTTACCTCTATGCGAAAATGCTTCAAAAAATTTGTATGGGCCTTTAAAGTCGAAAATAAAAAATTAAAAATTTGCTCTAACTCTGGAGTTCTTGTAAGATATCTTCTTTAAATTTGGCACAATATAGAACTAGTGGTAGTTCAATATTTTAAGTAATTATAATCAGTTTATCTCGATTCAAAAGACGAGAAGTGGGGTCATGTAACCCATTTACCCCCCTAATTTTTATGGGCACACCAATGGCAAAAAAATATTTTTTTTTTTGAAAACAAAATTTAATTTTAAAAGTTTTTTTTACTCTTACCTTTTTTTTTCTACGTGCTTTAGTTTTCAAGCATTTAGCTTATTGGAATTGTGAATTAAAAGACTCTAAAGCAGAATTGAACAAATTTTTTGCGATAAGACTTTTAAATCAAATGAAATAGTGTCCTCTGAATAAACAAGCAATTTAATTTTAACAAAATAACTTTTTTGGAACTTATTGTAAACAATTTATTTTAAATAATTACCTGATAAATAAATAAACACCACAATTACCTAATTAAATAATTTAAAATTTCATAAATTGAACAGAAATTTATTCAGGTTTTATTTTATTACTTTAGCAAGTGACCTCCGCCTTCATCAATACATTAACATATCTTTTCAAAAATGAAAATCTGATTTTATTAAAAATTTTATTTAAAATTCAATTTTAAAAGTTTTTTTACTCTATCTTTTTTCCTATGTGCTTTAATTTTCAAGGAAAATTAAGATTAAAAATGTAAATCCTGCAATTTTGCATGTAATAAAATCGTTTAACCTTTCGATAACTTAATAATTTCAACCATATTAACTGATGAAAATAGAATGAAAATAAATCCGAGAGCGAAAAAAGAGACGCATTATCAGAACAATTTTTCAGTTAACGTATGGGCAGGAATTGTGGACAATTTTTTAATTGGACCATTTTTTCTACCACACCGTCTGTCGAGGACAGAATATTTAAATTTTCTCCGAAATGATCTCCCTAACCTCCTTCAAGAAATACCATTACCGATACAAGAAAACATGTGGTTCCTTCAAGATGGGGCACCCCCTTATTACAGTCGTGAGGTCAGAAACTTTTTGGGGGAACAATTTCCAGAATGTTGGATTGGGCGAGGAGCAGAAGCACCCATAAAGTGGCCTGCCCGCTCGCCAGACTTAAACCCCCTTGACTTTTGTTTTTGGGGTTATATGAAAGAAAAGGTCTACTCTGTGCAAGTTGATAGTGTCGAACATCTCAGAGAGAGAATTATAAATACTGCAGATAGTTTTCGCCAGAAGCAACAAATTTTAAGACGATATATTTAACATTTTTTTTATGAGCTTTGAAGTTGATACTCGATCTCCTTTGCTCTTATTATTATTTAAATTTAATTTTAGGACAGTTCTCACCCCCTTCGACGGGCGCTAAGAGATTTTCTTTATACCTAGTATTTGTAATATATGCATATTAGACATAAATTTTAATTACTTTGAGAACGACACTCCGTTCTTTTAATTCAAGTTTTATTTTTAGTTTATGTTAAGTCTCACCCTCTTTTATAAGGTTTTGCTTTCAATAGGTAGGTATCTTACTATGCAAGTCCCCTATTATTACGCATCATTTTTGTAATGGATTAATGGATTAAATCGTTGAGAACAATTGTTATTGTATGTGATTTATTATATTCTTATTTTTTTGTTAATATTTTCCACCCTCATCGACAAATGTTGAAGGGACCCACTTAGATAATTATTTTCTATTTCCATTTTTTTACAACTAGAACGAATGGTGTTAGAAGTATACTTCTTTTAAATCCTATATTAGTTTTAATATATCCTACGCGGATCTCCTACGCCTATGGACGCTCGGTCGTTTCCGTAATTTTGGCTGCTAACTTTTAGCTGCTATCTTCACGCCAGTTATGTGTACATAGTATATAGTTAATGTAGTTAATAACAATAACTAATAATGTAACTTGATGCTTTTGTATGCCATTTTGGGGAAGTTTTAGGCAATGTATTTAAAATGTATCAAACAGACACACTAAGGAGGTTAATTGAATTGGCAAGTATATAAAGGGGCTACCTATGTAGCCAAAAGTTAGATTTGAGAAAACAAGCTTCAAAATTTTTTATTGGTGCCGTTTTTGAGGAATATTCATATTTAATAAAATAAGTATTGGAAGTAGCAAAAAGGAACAAGGTCAAATTATTAGTTATGATGAACTGACAAGAATTGGTGTGTGTTAGATTTCAATGTTTATATAAAACAATGTTTATTAAACATATAAGTTCTCAGTAAAAGAACTGTACCAATGCTGAATAAGATATATATGTAAAATATACAAAGTTAGTTTAAGTTAGTCACTTGTCCAGAGAGCTTGAATATATATTTTTTATTCCGTCTATTGTTATTTAAGTTGACTTCTGTCCATTCTAAATCCTAATAGGTTATGGGCCCAGTCAGTTCTATGGTTTCGCGTAAATAGTTTTACTACAGGGTGTGGTAAAAGAGAAAAAAAAATATACTTAGTGAAAAAGTGATAAATTTAAAAGTTTTGCTACAGGGTGTGGTAAAGAAAAAAAAAATATCATTAGTGAAAGAGTGATAAATTTAAAAGTTACCATGGAGAACAAAAGTAAACGAAATAATCACCCATTTAATGGTGACCGATACGGTATCTGGAAATTTCGTTTGAGAGCTTTGCTTGCAGAAGAAAACGCAGTGAAAGTGCTCGATCAGGACACACCAGAAGTGCCTAATGAACAGTGGGACAAACTAGAACGATTTGCTAAAAGTACTCTGATTGAATATCTAAGTGACACAATGATCGGTTTTGTGACAGAAAAATCAACTGCACGTGATATTATTCAAAGTCTGGATAAAATCTATGAAAGAAAAAGCTTAGCTACACAATTAGCGGTTCAAAAGAAACTATTAAGTTTAAAATTCACAGAGGATATGCCGTTAATAAATCATTTTCTTCTTTTTGATGAAATGATAATTGAACTGATAGCTGCAGGAAGCAACCTATCCGAAATGTCAAAGATTGCACATTTACTTCTTACTCTACCACTTTCTTATGATGGTATAGTAACTGCCATAAATACGCTCACAGATGAAAGTTTGACTTTGGCATTTGTAAAAACTAAACTACTTGACTATGAAACAAAAATAAAAAGTGCGCGAAGTGATACAAGTAGCAAAGTGTTACAAGTTTCCATTAAAAACAAGTCTGAAAAGTTCAGATCAGAACCAACTAAAATGTATAAAACATTTCAAAGTTCTAAAAATGCCAGAAATCCTTATTCAAATCGTTCTTCCAAGAACTTCTACAGAAAACCAAATTACTCAATTAAATGCAATTTTTGTGGGCGGAAAGGTCATATAAGAAGGCATTGTTACTTTTATAAAAAGATGCTGCAAAAACAAGAAGAATCAGCACGTTCACGAACCCTACAAGCGGTTCAATGTGAAACAGAAAAATCTCCAGATGGTTTTGCTTTTATGATGGGTACTGAGATACAAACAAAACCAAGCACATCAAAAGTTAATGAACTAAAATTCGTCTTAGACTCTGGAGCAACGGATCATATAATAAACCAAGAGGCTATGTTTACAACAGTTAATCATTTGGTACATCCATTAAAAATATCAGTAGCTAAAACAGGAGTCACAATGACAGCTACACGCCGAGGTACCATCAACGTCATCAGTGACCTTGGTATTCCTGGAATTCTGGAAAACGTCCTGTATGTTGCAGACATCCCCTATAACCTGTTGTCCGTGCGACGTCTCCAGGAAGCTGGTATGACTGTTATTTTTCACAAAACAGGTGAAGTGGAAATTAAAAGAGCTGGTAAGGCTATCGCAACAGGTAAGGTTTCAAATGATTTAATTCTGATCTTTTTCGAAAAGCAATTTGAAAATAAATTTGCCACTAGTGTAAAGACTTCACTTAATTATAGTCTTTGGCATGAACGTTTGGGTCATATTAGCAAATCTAAATTTTTAGAATTAAAGAAATTAGAGAACTCTTATGTTCATAATATTAATTTCAGAAATGTTTTTCCCACAACTGAAATTTGTGAAGCTTGTCTTTCTGGAAAACAAGCAAGACTCCCATTCTCAAAAGCTAAAAATAAAACTAATGTACAACGACCATTGTTCATTATTCATACAGATGTTTGTGGTCCAATAAGTCCACCTACCATTGATAGTAAAAATTATGTTGTTATTTTTGTGGACGAATTTACTCATTATACGGTTACTTATTTATTAACATTTAAATCGGAGATCTTTCAGGTATTTAGGGATTTTGTGGCTAAGAGTGAAGCACATTTCAATTTAAAAATTGTTAACTTATATTGTGATAATGGCCGTGAATACCTCTCGAGGGAATTCAAAGATTTTTGTGTTCAAAGGGGCATAACTTACCATTGCACAGTGCCATATACACCGCAACAAAATTCAGTAGCGGAACGTATGAACAGAACAATCGTAGAGAAAGCCCGCGCCATGATTCATGGGAGTAAATTAGATAAAAGATTTTGGGGTGAAGCAGTCCTAACTGCTACCTATTTAATAAATTTAACACCCACTAAAGCACTTGTATCAAAGAAATTACCTTTTGAACTATGGCACGGGAAAAAGCCCAAGTTAGATTATTTAAAAATTTTTTGGGTGCACTGTGTATATACATAATAAAATAAGAAAAAAGTAAATTTGACGAGAAATCGTTTAAAGGTATATTGGTTGGGTACGAACCAAATGGTTATAAAATTTTTTAATCCAAATACAAATAAATATATTATTGCACGAGATGTTGTTTTTGATGAAGTAAATTATCAAACATCAAGGCCAAAATTATACCTTGATGAAAATTCCGATTTAATTCAAACATCAAGAAATCTTTTTGATGAAGGAATTAATGACCCAACCAGTTTGCCTCAAATTACTACTGAAGTAGGAAATGTCCCAAAACAACCTAAAAATATTAATAAAGGTAAATCTGTAGCACAAACAGATGATGAACACAATGTAGAAAAACAGATACAAAGTGAAACAGGTAAATCTGTAAATGAAGGCCAAAATAACTCTTCTTCGGCAGTAAACTCCGAAAACAAAATAGTAAATGTTCGACGGAGTGAACGATTATTGAAGGTACCAACTGTTTCGTATAACGAAAACGAAGGAGTAAACAATTATATTTTATGTGTGGAATCACTTGACTGCAAACTTCCGAAAACTTACCAAGAAATTAATGAAAGACCTGATAAAATTGAGTGGGAGCAAGCAATTAAATCTGAAATAGAGTCTTTAACAATGAATAAGACTTGGTCACTGGTTGAACGACCAAAAGAAAAAAATATAATCGATTCTAAGTGGGTTTTTACTATAAAAAATGATGTACATGGACAACCCTGTAAATATAAAGCTCGTTTAGTGGCACGAGGCTTTAGTCAGCAATATTTATTAGATTATAACGAAACGTTTGCACCAGTTGCACGTATTTGTACTTTCAGATTTCTTGTCTGTTTTGCAAATCAAAATAATTTGTTAATGCATCATATGGATGTAAAAACAGCGTTCCTAAATGGGATTTTAAAAGAAGAAATATTTATGCGTGTCCCTGAAGGAGTTCAAGCCGATAAAAATAAAGTTTGTAAATTAAATAAAGCCATCTATGGTTTAAAACAGTCGGCCCGCTGTTGGTTTGAGCGTTTTGACACAGTGTTAAAACAACATAATTTTAAATGTTCGTCGGCCGATCGCTGTTTATATTACTTAAACGAGGGTCATGTCAAGAAAAATATTTATGTGTTGTTATATGTTGACGATCTTTTAATAGTTACACATAATGTTGATACAATGAATAACTTTAAACAATATTTAATGAACAAATTTCAAATGGAAGACTTAAAGCAGTTAAAACTTTTTTCTTGGCATTAGAATCCAGCAAACAAAAGATCAAATTACATTAGATCAAAGCTGTTATATCAAAAGTGTTTTGAACAATTTTAAAATGAGTGAATGCAAAGCTGTCTGTACACCTCTTCCAAGCAAGTTAAATTATGTAGCTTTAAATTTAAATGAACCTTGTCAGGTACCTTGTAGAAATCTTATTGGCTGTTTAATGTATATAATGCTGTGTACACGACCAGATTTATGTACAGCTCTAAATATAGTAAGTAGATTTCAAAACAAAAGTAATAACGAATTATGGAAGTGCTTAAAACGAATACTTAGATATTTGAAAGGTACACTGAATCTTAGATTAGTGTACAAACGTAACAGCTATGCACACATTTTAGTCGGTTTTGTAGATTCTGACTGGGGCACTGATGAAAATGACCGTCGAAGTACAACGGGCTATATTTTTAAATTATTTGAAAGTTGTACAATTAGTTGGAATACTAAACGACAAAATTCAGTTGCCGCCTCATCAACCGAGGCTGAATATATGGCATTATTTGAAGGTGTCCGTGAAGCTTTATGGCTTAAATCACTTTTAAGTGATATAAATATTACACTGTCAGAGCCTGTAATTATCTATGAAGACAATAATGGGTGTATAGCTATAGCAAATAATCCGACTGCTCATAAACGTTCAAAACATATTGATATAAAATATCATTTTAGTCGAGAACAAATTGAACAAAAGAATGTGATACTCCATTATGTTCCCACAGGTGAACAACTAGCAGATGCATTTACCAAACCATTGGCAGAATGTAGATTTGTGAAATTACGATTAGAAATGGGATTGGAGGAAATCTCAGAATCAACTCAGTGACTGTTGGCCTGATTGGGTTTTTGGAAAGGGGTTTTTCCCAATCCGCTGCAACAAATGTTGGGCTGTATCTTTCCCCCTTGTGGTCAAACTACTCTGGACCAAATTTAAAAGCTACACTGTCCTTTTTGAGTGGGAGTATTGGAAGTAGCAAAAAGGAACAAGGTCAAATTATTAGTTATGATGAACTGACAAGAATTGGTGTGTGTTAGATTTCAATGTTTATATAAAACAGTGTTTATTAAACATATAAGTTCTCAGTAAAAGAACTGTACCAATGCTGAATAAGATATATATGTAAAATATACAAAGTTAGTTTAAGTTAGTCACTTGTCCAGAGAGCTTGAATATATATTTTTTATTCCGTCTATTGTTATTTAAGTTGACTTCTGTCCATTCTAAATCCTAATAATAAGCATCAAATGACTGATAAATATGTTTATATTTTCTGGATAATATAAAATTTTAGAAATTACAAAAAATTTTTGGAAAAAATTAATTATTGCTTTTATAAAGTTAATGTTTTTAAACAAAGAAGATGTCATGTACCGGGCAAATAGTAACGAGCTTTGTTTAAAATTTAATCGTAATGATTTTTTTACAAAAAAAAGTTTGTAAGGTATCCAGGGCACAGTATAACCAGTAGCTTATTTCTCCTCGTTGTTAGGCCTCGCCGCCGGGAACCTTCAAGACCGTTACTCTGAAAAGCATCAGTGTAGTAGTGGCTGTCAGAGCGGCGTGTATGTTATTAGCGAAATAAAAAACAACTCGTGGTGCTTTACGCGTAATTGGTTTACTGTGACAATTGTATGCATTTTATTTTATTTTAAAATGGGGACTGATAAGAAAAGAGGCCGAATTAGTACACTGAAAAACCGACAAAAACGTTTCAAAAAATTTTTTTTAAGGTACAACCACATGGGACCTTCACAGAATAATAGATTAGGCCCTTGGCCATCTAAAATGGCAAATTACAACATTTTTTGGGAGGTCCAACTTTTTTTTATTATGAAAAATGTTATAAATCTGTCAAAATTAATTTTTCGTACTTCTTCACACATCCCTCACGATATCTCCGGAACCAATTGAGATAATCAAGTTTTTTTTTTTAGTCGATAAAGGAAACGTGAGCGGAGGTGACTGAATTAATTTAGTCTTTATGGAAAACCTAGTTTTTTATAAAATTAGGTAATACTTTAACATTTATTTTTCTTGCAGTACTTTTTTTCAGTAAGCGAAAAACTTTTTTTGTTTTAAGGAATTTTGCCACAGTATATGCATACGGAATAAAATTAACACATCAAGGAAGTTTTAAAAAAAAACGCAATACTCTACGACTTGTACGTTTCAAGTTATTGTTATTTGAAATTAAGTTTCTGCGGGCAGGATATCTCCCCCGGTTCTACTGTGCTTTAATCAGTGTGCTATGCGTGTTGTGGGTGCATACTATTAAGTATTATTTTTGACATATCTTTAATATAAATTTTATTTTCATAAGCACTTAGGTTTTACTTATCATTATTTACATTGCACATTATTTAAAATCCATTATATTTATACATTAAAACCTAAAATTGAATTAAAAAAAATACGAAATAATTATTTATTTTAAAATATAAATTTAAAACTTGTTATAAAAATATTTTAAAAATCGTCAACGTCGGAATCTAAAAATATCTAGACAGTTCCTTGGTTGCAGCAGTTTGCATATTTGCACTCACTGCAGCATTTCAAACCTTGAGCAAAACAGGTACATCTGTTGTTACAGACCCTGTCGGAACATCTTATTGACAAACTTTGCCTTACAATATCGGGCACAGATTTTTGACTAGAAAAAAGTTGCCTTCCAAACATTTTCTTCAAATGTCCAACCATATCGAGTTGGATCTTCCATCTGCATGTATTGTATATGGCTATTGTACTAAATTTTTAATTGATACAGACACCTGGCTCCGTGGTCTAGAGGTAATGTACTTGCCTCAAAACTTCGGGGTCCCGGGTTCGATTTTGTTTGTACAATGCCGAGTGTGGCATTCTAATTAAGTTTTTTGTGATGTATTTTAATATGCAATAAATATTTTAAATTGGAATTGGAATTGGTTCGATTCCCGGTCGAGGAACTGGGATTTTTTCTGTGAGAGAGATTAATCGTAGTATACTCGGACATTGGGTGTGTGTCCATTGTCTCTAAATCTGTAGCCCTCTCCCACACAAGGTCATTCCAGACCTTCAGGGACAAAGAGGGTTGTAATTTCATGTGGTGTTATTATTATTATATTATTATACCTAAAAAAGAGAATAATTACATGTAGGTGTTTTGTTTCTTTTTTAATAGGTATGGACGATCTAGAAAAATAATTATTACCTTTTTAAATGTTGTCTAAAAGCATGGTCAGTAGAAGGCAGCTCAGAAGCTGGCCGATTTGTACTTGTTGTTAAGTCCCATCTCATTCAGGGATTTTATATTTTTGTTTTTATTCTTATATAAATAAAGCGTATATTTTACCCCTAATTCCATCGCTTTATCCTCTGACAGAAAAGGAAGGTTTTCTAAATCTTTTAAATTATTTAAATTTTTATATAAAACATAGAATGCCGTTTTCTTCCCTATTTTATACATGGCATTAGTTGTGTCACAACCAGTTAGGCAATGAATCGTTAATACTTTCTTGCAAATTTCCTCTCCTAAATTTGCCACAATATTGTTAATTGACAAAAATTGTATATTCTTACTATGTCTTAATTGTATAAATATATTCCTTTGGGACATATCTGGTGTTTCACAGTAATAATGTAAAAGCAAAATCAGGACATCAGTATCAACAGATTTTACCAGAATTGTATTACCTGATTTTAATTCTGATAACATAAAATAAACATTCCATTGTTAAGCATTAAATAATATGTAAAAACTCAATAAAAATAATACTCATTCGCATTCACATTACACAAAGAAAAGCTTGTTTCTAAATGACAATATATTATGTATAATATAAGATTACTTGTATTCAATAGTCTACACTGTACACACTTGAGTGGTGCCGCGGTGAGGCGCATCTAGGATCGAAAAACTCGTAACTTTAAAAAACAAGATCTCGAAAACTATAAGTCGTAGAGAACTGAATTTTTTTTAAAAACTTCCTTGAAGTATAAGCTTTATTTCATACACATATAGTATGACAAAATTCCTTAAAATAAAAAAAGTTTTTCGCTTACCGAAAGAAATGCAGCAAGGAAGGTAAACGTTCCAGTTTCACCTAGTTTTACAAAAAAATTAAATTTTCCATAAAAACGAAATTCAAGCAGTGACCTTCGCCCACATTTCCTTTATCAATTAAAAAAAAATACCTATAATTATCTCGATTGGTTCCGGAGATATCATGAGGGATGTGTGAAAAAGTAAGAAAAATTAATTTTGACAAATTTATGACATTCTTCGTAATAAAAAAAGTTTGACCTCCAAAAAAATGTTGTAATTGGCCATTACAGATGGCCAAGGACCTAGGCTATCATGCTGTGAAGGTCCCAAGTGGTTGTACCTTAAAAAAAATTTTTTTCAAGAAGGAAGCTACTTTTTCCCCGTTTTACGGTGCACTAAATGGTTTACACATGTAAAGGGTGTACAAATAAAAGTTATTGTAGTAATGAAAAGTTTTATTCATTTCCTCGTCGAAAGGTAATTGAAAAACTGTTATATTATGCAAACATAAAACATATTGATTTTATTATAGGAGTTAGGTATTGTTTTGAAAAACAAGAACCAATAATGAAGTAATTTTAAGAAGATAAATTAAAAGTATAAATAAAATAGGAAACAGAATAAATTACAATTAGACGAATGCTCCTCTTCTGCATCTATTTTTAATAATTTTTAAAGATATTACAGAATGAATTTTAAAAATGTGTGTATGTTGTAGACAAATTACAAATTAGTCATTTTATGAAAGTTTAGTCATTTTTTAAATGATATTGGTGCTTTCTTTTTGTAAATTCATATTTTTTAATTCAAAACTGATAATTTCAGCCCGGCGGCGACGGGTTATTAGATTTATGTAAAGCAATATATATAGACGATTATTTTTAACACAATGCATCTTGGGGTTCTATTATTTGCGGGCCATTTACAGGGTGAAAAGTTTAAATAAAGAGAAAGCATCAGTAAGGACATTCTTTCAAGGGCGTAATAGGACTATAAAAAATAAGTTGAGTTTTGTATATAAAAATTTGCCTGCAGTCATAAGGGAGCTATAATACCTTAAAGGGAGCAAGTACAATATAGTTATTTGCCAATAAATTTGAAACGTCTTAAGTTGCAAAAATTAAATTTGGACCATTGATTAATTTCATAATGTTACATATTTTGTTAAATTTTCATCTACATATCATGATTTGTTGGGGTAATTACAAAGGGAGTGGGGGTGAATTTTCAGCATAACTTTTTGTTTTTTTTTTTGTATACATTTATAGCGGAAATAAACGCTAGTGTAAAAACTGCATAAAAAATTTTCTCTTACTAAATGTCGATATAAGCTATCGTTTTGGAGTTATTTGTAGCGTGATTTGTTGGTTATGTATTTAGATGGTATTGGTACAGGCAAACTATTAAAAAATTTTTATTGTAGCCTCCACAGTAATTTTTAACTTTTTCCACACTTTCAATGAACATTAATAATAATGAACTTCCAACTTCTAAACTCTCTCTACGAGCCATATCCTCCGTCCAAATTGCCAAAAAAGGAAATTAAGTATCTGACATGATTGTGTGGATTCCTAGATTATAAAACCACATTTGCCACAGGTAAAAGGCGTTGAAAGTGGCATAGTTTGTTGTAAATCTATGGTTAAGTAACAAATATCTGGATTGGAACGGGGTTTTTCACGATCAGCACGTTGAGACTGAAAAGCAAAGATACAATTTTCTGTACTCTGCTCATTATTTTTTCCTGCATCGCAGGTACCGCACGTGTCTGACTTCGGGTACACAAATAATAAATTAAATTTTGGATATTGGAGTATGAAAACTTTTTATCATGAACATTTTTGATCTTTTTAATTATTTTCCATCATCAATGTATATATGGTGCATTTTTGTTATTATCAAAAGTGGTGATAAGTAGTTTTAATGCGGGTTATTATGTTTAGAATAATGTGACATTTCAGACGAAAATTTATTAATATGACCTACCACACATTTAATAACGTCATCCGGTATTTTCTGAGGTCTATTGTTATGTTTTCCACGGCTGTCAGGTGAAGGGACCGCTTCTCCCTTGATAATTTTGTTCTTGATCACGTCAATGTTTTTCCGGCTGATCTGGTACAGATTGCAAAAGGCAGTTTTACAAACCTCTACTACTTCCTTATTTAATGTAATACTGTACTTAAAAGTATGTTACTTTTCCTTATTGGTATAAAAAATACTATGACGAGCCACAGGTTTTCTTTGAATACTTTTAAAAAGTAAGCAGTTTTTTGAATCGATACCTATCTTGTAATATCTTCGAGGTATTGACTCTAACTGAACTCTAACTGAAATTTTTGTGGCACTTTAGTCTGCATTTTGGTTTACACAGTTCACCACTGCATACTGATTTACCTGGAATTTATTTACCTTTATATGACACGTATGGTTTTCCTTGTTGCCTTGCTACTGAGTAAATATTTTTTCTATCGATTGGTTTTATCTGCAATTTTAACTGCTTTTTCCTCTGTTTTATTGTTTGGTGCAGTATTGAGGGTACTTGTCTCACTAGTTTTTCTGATAATATCCTGCTTTTGGTTTTTTTTGTACGTATTCACTTTAGATTTTTCGAAGTTTTCAATATGTAATATAATAAGAACTACAAATTATTGATAGTTCTTATTACATCTTAGCGTCACTCTAAGAAAGTAACAAGTTTTAAACAAAAACCTTCTTCTCGTTTCTCACAAGTATTTTGTTAAATTTCAGGACATAATAACATAACGACGCTCAGAGGTTATTGGAGTGTTAATAATATTTGAATACAACCTCACATTGTAACAAAATATCAAGAATGTTTCAAACCTGCGATGTTTGTGACTTTTCGCCAAGTAATTCATCAAATTCATTAGTATTAGAACGATATTTCTCGTAAACTATTAGTCCAATTTTAAAAAGGAAACTACCGTTGTATAAATTTTTAGGGGTGGATTCCACCACCGCTTAAGGATTGATATAGTGATTGAAATATCCAGTGAAAGTGTCCCCCTTGAAAATAAATCGCGTTTTTCGGAAAAATTGGGTTAACTGCAAAAAATGCGCCTATTTTGTTTTCGGTGGCCCACCCTGTATATTTAACGAAACCGAACGAGTATAATAAAAAGATTTCCTGTTCGCAAAAATTGACTTAATAAATACAACATTGTTAATATTCTGCGATGGGGTATTACTCAATAAACATTGTTAAGAGGTTGTTGACCCCATTTTTAAATTGTTTTATTAAACTTTTAAACTTTTCCGTCGGTATGTTACCAATTAATTTACTCTTTGATGTGGACTGCATATTATTTAAATAGTATGTACTTAAAATAATATGGTACACAAATCCAGAGGATGAAAAAAAATTACCCTTCGTTTTATATTTTGTACAGAGTGATCCCGTATATTTTACACAATAGCTAAAAAGTTTATTGTTGGAGATAGAAAAACCTTCAAATAAGGAACATTTTTGTGATGATATAAACCTTCAGAATATGCACATTAAATGTGATGTTACAATGTTGATTTAAAAATTATAGAAAAGCAACAGATGATTGCATAAAATACAGAATAATTCATCCTGGCAGGCAAGTTATATCATTTAAAAGGTTCTAAAATGCAAGAAAACTTTTTGTTTGGAAGAAAGAATTTACTTTTTCTTCTTCTTTTTTTGGGGCTTACTACAACATGAATAATTCCTAGTTATCTAAAAAATACCATTAGTTACCCAGTATGTCACTGGTAAAATAAGCCTCTGTGGTTGTGACTTACTTAGTTTCCGAAACGTTAGAGAATGCCACAAATAACGTTCAGAAAATATTTAATGAATTTATATTATCACATTTTGTTATTATTTTATTATGACTGTATTTCCGAAACCCCTGTATATGTATATATACAGGGTGGGGCAATAGTGTGTCGAACAAAAAAGTCTATAACTGGAAATTATTTTTGAACATACAGGGCGAGCCAAGACGAAATTACAGGACCAAGTGCCATTTTTTTAAATGGAGTGCTATGTATATCAGTACATTTTTGAAGCCTCTTTCTAGGCTCTATTCATTCCTATATTATTATTGGCTATCTCCCAACTACTTTGATGTAATGAATTTTTTTTGTTGAAATAATGCCATCTGCAGATGGATATTAAAAAAATCACCACAGTCACAATTATGGCATTTAAGAAAAACTTATGTGAATACCAGTTACGAGACATGTAATTAATGTTTTTAAATCATTTTCATTTCCTAAAAATGTACAGGGTGGCCAAAAATTAGTAATAAATTAAGAACTTTTTAAATTGAATTTTCTCAATTTTTTCAAATGGAACACCCTGTATATTTTTCAACGATGTGATGTAAAAATGAAAAAGATGACATGTTTTGTAAGTACTTCCCTATGGCTAATTGCAACCATTTTCGTTTTATAAATAAATAAGTGTTTATTTTTCAATTAAGAACTTTTTAAATTGAATTTTCTCAATTTTTTCTGTACAGGTGTGTTTAAAAGACTGTATATATTAAAAAAGGAAAATGAATGACAACGAAAATGAAATGTTTACAAGAGAGCCTACGTCAAATGAAGATGGAACTGTTGACATTAATTTATTTACAATACACCTGTTAAAGACGACTCCAAATATGCATCCAAACGAGATGAAATTGACAGCAGCCAAACTCTTGAGTAGAAGGAAGGGAAAATGTATGAAAACTTGGCGATATTAAAATTTCTCAAATGGATCAACGTAATATTTATTCAAGGTATAAATATCACGCGAATAAACAAGTTGAACCAGTATTTTCAACTAATACACAGCTTAAATATATCCGCAATGGCAACAATATTAGAAGAAAACGGAATGGAAGGCCCCATTATCAAAACATGTCGGCTAGAAGACAAAGATTCCATTAGTGGTGATTCGTTTTAATTATTGTTTTTCTTTAAATTTACCATTTCTTTTAATTCATTTAAAAAATGCCAACTATATCTTAATTGAAGTAATTTATATGGTCCTGTAGAAAAATGTATTGTGACGCCATCATGTGCATATCTTTGTTGAAAATATTTAATAATTTATACCAATAATTTATATTTGGTGTAATACTAACGTATATTTTCATAAGCAAATTAATCTAATTAAATTTAATAAACTGTTTCAAGTTTCACCGTACTGTTTATTTTGAATTTTTTCTTAAAATTAAAAAAAGAAATAATTTACGAATAGCGTTTAGACATGTTTCGTGAGAGCAGGGAAACTTCAAAAAAAATGCTCTGTAAAAATATATAATTCAATCATGGGTTTTATTCATTCGCATCATGGTGTGATGCCAAAACTCTAGATTAAAGTAATTTTAAATAAACATATAACTATGATACCTGTAGCAAAGGCAAATACAAAATTTAGGTATTCCCATAGTACAGTCAACTATCTCAGGTTACGGCCATTTGTCTAACATATTAAAGTTTATTTATTGTATTTTACGATCAATCCTCATAAATGCAAACAATATAATTTGAATAGAATATTTTTTATTTCATACCGTTGCGTAACGAATAGCTCTTAATAAAGTTAACTAATTTTTAGTTTGACAAGGTCACAAGATTGTTACTTATTCTTGTGACAAGGTGTAGTATAACTACTAAAAAGTTTACAGACATTTTACATTGATATATTAATATATTAAAATATTAATTAATTTGACATAAAGTAAAACTGGGGACCAAGATATCTCCAAAGAACTGACATCTACACTAATTCATGGTCGTTTGGTGAAAATTTTAAAGTTTGTTTACTGAATATTACGATTGTCTCTCAGAAATGCCTAATATAACTTTGAGTTGAAGATTTCTTTTTGCCCTACATTTCTATCAACGACATAGTCCTTGAAGTATAATAATTGGAATCGCTAATATTATTTCATGTATCCTAATTTCTAAAAACTTTCATAAATTTTAAATTATTTGCAAAAACGCGGATTGAGATTTTCTAGTACATAGTGTTACGCCACTGGACTGTGTAGACTGGTTAGATTAGGCTGGAATTGTACACGAACGGCCGGGAATATTCTGGAGTGCTCTAGACTGGGTCAATGGATGTATAAATAAGACGCACGGTGGGCCGAGATTTAGTCTGAAGTCGAACGCGAACGAGTGAAGAAGAAATACGAAAGAGACTTATAAGTGTCAGTTGTGATTATAATTAGAACAGTGATTAATCTATTGTTGTTAATTGTTAATTAGTAAATAAAGTAGTGAGTAAGTGTTACCTGGACTTTCAATCAACGAATCTACGAGTATAGGTGTTTGTGTGGATAGCAAACACGTAACAATTTGGTGTCGGAAGTGGATTGGAAGAGAAATTTCTGGAATATTCGAAAAGGTTCTACAGTGTTCTTCTCAGAAATTAGTGGTAACACGAAGATTTAAACTACTGGACAGTGTTTGAGGACTATTTCTAGACTGAATAGTGAATTTGAAGTGGATTTTCGAGAAGTTTCTAGAACATTCGATTTAGAAATAGTTACAAATACGCGAGTGCCGCTAGTAATAACGTGTTGTAGACTGAGAAAAAGGACTACTAGTGCAACTTCGGGAAAATTCTAGAACATTCTATTTGGAAACTACAGGAGATCCGTGAATTGTGTCGACGGGAACGTATTGTAGACTTAATAACAAGACTATAAGTGACTTTTAGTGACAATTCTAGAACATTCGATTTGGAAACTACAGAAGATACGTGAATTGTGTTAACGGGAACGTGTTATAGACTCAAAACAAGACTTATTAGTGATATTTCGTGAAAATTCTCGAACATTCCATTGGACAATTAGTGGAGATAAGTGAATTTTATCAACACAAAAGAAGTATAGACTCTAAATAAGACTTTCTAGTGCTGTTTCGCGATTTTTCTGGAACATTCCATTATTAAAATAGACGTGATATCAACATTTTACGGATTTTATAGTGTAGTAAACTTTATTCTGAAACTGATTTACGTGTCGTGAGTTAATGCCAACAACAAGAAGCATGGCGGAGAAACAAATACAAGACTTACTTGCAGCATTGGTGCAACAAATGGAAGAACAGAAAAGAGAACGCCGGGAAGAAAAAGAAGAACAAGAGAGAAGACGACAAGAAGAAAAAGAAGAACAAGAGAGAATACGATAAGAAGAAAAAGAAGAACAAGAGAGAATACGACAAGAAGAGAAGCAACAGAGAAAAATTATGGAAGCTCAAGAAAGGAAGCGACAGGAAGAAAAAAGAAGATCAAGAGAGAAAACGTCAGGAAGAAAAAGAAGACTTGACAAAAATGATCGAAAGCCTGGAAATAAGACAAGAAGAAAAAGAAGAACAAGAGAGGAGACGCCTGGAAGAAAAAGAAGAACAGAAAAAGGAACGCCAGGAAGAATTAAGACAAATTGTGGAGGGACAGCATCAAGTCATGCTCTTGGTAACTGAACAATTGAAAGAAGATGTACGGGCTGAAGTTAATGAAGTTAAAGGAGAGGTCAGTGAAGTTAAAGAAAAAGTCGGTCAAGTTGAGGGAAAAGTCAGTATTGTTGAAGGAGAAGTAGCCCGGCTCAAGCAACAATTAAGGGAGAGGAGTGGCCAACTGGTACTGTCGTCTGGTGCTAGGTTACAACCACCTTCCTTCGACGGTCAAAGTTCATGGTCAACTTATAAGAGACAATTTGAGGCAGCTGCGCGTTCAAATAACTGGAACGATGAGGAAAAGGCAACAGCATTGGTATTAGCATTAAGGCGCCAAGCATTGGACCTGCTCCAAACAATTCCTGCCGCACAGCAACAAAACTTTAGCATTTTGGAGGCAGCGTTAGAACTAAGATATGGCGACCAACATCTCGCCCAAGTATATCAGGCTCAGCTCAAATCACGCAGACAACGAGGTGGAGAAAGCCTCCAGGAGTTCGAAGCTGCGGTAGAAAGATTAGCCCATCTAGCCTATCCTGATGCACCAATGGAATTTCAACAACAGTTAGCAGTTGGTACATTTATTGATGGAGTAAGGGACCAGGAAGTTAGGCGAATTCTTAAGTTGGCCAGGCATAAGCTTAGTAGTGAGGCATTAGTACATGCACTGGAGATTGAGGCTGCTTATGAGGATACCACACAATCAAATCAGAGAGTACGAGCTGTGAGTGTGGAGGAAGATAAGCCAGACAACACAACACAAAACCTGATATCTGATCTATACAAGATGTTGACCCAACTACTGACAAAATCGAACTCCCAGCAGAGACAAGACCAACAACAAAGTAGTGGGAGGCCGAATGGAGGCATCCGTTGTTATAGGTGTGGCAAATTGGGCCATATTAAGAGGAACTGTCATGAGCTCAACATTCAAGATCCGAGACAAACCCAACAGCAAAGTAGTAGGAGACAGAGTGGATGCGCTGTTATAAGTGTGGCAGAGTGGGCCATATTCAGAGTAACTGTCATCAGCGCATCCCTGAGAGGGTCGCAGTAATGGAAAAGCCGCAGGAAAACTGGAGAGCTGGTACTTCGCGGAATATAGCAGATGGCCTTTCCAAAAGACCGTGTCAGAAAGACTGCAAGCCTTGCCACCGTAAGGAAGAACAACAAAAGGTACAAATAATGAAGACCGTTAAGATTGATGTTCCGGATTATTGGACAAAAGAGTCGTTAAGGGAAGCGCAGATAAACGATAAGGAAACTGGTCCTATTCTGCAATGTAAAGAAAGAGGAACTCGACCCGATTGGAAGGACATTTCAAATAAATCAGTGGGGCTGAAGGCTTTATGGGCACAATGGGACTCCCTTATAGTAGAGGATGGACTACTGAAGAGAGCGTGGGAAAGTCCAGATGGGAGGAAAGTTACTTTGAAATTGTTAATCCCGAGGTGTCATGTAGCAAATGTACTTCAGCAAGTGCATAATGGAACGTCTGGTGGACATTTTGGCATCAACAAAACCCTGACAAAAGTAAGACAACGTTTTTACTGGGTAAACAGTCGCCAAGATGTGGAGGCTTGGTGCCGCCAATGTGAAGTTTGCGCGGCAAGAATGGGGCCACAAATAAGAAATAAGCAATATAACGCCAAGGCTCCATTTGAGCGAATTACCATAGCAAGTGACCGTATGAAGGCTAGTTATGATCTTAAGGCTAATTCAGGAGGGTACCAGGTGGGACAGTTGGTTTGGCTATATAACCCACAACGAAAGAAAGGCAGGTCCCCGAAACTTCACCACCCTTGGGAAGGACCTTACACTGTCGTCACCAGACTAAATGACGTTGTATATAGAATTCAACAAAGTCCAAAATCCAAGATGAAGGTGGTGCATATTGAGAGACTAGCCAAGTATGCAGGGAACAATGAATTGCCTGATCGGGACGTTCAGGCTTAAGGGAGGGGGCAGTGTTACGCCACTGGACTGTGTAGACTGGTTAGATTAGGCTGGAATTGTACACGAACGGCCGGGAATATTCTGGAGTGCTCTAGACTGGGTCAATGGATGTATAAATAAGACGCACGGTGGGCCGAGATTTAGTCTGAAGTCGAACGCGAACGAGTGAAGAAGAAATACGAAAGAGACTTATAAGTGTCAGTTGTGATTATAATTAGAACAGTGATTAATCTATTGTTGTTAATTGTTAATTAGTAAATAAAGTAGTGAGTAAGTGTTACCTGGACTTTCAATCAACGAATCTACGAGTATAGGTGTTTGTGTGGATAGCAAACACGTAGCAATAGTAATGATATAATTTCGTACAGAATAACAAATTTACTGGCATATGGTACCTGAATTCTAATCCTTTCAGGGACTTGCATATTTCCGAACAACTTCATCAATTCTTCTACCTGAATTTTAATATTCTTATCATAATTTCAACGAATCAAAATCAATATTTCCCTAAGATGCATTATAAATAACTATTAGCCGTCTGAGATATTATCATTTTTGTGAAGTAACTGAAGAGTACAGGTGTGTTTAATATACTGTATATATTAGAAAAAGAAAATGTGTGACAAAGAAAATATAATGCTTGCAAGAGCGCCTACGCCAAATGAAGATGGAATTGTTGATATTAATTTATTTACAATGCACCTGTTAAAGACGACTTGTCCAAATATGCATCCAAACGAGATGAAATTGACAGCAGCCAATCTATTGAGTCGTGCCAAGGCAGAAGTAGAAAGAAGGGAAAATGTAAGAAAACTTGGCGATATTAAAATTTCCCAAATGGATCAACGTAATATTTATTCAAGGTATAAATATTACGCGAATAAACAAGTTGAACCAGTATTTTCAAATAATACACAGCTTAAATATACCCGCAATGGCAACAACATTAGAAGAAAACGGAATGGAAGGCCCCATTATGAAAACATGTCGGCCAAAAGACAAAGATTCCATTAGTGGTGATTTGTTTTAATTATTGTTTTTCTTTAAATTTACAATTTTTTTAAATTCATTTCAAAAATGCCAACTATAACTTAATTGAAGTAATTTATATGGTCCTGTAGAAAAATGTATTGTGACGCCATCATGTGCATATATTTGTTGAAAATATTTAATAATTTATACCAATAATTTATATTTGGTGTAATACTAACGTATTCATAAGCAAATTAATCTAATTAAAAATAAACGTTTTCAAGTTTCACTTTATTGTTTATTTTGAATTTCCATTTAAAATTACAAAAGAAAGAATTTACGAATAGCGTTTAGACATGTTTCGTGAGAGCAGGGAAACTTAAAAAAAAAATGCTCTGTAAAAAATATATAACTCAATCATAGGTTTTATCCATTTGCGTCATAGTGTGATACCAAAACTCGAGATTAAAGTAATTTTAAATAAACATATAACTAAGATACCTGTAAGCAAAGGAAAATACAAAATTCAGATACTCCTAGAGTACAATCAACTATCTCAGGTTACGGCCGTTGGTCTAACAAATTAAAGTTTCTTTATTGCATATTACGATCAATGCTCATAAATGCACACAATATAGCTTGAAAAAAATATATTCTTTTTCATACCGTTCTAACGAATAGCTCTTAATAAAGTTAACTAGTTTTTACTTAGACAAGGTGTAGTATAACTAATAAAAATTTTATAGACATTTTACCTTGATATATTGATATATTACAATATTAATTTATTTGACATAAAATAAAGTAAAACTATGGAACACGATATCTCCAAGGAACTGACATCTAAACTAATTCACGGTCGTTTGACCAAAATTTAAAAAAATTAATTTAATTAAATTTAATAAATTGTTTCAAGTTTCACCGTATTGTTTATTTTGAATTTCCACTTAAAATTAAAAAAAGAAAGAATTTACTAATAGCGTTTAGACATGTTTCGTGAGAGCAGGGAAACTTAAAAAAAAAATGCTTTGTAAAAAATATATAATTCAAACATAGGCTTCATTCATTCGCGTGATGGTGTGATGCTAAAACTCGAGATTAAAGTAATTTTGAATAAACATATAACTATGATACCTGTAGGAAAGGAAAATACAAAATTTAGGTATTCCCATAGTACAGTCAACTATCTCAGGTTACGGCCCTTTGTCTAACATATTAAAGTTTCTTTATTGCATTTTACGATCAATCCTCATAAATGCAAACAATATAACTTGAATAGAATATTTTTTATTTCATACCGTTGTAACGAATAGCTCTTAATAAAGTTAACTAATTTTTAGTTTGACAAGGTGTAGTATAACTACTAAAAATTTTACAAATATTTTACATTGATATATTAACATATTAAAATATTAATTTGGTATAAAATAAAGTAAAACTACGGAACAAGATATCTCCAAAGAACTGACATCTATACTAATTCAAGGTGGTTTGGTGAAAATTTGAAAGTTTGTTTACTGCATATTACGATTGTTTCTCAGAAATGCCTAATATAACTTTGAATTGAAGATTTTCTTATGCCCTACATTTCTATCATCGACATTGTCCTTGAAGTACAATAATTGGAAACGCTAATATTTTTTTCACGTATCCTAATTTCTAAAAACTTTCATAAATTTTAAATTATTTGCAAAAACGTGGAATGAGATCTGCTAGTACACAGTAATGATATAATTTCGTACAGAATAACAAATTTATTGGCATATGTTACCTGAATTCTAACCCTTTCAGAGATTTGCATATTTCCGAAAGACATCATAAATCCTTCCACCTGAATTTTAATCTTTTTATCATAATTTTAACGAATCAAAATCAATATTTTCCTAAGATGCATTATAAATAACTATTAGCCGTCTGAGATATTATCATTTTTGTGAAGTAACTGAAGAGTACAGGTGTGTTTAATAGACTGTATATATTAGAAAAAGAAAATGAGTGACAACGAAAATGTAATGCTTGGAAGAGCGCCTACGCCAAATGAAGATGGAATTGTTGATATTAATTTATTTACAATGCACCTGTTAAAGACAACTTGTCCAAATATGGATCCAGACGAGATGAAATTGACAGCAGCCAAGCTCTTGCGTTGTGCCAAGGCAGAAGCAGAAAGAAGGGAAAATGCAAGAAAACTTGGCGATATTAAAATTTCTCAAATGGATCAACGTAACATTTATTCAAGGTATAAATATCACGCGAATAAACAAGTTGAACCTGTATTTTTAACTAATACACAGCTTAAATATATCCACAATGGCAACAACATTAGAAGAAAACGAAATGGAAGGCCCTATTATAAAAACATGTCGGCCAAAAGACAAAGATTCCATTAGTGGTGATTCGTTTTAATTACTGTTTTTCTTTAAATTTAACATTTTTTTTATTCATTTCAAAAATGCAACTATATCTTAATTGAAGTAATTTATATCGTACTGTAGAAAAACGTATTGTGACGCCATCATGTGCATATCTTTGTTGAAAATATTTAATAATTTATACCAATAATTTATATTTGGTGTAATACTAACGTATATTTGCATAAGCAAATTAATGTAATTAAATTTTATAAACGTTTTCAAGTTTCACTTTATTGTTTATTTTGAATTTCCATTTAAAATTAAAAAAGAAAGAATTTACGAATAGCGTTTAGACATGTTTCGTGAGAGCAGGGAAACTTCAAAAAAAAAATGCTCTATAAAAAATATATAACTCAATCATAGGTTTTATCTATTTGCGTCATAGTGTGATACCAAAACTCGAGATTAAAGTAATTTTAAATAAACATATAACTAAGATACCTGTAGCAAAGGAAAATACAAAATATAGATATTCCTAGAGTACAGAAAACTATCTCAGCTTACGGCCGTTGGTCTAACAAATTAAAGTTTCTTTATTGAATATTACGATCAATGCTCATAAATGCACACAATATAGCTTGAAAAAAAATATTTTTTATTTCATACCGTTGTAACGAATAGCTCTTAATAAAGTTAACTAGTTTTTACTTAGACAAGGTGTAGTATAACTAATAAAAATTTTACATACATTTTACCTTGATATATTGATATATTACAATATTAATTTATTTGACATAAAATAAAGTAAAACTGTGGAACAAGATATCTCCAAGGAACTGACAGCTATACTAAATTCACGGTCGTTTGGCCAAAATTTAAAAAATTAATGTAATTAAATTTAATAAACTGTTTCAAGTTTCACCGTATTGTTTATTTTGAATTTCCACTTAAAATTAAAAAAGAAAGAATTTACGAATAGCGTTTAGACATGTTTCGTGAGGGCAGGGATATTTCAAAAAAATGCTCTGTAAAAAACATATAATTCAATCATAGGTTTTATTCATTCGCGTCATGGTGTGATGCCAAAACTCGAGATTAAAGTAATTTTAAATAAACATATAGCTATGATACCTGTAGCAAAGTAAATACAAAATTTAGGTATTGCCATAGTACAGTCAGCTATCTCAGGTTACGGCCGTTTGTCTAACATATTAAAGTTCCTTTATAGCATTTTACGATCAATTCTCATAAATGCATACAGTATAACTTGAATAGAATATTTTTTATTTCATACCGTTGTAATAGCTGTTAATGAAGTTAACTAATTTTTAGTTAAACCAGGTGTAGTATAACTACTAAAAATTTTACAGACATTTTACACTATATATTAATATGTTAAATAATAATTTATTTGATATAAAATAACGTAAAAGTGCGGAACAAGATATCTCCAGACAACTGACATCTACACTAGTTCACGGTCGTTAGGTGACAATTTTAAAGTTTGTTTACTGCATATTACGATTGTCTCTCAGAAATGCCTAATATAACTTTGAGTTAAAGATTTTTTTATGCCCTACATTTCTATCAACGACATAGTCCTTAAAGTACAATAATTGGAATCGCTAATGTTTTTTCATGTATCCTAAATTCTAAAAACTTTCATAAATTTTAAATTATTTGCAAAAACGCGGAATAAGATTCGCTAGTACATGGTAATGATATAATTCCGTACAGAATAACAAATTTACTGGCATGCTTTACCTGAATTCTAATCCTTTAAGGGACTTGCATATTTCCGAACGACTTCATCAATTCTTGTACCTGAATTTTAATCTTCTTATCATAATTTCAACGAATCAAAATCAATATTGCCCTAAGATGCATTATAAATAACTATTAGTCGTCTGAGATATTATCATTTTTGTGAAGTAACTGAAGAGTACAGGTGTGTTTAATAGACTGTATATATTGGAAAAAGAAAAAGAGTGACAACGAAAATGTAATGCTTGCAAGAGCGCCTACGCCAAATGAAGATGGAATTGTTGATATTAATTTATTTACAATGCACCTGTTAAAGACGACTTGTCCAAATATGCATCCAAACGAGATGAAATTGACAGCAGCCAATCTATTGACTCGTGCCAAGGCAGAAGTAGAAAGAAGGGAAAATGTAAGAAAACTTGGCGATATTAAAATTTCCCAAATGGATCAACGTAATATTTATTCAAGGTATAAATATTACGCGAATAAACAAGTTGAACCAGTATTTTCAAATAATACACAGCTTAAATATACCCGCAATGGCAACAACATTAGAAGAAAACGAAATGGAAGGCCCCATTATGAACACATGTCAGCCAAAAGACAAAGATTCAATTAGTGGTGATCCATTTTAATTATTGTTTTTCTTCAAATTTAACACTAAGCAAATCAATGTAAATTAATTTAATAAACGTCTTCAAGTTTCACTTTTTTGTTTATTTGGAATTTCCATTTAAAATTAAAAAAAGAATGAATTTACGAATAACATTTAGACATGTTTCGTGAGAGCATGGAAACTTCAAAAAAATGCTCCGTTGTAAAATATATAATTCATTATAGGTTTTATCAATTCGCGTCATGGTAAAATACCAAAACTCGATATTAAAGTAATTTTGAATAAACATATAACTATGATACCTGTAGAAAAGGAAAATACAAAATTTAGGTATTCCCTCCCATAGTACAGTCAACTATCTCAGGTTACGGTCGTTTGTCTAACTTATTAAAGTTTCTTTATTGCATTTTACGATCAATTCTCATAAATGCATACAATATAACTTGAACAGAATATTTTTTATTTCATACCGATGTAACGAATAGCTCTTAAGAAAGTTAACTAATTTTTAGTTAGACAAGGTGTAGTATAACTACTAAAAATTTTACAGACATTTTACATTGATATATTAATATATTAAAATATTAATTTATTTGATATAAAATAAAGTAAAACTGCGGAACAAGATATTTCCAAAGAACTGACATCTACACTAATTCATAGTCGTTTGGTGAAAATTTTAAAGTTTGTTTACTGCATATTACGATTGTCTCTCAGAAATGCCTAATAAAACTTTGAGTTGAAGATTTTTTTATGCCCTACATTTCTATCAACGACATAGTCCTTGAAGTACAATAATTGGTTTCGCTTATATTTTTTCACGTATCCTAATTTCTAAAAACTTTCATAAATTTTAAATTATTTGCAAAAACGCGGAATAAGATTTGTTAGTACATAGTAATGATATAATTTCGTACAGAATAACAAATTTACTGGCATATTTTACCTGAATTCTAATCCTTTCAGGGACTTGCATATTTCCGAACGACTTCATCAATGCTTCTACCTAAATTTTAATCCTCTTATCATAATTTCAACGAATCAAAATCAATATTTTCCTAAGATGCATTACAAATAACTATTAGCCGTCTGAGATATTATCATTTTTGTGAAGTAACTGAAGAATGCAGGTGTGTTTAATAGACTGTATATATTAGAAAAAGAAAATAAGTGACAACGAAAATGTAATGCTTGCAAGAGCGCCTACGCCAAATGAAGATGGAATTGTTGATATTAATTTATTTACAATGCACCTGTTAAAGACGACTTGTCCAAATATGCATCCAAACGAGATGAAATTGACAGCAGCCAATCTATTGACTCGTGCCAAGGCAGAAGTAGAAAGAAGGGAAAATGTAAGAAAACTTGGCGATATTAAAATTTCCCAAATGGATCAACGTAATATTTATTCAAGGTATAAATATTACGCGAATAAACAAGTTGAACCAGTATTTTCAAATAATACACAGCTTAAATATACCCGCAATGGCAACAACATTAGAAGAAAACGAAATGGAAGGCCCCATTATGAACACATGTCAGCCAAAAGACAAAGATTCAATTAGTGGTGATCCATTTTAATTATTGTTTTTCTTCAAATTTAACACTAAGCAAATCAATGTAAATTAATTTAATAAACGTCTTCAAGTTTCACTTTTTGTTTATTTGGAATTTCCATTTAAAATTAAAAAAAAGAATGAATTTACGAATAACATTTAGACATGTTTCGTGAGAGCATGGAAACTTCAAAAAAAATGCTCCGTTGTAAAATATATAATTCATTATAGGTTTTATCAATTCGCGTCATGGTAAAATACCAAAACTCGATATTAAAGTAATTTTGAATAAACATATAACTATGATACCTGTAGAAAAGGAAAATACAAAATTTAGGTATTCCCTCCCATAGTACAGTCAACTATCTCAGGTTACGGTCGTTTGTCTAACTTATTAAAGTTTCTTTATTGCATTTTACGATCAATTCTCATAAATGCATACAATATAACTTGAACAGAATATTTTTTATTTCATACCGATGTAACGGATAGCTCTTAAGAAAGTTAACTAATTTTTAGTTAGACAAGGTGTAGTATAACTACTAAAAATTTTACAGACATTTTACATTGATATATTAATATATTAAAATATTAATTTATTTGATATAAAATAAAGTAAAACTGCGGAACAAGATATTTCCAAAGAACTGACATCTACACTAATTCATAGTCGTTTGGTGAAAATTTTAAAGTTTGTTTACTGCATATTACGATTGTCTCTCAGAAATGCCTAATAAAACTTTGAGTTGAAGATTTTTTTATGCCCTACATTTCTATCAACGACATAGTCCTTGAAGTACAATAATTGGTTTCGCTTATATTTTTTCACGTATCCTAATTTCTAAAAACTTTCATAAATTTTAAATTATTTGCAAAAACGCGGAATAAGATTTGTTAGTACATAGTAATGATATAATTTCGTACAGAATAACAAATTTACTGGCATATTTTACCTGAATTCTAATCCTTTCAGGGACTTGCATATTTCCGAACGACTTCATCAATGCTTCTACCTAAATTTTAATCCTCTTATCATAATTTCAACGAATCAAAATCAATATTTTCCTAAGATGCATTACAAATAACTATTAGCCGTCTGAGATATTATCATTTTTGTGAAGTAACTGAAGAATGCAGGTGTGTTTAATAGACTGTATATATTAGAAAAAGAAAATAAGTGACAACGAAAATGTAATGCTTGCAAGAGCGCCTACGCCAAATGAAGATGGAATTGTTGATATTAATTTATTTACAATGCACCTGTTAAAGACGACTTGTCCAAATATGCATACAAACGAGATGAAATTGACAGCAGCCAATCTATTGAGTTGTGCCAAGGCAGAAGTAGAAAGAAGTGAAAATGTAAGAAAACTTGGCGATATTAAAATTTCTCAAATGGATCAATGTAATATTTATTCAAGGTATAAATATTACGCGAATAAGCAAGTTGAACCAGTATTTTCAACTAATAAACAGCTTAAATATACCCGCAATAGCAACAACATTAGAAGAAAATGGAATGGAAGGTCCCATTATGAACACGTCAGCCAAAAGAAAAGGATTCAATTAGTGGTGATCCGTTTTAATTATTGTTTTTCTTTAAATTTAACTCTAAGCAAATCAATGTAAATAAATTTAATTAACGTGTTCAAATTTCACTATATTGTTTATTTGGAATTTCCGTTTAAAATTAAAAAAAGAAGGAATTTACGAATAACGTTTAGACAAGTTTCGTGAAAGCAGGGAAACTTCAAAAAAAATGCTCCGTAAAAAAATATATAATTCATTATAGGTTTTATCAATTCGTGTCATGGTGTAATACCAAAACTCGAGATTAAAGTAATTTTAAATATACACATAACTATAATACTTGTAGCAAAGGAAAATACAAAATTTAGATATTCCCAAAGTACAGTCAACTATCTCAGGTTACGGTCTTTTGACTAACATTAAAGTTTTTTATTGCATTTTACGATCAATTCTCCTAAATCCAAACAATATAACTTGAGTAAAATATTTTTTATTGCATACCGTTGTAACGAATAGCTCTTAATAAAGTTAACTAGTTTTTAGTTAGACAAGGTGTAGTATAACTACTAAAAATTTTACAGACATTTTACCTTGATATAATGATATACATATTAAAATATTAATTTATTTGACACAAAATAAAGTAAAACTGTGGAAAAACATATCTCCAAGGAACTGATATCTATACTAATTCACGGTCGTTTGGTCAAAATTTAAAAAATTAATGTATTTAAATTTAATAAACTGTTTCAATTTTCACCGTATTGTTTATTTTGAATTTCCACTTAAGGTTAATAAGGAAAGAATTTACGAATAGCGTTTAGACATGTTTCGTGAGAGCAGGGAAACTTAAAAAAATGCTCTGTAAAAAATAAATAATTCAATCATAGGTTTTATTCATTCGCGTCATGGTGTGATGCCAAAACTCGAGATTAAAGTAATTTTGAATAAACATATAACTATGATATCTGTAGCAGAGGAAAATACAAAATTTAGGTATTCCCATAGTACAGTCAACTATCTCAGGTTACGGTCGTTTGTCTAACATATTAAAATTTCTTTATTGCATTTTACGATCAATTCTCATAAATGCATACAATAAAACTTGAATAGAATATTTTTTATTTCATACCGATGTAACGAATAGCTCTTAATAAAGTTAACTAATTTTTAGTTAGACAAGGTGTAGTATAACTACTAAAAATTTCACAGACATTTTACATTGATATATTAATATATTAAAATATTAATTTATTTAATATAAAATAAAGTAAAACTGCCGAACAAGATATCTCCAAAGAACTGACATCTACACTAATTCATGTTCGTTTGGTGAAAATTTTAAAGTTTGTTTACTGCATATTACGATTGTTTCTCAGAAATGCCTAATATAATTTTGAATTGAAGATTTTCTATGCCCTACATTTCTATCAACGACATAGTCCTTGAAGTACAATAATTGGAATCTATAATATTTTTTCACGTATCCCAATTTCTAAAAACTTTCATAAATTTTAAATTATTTGCAGAAACGCGGAATGAGATTTGCTAGTACATAGTAATGATATAATTTCGTACAGAATAACAAATTTACTGGCATATGTTACCTGAATTCTAATCCTTTCAGGGATTTGCATATTTCCGAACGACTTCATCAATTCTTCTACCTGAATTTTAATCTTCTTATAATTTCAACGAATCAAAATCAATATTTCCCTAAGATGTATTATAAATAACTATTAGTCGTCTGAGATTGAAAACGTATGAAACTTCGTTTTTAGGAGAACAATTTGGACTGTATGGAGAATCCACAGGACGTGGAGAGTAATGAAGTTACATATAACAATAAATAAAAAACGAGGTTTTGGAAAGTCTTTGTTGACCTACCTTTTCTTGTTGTCAGCCTGCGATCGTGTTGAATCAGCAATAGAGTCACTTTTCCAGTGAATAATCGGCACCTTATTTTTGACATTATACGAGGGTTTTATTATAACGTGCGTACCACTTATCACGAGAGCTGGTCTAGCAATTCCACCCGTCAGTTAGTTATTTCTGTGCGCGTCTTCTTGACTCGGGGTGTCACCCTTTCCAAAAATTCACCACGCGAAAGAATAGAGATAAAAAAAATAGAAAATGAAAATAATGAATATAAGAATTGCTCTAATAAACAGAGATAAAGAAAAATAATACTTAACCAATATATACAGGGTGTGGCCGTAACATTACCGCCCATCTAAAATGATAATCATTTTAAAGAATTTCATTATCCGAAATCGGCAAAGGACATAACTTTACAAGTGGCCTTTGCATTAGACCTTGAGAAGTCCTCACAGTTACAACACGACAAATTCCATCCTTGCCTGGATGAAGGATTTCAACTCTTCCGAGGAGCCATTTTAATGGTGGAGATATATCATTTTTGATAAGAACTAAAGTTCCAGGAGCGGTGGTTATCGGTGTAGATTTAAACCATTTACTTCGTTGTTGCAACGTATGAAGATATTCAATATGCCTATGTTTCCAAAAATCTCGCTGTATCCGTTGAATAAGTTGCCAACGAGTTAAACGGTTCATAGCTATATTTGAAAGGTCTAGATCGGGAAGCGTCGTAAGAGGTTCTAAGGTTAAAAAATGACCAGGAGTGAGGACGGAGAGGTCATGAAGGTCAGAACTTAGAGGGCATAGAGGTCGAGAATTTAAAACAGCCTCAATTTGCACAAGGACGGTATACATTTCTTCATATGTTAAGATCTGATCACCTATCACACGAAGGAGATGTTATTTAACGGATCTTACTCCACGATACCCAAAGTCCCCCGAAGTGGGGAGCAGAAGGGGGATTGAACGACCAAGAAATTGTTTCTGTTTCTGCGGCTAAACTCATGAAGTTATCCAACTCCCTTTTAGCACCAATAAAGTTTGTACCACAATCTGAAAATAAACGTACACAACGACCTCTTCGAGAGATAAACCGCAGCAAGGCTGCTAGAAAACAATCAGATGTTAAATCTGAGGCAAGTTCGAGGTGTATTGCCCTAGTGGCAAAGCAAATAAACAAGCATATATATGCCTTTTGAGACCGTACACCTCTAGACTTCCCGAGAATTATGAAGACCGGGCCTGCGTAATCTACCTCGGCACATTGGAATGATTTAATTTGATTAACCCTTGTGGGGGGTAAGTCGCTCATAAGAGGTTGAAATGGGACAGGTTTGACTCTGAAACATTTAAGGCACTTAGAAAGACAGTGACGAATGGTACGTCTTGGAGATAATATTCAAAAGTTCTGCGATAATAAGAACTGTAACGTCTGCAGGCCAGGATGAAGATGCTCCCTGTGAACATCTTGAAGTTCAGTTAGACGATTTTTGTCAGGGAGTAGCGCAGGATGTTTTTGGTCATAATGCAGATCGAAATGTGTGAGACGACCGCCCAGCCTGAGAAAACCATCTACACCAACAAAAGGGTTTAAATTTCAAAAAACCTTTGGAATTGAATTTCTCTTTTCGATATCGTCAAGAATGGTAAGAAATGTAGATTGTTGAACGCGTTTTATTAATAATAACAATGACTCATGAAGTTCCTGCGAAGTAAATGCCCCTGACCTTTTATGAATAGGATTTTTCACATTATGAATAAATCTTAAACAGAGAGAAACAATTCGTTTTATTTTTGAGAGAGACGAAAACTTTTCTAAGAGAGTATCGAGAGCGTCTAATGACACAAAATTAGTAAGGGCAATCTTCCTTTCCTCTTCGAGAATCTCAGAAGTCTCATATATATTTATCTGATTTACTAGCCAACAATGTGATGGCAGCTTAAGCCACTCTGGCCCCGCCCACCATAGGGTTGATTAAATAATTGGCTTGGAAATAAGCCACGAGATGCACAATCCGCAGGATTATTTGCGGATCGCACATGGAACCAGAGGTCAGGAGACACTCTTTCCTGGATATGGCTGACTTTGTTGCTTACAAAAGCCTTCCACCGATGAGAAGACTCAACCCAAGATAAAACAGCAGTATAGTCGGACGATGCAAAAACATTATTCAACTAAAGTTTTCCGGAGAATACTTCGATAATAAAAGAAATTAAATTAGAAAGCAAAACAGCACCACATAATTCTAGTCTTGGAAGAGAAATTCTTTTTAATGGTGAGACTTTCGATTTTGCACAGACCAGAAAGACGATACATTGACCATCCCGAAGTTCAAATCGCAAATAAGTGACTGCCGAATAACCTTTCTCAGAGCTATCACTAAAGCCATGCAACTGACACGAGAGGAATTTTTTAGGAATTATGCAGCGAGGAATTTCAATATTTGATAAACACGTCAGTTCCGACTTATATTTAGCCCAACTATTCAACACGTCAGATGGAGGAGTCTTATCCCATTCTAGCCCTAATGTCCATAAGTATTGAGTAAGATATTTTGCAAAAAATGTGATTGGCGCTAAGAATCCAAGAGGGTCAAAAATCCTTGCAAGTTCTGACAAGATAGAACGCTTAGTACATGGCCTAGTAATAAGCTCCACAACATATGGAAAAACATCTGAGGATGTAAACCATTTTAATCCGAGAATTTTTACAACAAAATCATTCTCGGCCTGAAAAGAAAGAAATTGGATTTATCTATGATCTTCAGGAATGGTTTCCAGAAAAGATAAGTATTACTGGTCCATTTTCGGAGCTCGAAACCCCCTTTCAGCAGCAAAGAAGTGAGTTGATTTTTGATCAAAAGTGACTCATCCAACGTGGAACACCCTGTAACGATATCGTCGACATAAACATCAGACTGCACGATAGTTGCAGCTAGAGGATATTGAATTCTCTCATCTTCAGCTAATTGCAAAAGAGTTCAGAGAGTAAGAGAGGGTGCAGACGACACACCCTAAGTGACCGTTTTTAGACAAAACTCTTGTACAGGGTGGTCAGACGAAAATCTCCACAGTATTCTTTGAAAATCTCGGTGACAGGAATTTACGTTTATCTGCCTGTACATTTGTTTAATGTCAGCAGTGAAAACAACAAAATGTAATCGAAATTGTAGATGAAGGGTGATTAGATTTTTTTGGAGTTTTGGACCAACTAAGAGATGATCATTCAGAGATTTACCATTAGCAGTTTTACAGGACGCGTCAAAGACTACTCTCAGTTTGGTAGTGCTACTAGATGCGTTAATAACACAGTGATGAGGTATGTAATAAACATGCTGCGGGTGCGCAGGAGGGAGAGGTGCAAATTCCATGTGACCGCTTTCCAAATAGTCCTTCATGAAATCACAATAAGACTGATAGAGAGCGGTGTTGCCAAGTAACCGACGCTCAAGAGAATAAAATCTCCGAAGTGCCACAGATTTCGAATCGCCCAAAAAAGGCTCTACCCCTTTAAATGGGAGGGCAACACTGTAACGATCAGATGAGTCACGAAAATGATTTTCCACAAATAATTTTTTACACAAAGTATCCTCAGGTGACGAGCTTGAAATTGTAGGTACTTCTTCCATTTCCCAGAATTTTTTCAGAGTTGAATCGATAGATGTATCGAGAGATATGAGCAATGAATCTACTTGTGAATGTGGAAAGGTGCACTGAACTTTCCCCATCAAGGTCCAGCCGAAAACATTCTCAATGGCTTAGGTTCCTTAGAATTTCCATGCACACGACCGTTACGCAAGACCAATGGGAAAATATCAGCGTCTAATAATAGATCAATTTCATCTGGGAGATGAAAGCGTGGATCAGCTAAGTTAATGTTATCAATATGTTTCCAGTGTTGGAAAGAAATATGAGAGCTTGGCATATCGGAACAAATTTTGGGAAGGACAACAGTGTCAATAGTAAACATTGGTGTGAGTTGACCTCTGAGAATCACAAGAACTAACACGATGTGCTGAGTGCAAACAATTGGTACACCAATTTTTATCTTTAGCTGTTTGAAATCTCTCTGAAGGAGGTTTTGCCAGAAACGCAGGGCATTTGTAAATGTAATGAGAAGCTCTACAGTAATTGCAGCTAATTTGATTTTTACCTTTTGCATTTACAATAAATGAGTTGTGCTTAGCATGAACATACGACGAATGTTGAGAATTGTTTGATTTACTTGCAGCAGGTTTATTAACTTTAGGAACTGAAAGTGAAACCGATTCGAGAGCTGTGCATTGTTTTAAAAGAAACGACCTTAAATTAGAATAGGAGGGAATTTCCGTAGAGGCATCTTGTAGTTCGAACCGTTTAACTGATTGTATATCTAATTTTTGTATAAGTAGTTGAAATAAAATAAAATCCCAACTGTCAACAGGTAGACCTAAAATTTTCAATGCGATCAAATTTTCCGAACATATATCTAATAATTTACGAAGTCCCTAGCAGACTCATTGGTAAGCTTTGGTGCATTAAAAATTTCTTGCCAACATGTATTTGCAAGTAATCGTTTATTTTGATCCCTATCCATAAGAGTCGTAAAAGCATTATTATAATTTTCATCAGTTAATGGAATATTTTTTACAAGACCCAACGGTTCTTTACAAAGCGAAGATACTAGGTACTGAAATTTTTCAATATTAGATAGAGACGTGTTATTGTGTATTAACGAAGAAAAAAGGTCAAAAAATGTTGGCCATTCTTTATAGCTACTATCAAAACACGGTAGCGATATCTTTGGAAGCTTGACATTAGAAGCTTTTACTACATTTTTATCTTTTATGATTGCTTGAAATAAATTTGAAAAAATGGATTTAATTTCAAGATAAATTTTCATAAAATTTGTCCGAACTTCTTTGTCGAATGCAAAGTCAGGACTTTCACTAACAGCAATAAGAGAAATCAAAGCTGAATGCTGCTTCTCAAACTCCTTGTAAACTTCATCAATATGTTTATAGCTAATTTTAAATTTACCGTGACTATTTTCATCGGCTTCATCGGCTTCAGCGGATTGTGCAAGAATTAACATTTCATCGATCAAATCTACTTGGAGTTCGCGAAGTGCACGAATTGTTTTTATTTTGTAACGTAGGTAGGTTAATCCCATATGAGTAATTATTCATGATAAGGCAAACAGAAAAATTCTCATAAAATTAATTTTTATTAGTGTGACCGGTTTCGTGAACAAGTAAATTACTTCACATCTTCAGACACAGGAATTTTTATAAATAAAAACCAGGGTAGTCAAATTAAAATTAAAATAGTTTTGCAACATAGTCAAAATTGTAAGTAAATGTAAGATATACATTTTTTTGTTTGTATCTAATTAACTTTCTAATAAAATTTTTAAAATTAACGTGCTTTTTCTTTTAAACACATACATACACTACGAGTAGTGTATGTATGTGTTTAAAAGAAAAAGCACGTTAATTTTAAGAATTTTATTAGAAAATTAATTAGATACAAACAAAAAATTTTTTATATCTTACATTTACTTACAATTTTGACTATGTTGCAAAACTATTTTAATTTTAATTTGACTACCTTGGTTTTTATTTATAAAAATTCCTGTGTCTGAAGATGTGAAGTAATTTACTTGTTCACGAAACCGGTCACACTAATAAAAAAGGAATTTTATGAGAATTTTTCTGTTTGCCTTATCATGTTTTTATTTTATTTGCCATTCTGAACAGGAAATACTTGGTTTGCAAAAGAAAACGTATACCACTCTGTATATATGAAAGAAAGATATTATAAATTACTTTACATGGAAATGTGAAATACACACAAATTCCAGAGCACACCGTATATAAGAAACAATTATAAAGTTAACAAATAAATTGTAAATGTAAGGGTTAATATTAATTGCCACCTTATGGTAGTAAAAAAGCAAGACACCTAAACAAAAAATTATTACTTTTAAATTAACTGTTAAAATTATTAACAATAATTTTTTGATATTATCGCAAATATGTTAAATTTAGAAAGAATTAGTTTTCAAAAGAATAAACAGCTGATTTAAAATTAAATGTAAATGAACTAAAAATTATCATTATTATGATTCCGGCAAGAGTGCAAAGAAAAATTTATAAATCAATTCAAATTGAATGTCAAAGACTCACAAATTTTAGCGCCCACTGTATATAAAAATTAAGTATAACGTTTATTAATTAAATAATGTAAACATCGGTTAATATTGATTAACACCTAATGTTTTTAAAGAAGAAAGATAAATAAATAAAACATACTTATTTTCAACTTAAAATTATTAATAACAATTTATTGATTTCATCACAATTTTATTAAATTGCGGAAGAATAACCAGTTGATTTGAAATATAAATATAAATGAAATAAAAATTCACTTTACTAAGAATGGAACAAGAGCGCAAAAAACTGGGTATAGAACAAAAACTTATCTGCTTTTATGGATTAAAAGGAATAATTTTAACACGAATACATTGTAATAATAAGATAATCAATTACAGAAAAATACTAGAGCAATTATTATAAATTTTTAAATTTTAATCCGGCTCGAGTTATTTCTGTGAGCGTCTTCTTGACTGGAGGTCACACCCTATCCAAAAATACACCACGCGAAAGAATAGAGATAAAAAAATGGAAAATGAAAATAATAAATATAAGAATTGCTCTAATAAACAGAAATAAAGAAGAATAATACTTAACCAATATATACAGGGTGTGGCCGTAACAGAGATATTATAATTTTTGTGAAGTAACTGAAGAGGACAGGTGTGTTTAATAGACTGTACATATTAGAAAAAGAAAATGAGTGACAACGAAAATGTAATGCTTGCAAGAGCGCCTACACCAAATGAATATGGAATTGTTGATATTAATTTAGTTACAATGTACCTGTTAAAGACGACTTGTCCTAATATGCCTCCAAACGAGATGAAATTGACAGCAGCCAATCTATTGAGTCGTGCCAAGGCAGAAGTAGAAAGAAGGGAAAATGTAAGAAAACTTGGCGATATTAAAATTTCTCAAATGGATCAACGTAATATTTATTCAAGGTAATAATATTACGCGAATAAACAGGTTGAACTAGTATTTTCAACTAATACACAGCTTAAATATACCCGCAATGGCTACAACATTAGAAGAAAACGGAATGGAAAGCCCCTTTATGAACACATGTCAGCCAAAAAGACAAAGATTCAATTAGTGGTGATTCGTTTAAATTATTGTTTTTCTTTAAATTTAGCTGTAAGCAAATCAATGTAAATAAATTTAATAAACGTCTTCAAGTTTCACTTTATTGTTTATTTGGAATTTCCATTTAAGATTAAAAAAAAGAAGGAATTTACGAATAACGTTTAGACATGTTTCGTGAGAGCAGGGAAACTTCAAAAAAATGTTCCGTAAAAAATATATAATTCATTATAGGTTTTATCAATTCGCGTCATGGTGTAATACCAAAACTCGAGATTAAAGAAATTTAGATAAACATACAACTATGATACCTGTAGCGAAGGAAAATACAAAATTTAGATATTCCCAAAATACAGTCAACTATCTCAGGTTACTAACATATTAAAGTTTCTTTATTGCATTTTACGATCAATTCTCCTAAATGCATACAATATAACTTGAGTAAAATATTTTTTACTGCATACCGTTGTAACGAATAGCTCTTAATAAAGTTAACTAGTTTTTAGTTAGACAAGGTGTAGTATAACTACTAAAAATTTTACAGACATTTTATCTTGATATATTGATATATTAAAATATTAATTTATTTGACATAAAATAAAGTAAAACTGTGGAAAAAGATATCTCCAAGGAACTGATATCTATACTAATTACCGGTTGTTTGATCAAAATTTAAAAAATTAATGTATTTAAATTTAATAAACTGTTTCAAGTTTCACCGTATTGTTTATTTTGAATTTCCACTTAAGATTAAAAAAAGAAAGAATTTACGAATAGCGTTTAGATATGTTTCGTGAGAGCAGGGAAACTTAAAATAAATGCTTTGTAAAAAATATATAATTCAATCATAGGTTTCATTCATTCGCGTCATGGTGTGATGCTAAAACTCGAGATTAAAGCAATTTTGAATAAACATATAACTATGATACGTGTAGCAAAGGAAAATACAAAATTTAGGTATTCCCATGGTGCAGTCAACTATTTCAGGTTACGGCCGCTTGTCTAACATATTAAAGTTTCTTTATTGCATTTTACGATCAATTCTCATAAATGCATACAATATAACTTGAATAGAATATTTTTTATTTCATACCGTTATAGCGAATAGCTCTTAATAAAGTTAACTAATTTTTAGTTAAACCAGGTGTAGTATAACTACTAAACATTTTACAGACATTTTACATTGATATATTTATTAAAATAATAATTTATTTGATATAAAATAACGTAAAATTGCGGAACTAGATATCTCCAAAGAACTAATATCTACACCAATTCACGATCGTTTGGTGAAAATTTTAAAGTACGTTTACTGCATATTATAATTGTTTCTCAGAAATGCCTAATATAACTATGAGTTGAAGATTATTTTATGCCCTACAGTTCTATCAACAACATAGTCCTTGAAGTACAATAATTGGAATCTCTAATATTTTTTCGCGTATCCTAATTTCTAAAAACTTTCATAAATTTTAAATTATTTGCAAAAACGCGGAATGAGATTTGCTAGTACATAGTAATGATATAATTTCGTACGGAATAACAAATTTACTGGAATATGTTACCTGATTTCTAATCCTTTCAGGGACTTGCATATTTCAGAAAGACTTCTTCAATTCTTCTACTTGAATTCTAATCTTATCATAATTTCAACGAATGAATATTAATATTTCCCTAAGATGCATTATAAATAACTATTAGCCGTCTGAGATATTATCATTTTTGTGAAGTAACTGAAGAGTACAGGTGTGTTTAATAGACTGTATATATTAGAAAAAGAATATGAGTGACAACAAAAAATGTAATGCTTGCAAGTGCGCCTACGCCAAATGAAGATGGAATTGTTGATATTAATTTATTTACAATGCACCTGTTAAAGACGACTTGTCCAAATATGCATCCAAATGAGATGAAATTGACAGCAGCCAAACTCTTGAGTCGTGCCAAGGCAGAAGTAGAAAGAAGGGAAAATGTAAGATAACTTGGCGACATTAAAACTTCTCAAATTGATCAACGTAATATTTATTCAAGGTACAAATATTACGCGAATAAACATGTTGAACCAGTATTTTCAACTAATACACAGCTTAAATATATCCGCAATGGCAACAACATTAGAAGAAAACGGAATGGAAGGCGCCATTATGAACACATGTCAGCCAAAAGACAAATATTCAATTAGTGGTGATTCGTCTTAATTATTGTTTTTCTTTAAATTTAACTGAGGAAATCAATGTAAATAAATTTAATAAACGTCTTTAAGTTTCACTTTATTGTTTATTTGGAATTTCCATTTAAGATTAAAAAAAGAAGGAATTTACGAATAACGTTTAGACATGTTTTGTGAGAGCAGGGAAACTTCAAAAAAATGCTAAGTAAAAAATATATAATTCATTATAGGTTTTATCAATTCGCGTCGTGGTGTAATACCAAAACTCGAGATTAAAGTAATTTTAAATAAACATATAACTATGCTACCTGTAGCAAAGGAAAACACAAAATTTAGATATTCTCAAAGTACAGTCAACTATCTCAGGTTACGGCACTTTGACAAACATATTAAAGTTTCTTTATTGCATTTTACGATCAATTCTCATAAATGCATACAATATAACTTGAATAGAATATTTTTTATTTCATACCGTTGTAACGAATAGCTCTTAATAAAATTAACTAATTTTTAGTTAAACAAGATGTAGTATAACTACTAAAAATTTTACAGACATTTTACATTGATATATTAATATATTAAAATGATAATTTATTTGATATAAAATAACGTAAAACTGCGGAACAAGATATCTCCAAAGTACTGACATCTACACTAATTCACGGTCGTTTGGTGAAAATTTTAGAGTTTGTTTACTGCATGTTATGATTGTTTCTCAGAAATGCCTAATATAAGTTTGAGTTGAAGATTTTTTTATGCCCTACAGTTCTATCGACGACATAGTCCTTGAAGTACAATAATTGGAATCGCTAATATTTTTTTATCCTAATTTTCTAAAACCTTTCATAAATTTTAAATTATTTGCAAAAATGCGAAATGAGATTTGCTAGGACATAGTAATGATATAATTTCGTACAGAATAACAAATTTAATGGCATATGTTACCTGAATTCTAATCCTTTCAGGGACTTGCATATTTCCGAACGACTTCATCAATTCTTCTACCTGAATTTTAATCTTCTTATCATAATTTCAACGAATCAAAATCAATATTTCCCTAAGTTGCATTATAAATAACTATTAGCCGTCTGTTCAAGTTATATTGTATGCATTTATGAGAATTGATCGTAAAATGCAATAAGAATCTTTAATATGTTAGACAAACGGCCGTATAATGCATTTAGGGAAATATTGATTTTGATTTGTTGAAATTATGATAAGAAGATTAATATTCAGGTAGAAGAATTGATGAAGTATTTCGGAAATATGCAAGTCCCTGAAAGGATTAAAATTCAGGTAACATATGTTAGTAAATTTGTTATTCTGTACGAAATTATATGATTACTATGTACTAGCAAATGTCATTCTGCGTTTTTGCAAATAATTTAAAATTTATGAAAGTTTCTAGAAATTAGGATACTTGAAAAAATATTAGCGATTCCAATTATTGTATTTCAAGGACTATGTCGTTGATAGAACTGTAGGGCATAAAAAATCTTCAACTCAAAGTTATATTAGGTATTTCTGAGAAACAATCGTAATATGCAGTAAACAAACTTTAAAATGTTCACCAAACGACCGTGAATTAGTGTAGATGTCAGTTCTTTGGAGATATCTTGTTCACCAGTCTTACTTTATTTTAAATCAAATAAATTAAAATTTTAATATATTAATATATCAATGTAAAATGTCTCTAACATTTTTAGTAGTTGTACTACACCTTGTCTAACTTAAAATTAGTTAACTTTATTAAGAGCTATTCGTTACAACGGTACGAATTAAAAAAATATTCTGTTCAAGTTATATTGTACGCATTTATGAGAATTGATCGTAAAATGCAATGAAGAAACTTTAATATGTTAGACAAACGGCCGTAACCTGAGATAGTTGACTGTACAATGTAAATACCTAAATTTTGTATTTTCCTTTACTACAGGTATCATAGTTATGTTTATTTAAAATTACTTTAATCTCGAGTCTTGGCATCACACCATGACGCGAATGAATAAAACCTATGATTGAATTATATATTTTTTACAGAGCATTTTTTTCAAGTTTCCCTGCTCTCACGAAACATGTCTAAACGCTATTCGTAAATTCTTTCTTTTTTAATTTTAAGTGGAAATTCAAAATAAACAATACGGAGAAACTTGAAACATTTTATTAAATTTAATTACATTAATTTTTAAATTTTTAACCAAACTACCGTGAATTAGTATAGATGTCAGTTCCTTGGAGATATCTTTTTCAAAAGTTTTACTTTATTTTATGTCAAATAAATTAATATTTTAATATTTCAACATTACACGGTAAAATGTCTGTAAAATTTTTAGTAGTTATACTACACCTTGTCTAACTAAAAACTAGTTAACTTTATTAAGAGAAATTCGTTACAACGGTGTGCAATATAAAATATTTTACTCAAGTTATATTGCATGCATTTAGGAGAATTGATCGTAAAATGCAATAAAGAAACTTTAATATGTTAGTCAAAGGGCCGTAACCTGAGATAGTTGACTTTACCTTGGGGAATATCTAAATTTTGTATTTTCCTTTGCTACAGGTATCATAGTTATATGTTTATTTAAAATTACTTTAATCTCGACTTTTGGTATTACACCATGACGCGAATGGATAAAACTTATAAATAATGAATTATATATTTTTTACAGAGTTTCCCTGTTCTCACGAAACATGTCTAAACGTTATTCGTAAATTCCTTCTTTATTAACTTTAAATAGAAATTCCAAATAAACGATAAAGTGAAACTTGAAGACGTTTATTAAATTTATTTACATTAATTTACTTATGCAAATATACGTTAGTATTACACCAAATATAAATTATTGGTATAAATTATTAAATATTTTCAACAAAGATATGCACATGATGGCGTCACAATACATTTTTCTACAGTACGATATAAAGTATCTTTTATGTCTGATGCAGACCAAATTTTGTTATGATATACATATGTATTTATATTTAACCTTCTGTTTAAAAAGTAATTTGTAACCTTTTAACCATGACAATATCACAGGATCTTTTGTAATTTCATGCCACTCGTATAAATAATTTGATAATCGTCATCCTCTTCTTGTATTGTTGTCCACCCAAAACTGCTTGCCTGGGTGGATTTGTGAAGTATTTTATGTTCAAACGTTTTTTGCCGGTGTAGCATTGTACTTTAACTCCTCCCCAGACTTAACTATTTGTTTGGCGTTTTTTATTCTTTCGTTTAGGGTTTCCCCAAACAACCAACCATCAAGTTCGGTATTTTCAATTATAGATTTAAAGTATTTGTCCAGATTAGTGCTAATCACGTTCTGGCGTGACACTGATTGCTCATGGTGAACGTCTGCAAGCAGTCTGGCACAATCGTTGAGGGCCTCGATTATTTCTATTTGGTGCTCCCCATCCCATTCTACTTGTAGCAAATTTACTAACAGGGATAGTGCTTTTCCCAATGCTGCTAAACTTGTTCTCATCAGAGATTGTACCTTTTCCAACCGCTGGTCTCTTCTTAATGGCATCTCGTTAACTGCTGCCTTCACCTCTGGGTTTAATTTGGGAGGGGCAGCTGGGAATCTTGTTTTCTTGAGCAAGGTGTGCTTATCCTCCTCTTTGAGACCTTTTCTGAGTACAAACTCCCATTGCTATGCAACTTTTTGGCATAGGTTGGGCCAGGTCTACTTGTTCTTGCTACGAAGAACATATAATATTTAAAATATTCTCATTGATACTAGTAGCTTGATTTGCATTCATCGATGACGAAGTACCTAAAATAAAACGTACCTGTATGATTAGAAACAATCAGTAATGCCAGTCATTCTCTTATGTCAAACAATGCTACCACGTTTAAATTACACCCACGAAGACTTTTCAAATTTCTTTATTATTTATGGAGAATGTGATAAAGTAATATCAAGAACTTGTAGTACATTTGCTACTCGATATCCACAAAAACGGAAACCGTCACCAAACACTGTAAAACGCATATTCGATAATTTTAAAAACTATGGCTCTGTCAAGGCAAGAATTCAAAAACGGAAGCCTATTGTTGATGACGAAAATGTAGAAATAGCAATTCTGGGATATTTTCATGCATTTCTAATGATGTCATTAAGACAAGCTGCTCTGGAATCGGAACTATGCAAGGATTCAGTCCACAGAATCTTAATTAAACATAAATTTCACCCGTTTTCGTTCCAAATGGTTCACCGATTAAAATAAACAGATTTCCTAAGAGAACATTTTTGTGAATTTATTCTAATAAGGTCTGTAGGTGACGATTCTTATTTGGGAAAATTATATGGTCAGATGAATCTAAATTTACCAAAAATTGACTTTTTAATCGACACAACTCGCATTATCGGAGTGACTCGAATCCTCATTTGTTCAGGGAGCGAAATTTTCAAGAAAGTTGGCAGTTTAACGTTTACTGTGTCATAATAAATGATAGAATGGTGGCATCAGAATTTTATCAGGAAAATTTAAACGGTAAGTTATAAACACTTCTTCTTCTGCTAATATGTATAGTTAATTTTTTTGTTTTTTGTTTTTTTTTTTTTTTTAGGCGACATCTAAATATTTTACAAAATTTGAATAATAACTATTTAGAAAATTTACCTCTCGCCGAACATAGAAAAATTTTTTTATCAGCACGACGGTGCTCCTCCACATAACGCGTATTTGATAAATAATTTTTTACAAGAAACTTTTTACGATCAATGGATCGCCAATAATGGACTTTCCTATGGCCTCCACGCTCGCCCGATTTTCAATTTTAGATTATTTTATTTGGGGAACTATTAAAAATAAAGTTTATGAGAGCTCATTAACAACTATTGAAGATTGTATGCAGAGATAGAAATATAACTTAGGTACCTGCAGCTAGAATTCTTGAAGGTAATGCCAGGACCAGTGTTAAAAATAAGTATCAAAACTTTTAACGTAAAACATTATCGGTGACTGCCGAATGAAATTTTCCAGTTGTAATCTTACTACAAGCAAAATACCACAGCATGGACTTAAAGTGTTTGAGTATCACCTGAAAGGGATAAACTATAAAAAATTTATAATAAACTGTACTATAAATTAAATTAAGACTAATAATCGTGACAATGAAAACTAAAATTAAGGGTATTTGAACCAAACTTAAAATTATAGACTTTTATGTGAAAAATAGTTAAGGGACCTACCTTATAGAGACTCCAAGTAGTAGAGCTCTAGGTTTAAAAAGGGTATAAAGTATTGTGATCCAAAATCAACTTTTTGTGGGTGACATCGAAACAATGCTTTCGACATAATTTTAAAGATACAGGGTACAGTTAGGAAATATTACACTGGTTTCAAAGACAATAGTCCCAGTAATAATTCCCATATAGTGGAACTTCATTATGTTATTGTAATTTAAAAGGACAGATCAAATTCCCATGGACATGGACGCACAAAAAATGAAATGTAAATAAACTTAATAAAAAATATAAAATTTCATTGTAAAAGTAGTGAGATAAGCAAAGAATACCTTATTAAGTATTCTGAATTAGGTTAATTATGTTTGTTAATAAATTGAGGAAAATAATTTAAAGTGTTCGGGAAACATCCCGAGAAAAAAAAATGTATCGTAACATAAAGTGTCGCATATCAAAAGAAAGTAAAATTTGTAAGGAATCTGAAAATTATATTATATTCAAAATTTAAACAGGCATAAATCCAATGATAGCAAAAACAAAAAATCATAAATTTAGATTTGTAAATCAAGTTAGCTAGACCATTGTTGGAAATGTCAAATTTTTAGCATTTTCCAGACAAAATCAATTAAAAAGGAGTTAATTTTTTATATCAGGAGAGACCACACGTGTTTTTATAGATAAATTACATAACCTCATTAAGTTAATTTTTTTTCAAAGAGAAAAAAAATTCGAAGTGTTTAATAAAGTGTGGATAATATGTAAACGTAACGACAGTGCAATTTAGGCAACAGTGAGAGAAAATTTTTATTGCAAAAATATAAAAGCAATGTATAATTCGTCAATATCATAGTAAGTAATTATTTAGTATACGATAATATGCTTAAATTTTCCTGAAATTTTTTTTACCCCCCCCCCCCAAATAAGGTACGCTGAACACGAATATGAAATATGAAAAAAATTTTGCACTTTCACAGACATCTGTCACTTTTTACACTGGATATATCTAACGATTTGCATTATTTCCCTCACCCCAATAACGCTCTGAATGGTTTGGAGTATATTATACGTCATTTTTTATAATAAGAGCATTCTTTTTCCTTAGAAAAACAGCTTTGTACCTGGGATAACACCATTACATGATAAAAATGCAAGTAAAATGTATGTGAAATTAGCGTTGCGTTTCAGATAGTGTCTAAAGTGCCTCGCAAACAATTTCCCACTATATTTAACAGTTTCGTAATGACAGGCGATTGGGCGACAAGGTAAAATTTGTTTTATTAGCTTTAATTTATTTATTTATTGCAATTTTTATTTATTTCCTGAATTATTATTTTCGGTGATTTTCAGAACACGCCCTGTGAGATACCACAAAACCAATTATACCGACACACTCTACACATCATCAAATGTTCATTGCACATTGTCATGTCCTGTGCAAACATCCCTAACTACCCTTAAATAAGTTAATAAGATTGCATTCTTCAATAACATTAAGAATTATTCCTTGCCCTATAAATTTTGGGTGGAAAAGGGTAAGTTTTAAATTGGGTGCTTTTTGCATAGGATTATGGTTACAATAAAAGAGGTTGGTTTAGCGAATAATTTTAATATGACGAAAGGGTGGTTTCATAATAAGGGGTTATTGTAACCATAATCAAATGTAAAAGGCACCCTATTTAAAACTTACCCTTTTTTCACACAAAATTTATAGGGCAAGGAATAATTCTTAATGTTATTGAAGAATGCAATCTTATTAATTTATTTAAGGGTAGTTAGGGATGTTTGTACAAGATATGACAATGTGCAATGAGCATCTGATGATGTGTAGATTTATACAATAATACAACCTAACCTAACCTAATACCTGTTCCTCTCCTTTCCTGGCAAAGATAATTGCTCATACCTTCTCGTTGGTCCTTGCTGAACAATAACATATTTAAAGATATAATCCATTTCTTTAATTACGTTATCGACTAAATGAGCAACTTACCCTAAAAATGATCTGATCTGGTTTTAAACTGAACGCTAGTTATACAATGTCGTATCTTTAGACACAACAGAATAGAATCGCACCTAATTTCACCATGATTTGTCACGGTACAGCATTTTCCATGCATTTTCGTATTTAAAACATGGTTTTTAATGTGTAAAACATTATATTTCTGTACAAGATAAAAGTAACATCGTCTTCTAAGCATTAAAATAGTAAAATTAGTAACGGGAAGTGTTATATATATATCACAATAAAAAGTGACAGATGTGAGTGAAAAACGTAATTTTTTTTTCTCATGAACGACTTGTCTCTGGCAAAAAAAACTTCATATTCGTGTTCAGCGTACCTTATTTTCGGGGGTAGAAAAATTTTCAGGAAAATTTAAGCATCTTATCGTATACTAAATAATTACCTCATAGTATTACAAGGAAAATTGTGAGGTATAGCTACAAATTTTACTTACCCAAATATTAAATTACGTAGTAATCACCTAATAAACAGAGTGCGGTGAAGAGCACGTGAAATTTTGTTTAAATTAATAAAAAAATCACAACAGTGCATCAATTTCCAACAAAACGTCTGTCAAAAGAAAAGCATTTAGGCAGAAGTGGAGAAGGATTGCCCTCTACTGGAAACATCGTGAAGATGAATAGCAGGCGAATATTTAGGAACCTCAACATAACCGAAAATGAACCGATATATAAAAAGTGTGATCAGGTCGTATAATAATTTTCTAAATTTGCAAATTTAAACTTGAAGTCTCGAGCACGTATCATTTTAGTTCAAGCCTAATAGTTTTAAGGATTAAGAGTTTTGCTAATTTTCAGTCTTCAACGTTTCTTATCTTGGTATTTTAATAAATTGTAGTACTTGTTAAATTGAAACAGGTTTTTTTATTAACATAAAACAACAGTGCATTTTGTGACCTTTGCCTACATAAGCGATCGGCAGCTTTAATAGTCGAGAGCTTAGGTCGTGGATTATTTGATCTGAATTTATTATGTAAGTAAGCAGCGGGCGCCAGCCAATGTATAAAATTGACAAAGGAAAATTGGGAAGTACAAAACAACACTAAAAGTAAATTTCAAAAGATCTATAAAAAAGTTCAATTCTTTGAATTAAAACAATTAACTTTTGATTAATTATACGTAACTAGAGTTTTGAGGATTGATATTTGAAAGTGTCCCAAATATATATACATCCCAAGCAACATTTTACCAACTACCGACTACTTTTTCACTAATTCCGACGTCAGAATTATTACAAATAGTAGTCGAGTAATAACTTAAATTTTGTAGTTGTAATACGACGTCGAACCAAATATTGCGCCGACCTCGCAAACCTACTGCTTAAGTCTGGACGATTTACCAACGTTGATTTGCCGTTGGAAAACGACTTAATAAGGTTTGATATGTTTTCAAGTCATTATCCAACGTTGATGAAACGTTGACAACTGACTAAAATAGGTATGGTTATATTTTGAATAACTTACCAATGTTGGTTAGACGTTGACAACTGACTAAAATAGGTATGGTTAAATTTTGAGTAACCTACCAACGTTGGGGTAGACGTTGGTGACTAACTGCATAGGTCAAGTTTGTTATGGAACACTTGCCAACGTTAGTTAGACGTTGGTTAGTGGATTAATAGATTTGGTCCTTTTTTAGTTATTAACCAATGTTGGTTAGACGTTAATGACTTAACTTAAGTAGCTCCGATTAATTTTTCGGTAATACACCTACTTCTGTATAACGTTGGTAACCGACTTGATAGGTAGCTACATTCATTTCAAGTAACATTTTACCGACTACCGACTACTTTTTTATTAATTATAAAGTCAGAATTATTACAAATATTAGTCAAGTAGCGTCTTAAATTTTATAGTTATGATACAACGTCGGAGCAACGTAGCTTGAACCTCGCAAACCTACTATTTATATCTAGCACATTTACCAACATTGGTTTGATGTCAGATATCTACTTAATACGTTGAGTGTGTTCTTAGATTATTATCCAACGTTGATTAGACGTTGGTAACTGATTAATTAGATTTGGTAATTTTTGGGGTAACATTCCAACGTTGGTTAGACGTTGCTGACTGACGTAGTCGTCTAGCAACGTCGGTTGGACGTTGGTGTTAGGCTTTTGGTCCTTGGTCTAACATAACCTCAAAATCAATGTGGTTAATTCAGGTATTGATAGATATTTAGTAAAGATTTATACACCAACTGCAAGAGACGGTCGATATTATCGTGATTGTTTGGAATGAACGTTAGTGTTAGTGCAGATTTCTGCACCAAAGCCTACTAAAAGTTGGTGCAGGTAAAATTATTTAACCGTGAAGTCGCTATTAGTAAAAATAGTTGCACTTATTCCGCCATATTTTTTGGTTCCACAGAAGGAAATAATAGGCGGCCATGTTGATTATGTGTACAATCATTTTAAATACACAAAATTTGCCTTTTTTTCAAATAAAGTAAGCAAAAAAGTTTTTATTTACTCGTAAAATTAATTAAACAATATTTCAATTGCGCTTTCTTTGGAAACGGAAAATATTTTTTGAAAGTAAAAAAATAAAAATAGTACTTTCGTTCTTAAAATAAACATTATTCTTATGGGTTCACTATATTTTTGGACCTACTTTATATATATGTATCAATAAAATTTCTTTCGTTTCAGTTTTTACCCCACCAGATTTATTAAAATTTTATTCGAAGTATTTTGTATATAATACGTACTCAATGATAAACACGCCTTATCCATTTTATATAAATAGATATATACGACAAATAGAATAATATACAAAATTGCTTAGTTTCACTACCTACACCCGACTTTTGTAGGTCAGATTAAGGGCAAATTTTAAATAAAGTTGGTAATAGGCTGACAACCAACTTAAGCAGCCGACGTAAAATTTGGTGAACATTTGGTCGGTAATCACAACGACTAAAGTCGGTCCTCTACGTCGAATCGACCCATATTTTATTGACCAGATTAGTACAAATATGGGTCATCCCGACGTTTTGTGTACGTCGCACACCGACTTTTAGTTGCGAACAGCAACGTCGGTTCGTCGTCAGAATATTGCTTGGGATACTATATCAAAAACCAAAAGTAACAATATATTTACACGTAAATTACTAATACTTAAACTAGAATCGGTAGATATGTAACTTTTTTTCTTGCCTACTTGATAAAACAGCTGTCCTTCAAGCTTACACAGAAATTGTATACCTAATATAGCAATAGCGTTTTGCCACAAAATGGTACAGATATGGCTCTGCTTAAAACAATTTAATCCAACAACAAAAGGTGACAAATTTTACTTATAAAATGTTTTATAGCAATAAAAGATTGAGGTCTCGGTTTCCTATGGCTGCTCTCCTGATTTTAAAGGTATCTGACAGGCATAACAAATATAAAAAGTACTCACGTCACTTCCACGTTCAAGCCAAATCCAACCAATAATGGTTACATAATTACCCAAGAAAGACAAATTCAAACCTCAGTAAAACTTTCTATATTTTCAGTGCTGGTAGGTTATTTATTGCAACCATCAAAATTCCAGATTTTTCTCCTTTGTGATCAATAAATTTGCCTTATCTCCATGTGATTAAATAACAATGTAAACCAAATCCAATATTAACTACCATCGGTGTTTCTCAGCGGTGTGACTTCACGTAAAAGTGCAACAAATTTACCATAAAGTAAAAATAAAAAAGTAAAAGGAAATGAAAAAGCTAAAAGCTAAAAGGCCTGAAATAAACGCATTTTTAAATTACATGATCTAATAGATATACTGTTATATTTACCTATAGTTGTTAATCGGTCCATTTAGGTCTATCAAAAATGTGTACAACCTTACACCTAACCTAACAGTTAATGTCTCGATTTATATCAGTTTCGGAAAAAAAACTCTGTTTTTATCATTCTCTTCTTTTTATACTAAATATTTCTACTTCACTATTCACGAAATTAAAACAAATGTCATGAAATTTTTTTAAATGCACTATTTCATTTTTACTTGCATAAATTGTTATTATTTCTTTATTATTTTTTTATTACCTATTCATTAATAATTAAGCAGACTTCAAACTCTTGGATTTTTGTTCCACTGAATGAAATTTTACAAAAAAACGAAGGGATATAGATTGTCGAATTTAAATATACAGGGTTAACCAGAATGAGATTTCCACAAAATATTTTAATTAACTATTAAAGAGTGTTATGTTAATTGCACAAAATGATGATACCATATGAATCATTAATATAAATAAATGTTCGCAGAAAGTGAACCGTTACATCTTTATTTATACAAGCCTTGCTGAACCTGCCACCCTAGGGATTAGATTTCATGTTAAAAATTTAAGTAAGTATTAACAAACAAAAAGTCAAATGGCGCCCAACAAAAAAATTAACTAAAATTTGATATTCAAAAAAAATTTTTTTCTTAATAAATACATTACCTTTATAATATATATACATGTATACATATATATATATATATATATATATATATATATATATATATATATATATATATATATATATATATATATATATATATACAACAAAGAATAGAAGGTCCTGCGGGATGAGATGTAATAGAAGGATAATGGGTATTGCCCGCAAAAAAGGAGGATGAATCCGTTGACACGTGTTTCTGAGTCATTACTCGTAATCATGACGGCTATAAATTGTAAGTATTGGTACAACTTAGGTTCAACAACACAAAAGGAAACCATTGACAGGAAGCCAGTCGCACATTTGTGGCTGCAATTGGAAGACCCCGTGTTTACAGGGCATCAGACAATATTGCCACGGAGGCAACTATAGCTACCTGCGTGGTATTCCCTACCCAGGGTTTAGAGCAACAAAGAATAGAAAGTCACTGCGGGATGAGATGTAATAGGAGGAAAAGGATAATGGGTATTGCCCGCAAAAAAGGAGGATGAATCCGTCGACACGTGTTTCTGAGTCATTACTCGTAATCATGACGGCTATAAGTTGTAAGGATAGGTACAACTTAGGTTCAACAACACAAAAGGAAGCCACTGACAGGAAGCCAGTCGAACATTTGTGGCTGCAATTGAAAGACCCCGTGTTTACAGGGCATCAGACAATGTACATATACATGTATATATATGTACATATACATGTACATATGTACATATGTACATATACATGTACATATGTACATATGTACATATACATGTACATATGTACATATACATGTACATATATATGTACATATATATATATATACATATATATATATATATATATATATATATATATATATATATATATATATATATATATATATATATATATATATATATATATATATATATATATATATATATATATATATATATATAGCAATTGTGTTCTTGGGATTTTGGTTCTTTAATGATATGAATGAAAATCTAAATTATTTATTTATTCATAAACACATTTTTACAAACGTTTCGGTGGCCGTTTTCCACCTTTTTCAATGCAATGACTAAAATATAAAGCAATTTAAAATTTTTCTACTATTTTTAATTATTATTAAAATATCTTACCTTAAACGAAAAAATAATCTGATGTGGCACTTTATAGTTTAAAGTACAATAATGTTACTTAATTAATAATTTGTGCGTATATCGAGCACATCACTTTTTTACTGTTTTATACTAACCGACGATGTTTTTCGGTTTACAACTAAGTTTGAACTAAAATCTTGAACTGGGGTGGCTTATAATTTGTAAAATTTCCAATGCCTGTAACATGTGTTTTTTACCTAAATTTTAAAAGTTTTAAGGATCTGTTGACTTAGCTTGCTGTGGCAGTGGTGTATTTCTAATTTTTTTTGTAAGGGCAGCTACTATTTTGTTTGATTAATTTTGAGTAAGTTATTGTAGATTTTGTTTAAATTTTTGTGTGTCTGTTTTGTCATTTATTGTTTTTGGTTTTTTTTTATTTCAATCATTTCTAAGATTTCTCTTTTTTTGATGTGGTTTTCTGTAGCTAATATTTTTGTTTTGTCGAAGTCGAATTTGTGTTTTGTTGTCTGTGTATGTTTCGTGAGTGCTGTTTTATTAATTTTATCATACTTATGGGATTGGATTCTTTTTTCTAGATGTTGGGAAGTTTGGCCTATGTATACTTTGTCACAGTTTTCACATGGTATTTCATAAACTACGTGGGCTTTTTAATAATTTTTTATTAATAATTAAAAATAGTAGAAAAATTTTAAATTGCTTTATATTTTAGTCATTGCATTGAAAAAGGTGGAAAACAGCCACCGAAACGTTTGTAAAATGTGTTTATGAATAAATAAACAATTTAGACTTTCATTCATATCATTAAAGAACCAAAATCCCAAGAACACAATTGCTATAAAAATATATGTATATATATATATATATATATATATATATATATATATATATATATATATATATATATATATATATATATATATATATATATATAACATATCCGTTGGGTCGATGTTATTTTCTAACAGATCGAGGGTACCTTTCGCTATTTAAATTGTCAGGAATAAAAAACGGCCCGACAGTATGATCCTCTAAAATGCCAGCCCAAACATTTAACTTCTGAGGCCTTTGGGTATGAGTTTCCATGAACATATGTGAAACTAATTCACTCCAATACCTACAATTGTGCCTGTTTACTTCCCCATTTAACTGAAGTGTCGATTCATCAGAAAACACGTATTGTACAGTAGATTGGCATTACCGTTTAATTGTTCACTAAAAATCTCACAGAATTCAAGCCGACGATCGGGATCATCTTCGTTTAATTCGTGTACCAATTTAAATTTATATGGATGAAATTTGTGGGCCTTTACAATTCGATTAACATTGCTTCGTGATACACCGGAGCCTCAGCTACTTTCTGATCGATTGAGTATTATCCATCTGAAAATGACCCAGAACTGCCACTTCGACTGCTTCATTGCCAATCGGTCGCTGAAGTTCATGCTTTTTATTTCCTACAGAACCTGTTTCCATAAGTTTTGTCAATAATTGTAAAACATACTGAGAACCAACCCTTCTATCTTGGTGATTTCTATTGAATATGCGCTCCGTAGCTCTAACACAATTATCGTTTTTAAAATAAATGCTGACAATTTCTATTCTCTCCGTATAAACCATTTTGAGAACTCACACTGGTAAAATGTATCTAGATTTAAAATTGGTTGTGAACAAATTAATGTTATGACTATCAAATACTTATGAGTCTTTTATTATTCTAAAACTAAACGGACAAGGATTAGTGTTTTTTTGTGGAAAAAACTCGTGTTGATTTGAGAGCACTAAAAAATGTAATTTTTTTTATAAATTTCAATACCCAGTGCCGTTTATTTTAGATTTTTTAAACAATTTCGATTGTGTGTAATCATCAAAAATAAAATTATTTTCCTTAAGTACGAATCGATAAAAGTAAAAAAAAAATACCCAGTTATGTAGGTGGCTTCGTGTAGTGTACAGGGATAATGATAGGTATACAAGTATTACATTAAAATATGTCCCCCTTGGAAACTAAGGTCGACATGTTTCACCAATTTTTCAAAAAATTTTTATCTCCAAAGTTATTCAGGGTACCTACTTTTGGTTGGGACACACATATATATATATATATATATATATATATATATATATATATATATATATATATATATATATATATATATATATATATATATATATATATATATATATATATATATATATATATATATATATATATATATATATATATATATATATATATATATATATATATATATATATATATATATATATATATATATATATATATATATATATATATATATATATATATATATATATATATATATATATATATATATATATATATATATATATATATATATATATATGTGTGTCCCAACCAAAAAGTAGGTACCCTGAATAACCCAATAAAAATTTTTTGAAAAATTGGTGAAACATGTCAACCTTGTTTCCAAGGGGGACATATTTTAATGTAATACTTGTATACCTATCATTATCCCTGTACACTACACGGCCACCTACATAACTGGGTATTTTTTTTAACTTTTATCGATTCGTACTTAAGGAAAATAATTTTATTTTTGATGATTACACACAATCGAAATTGTTTAAAAAATCTAAAATAAACGGCACTGGGTATTGAAATTTATAAAAAAAAATTACATTTTTTAGTGCTCTCAAATCAACACGAGTTTTTTCCGCAAAAAAACACTATCCTTGTCCGTTTAGTTTTAGAATAATAAAAGACTCATAAGTATTTGATAGTCATTGAACATTAATTTGTTCACAACCAATTTTAAATCTAGATACATTTTACCAGTGTGAGTTCTCAAAATGGTTTATACGGAGAGAATAGAAATTGTCAGCATTTATTTTAAAAACGATAATTGTGTTAGAGCTACGGAGCGCATATTCAATAGAAATCACCAAGATAGAAGGGTTGGTTCTCAGTATGTTTTACAATTATTGACAAACTTTATGGAAACAGTTTCTGTAGGAAACAAAAAAGCATGAACTTCAGCGACCGATTGGCAATGAAGCAGTCGAAGTGGCAGTTCTGGGTCATTTTCAGATGGATAATACTCAATCGATCAGGAAAGTAGCTGAGGCTTCCGGTGTATCACGAAGCAATGTTAATCGAATTGTAAAAGGCCCACAAATTTCATCCATATAAATTTAAATTGGTACACGAATTAAACGAAGATGATCCCGATCGTCGGCTTGAATTCTGTGAGATTTTTTAGTGAACAATTAAACGGTAATGCCAATCTACTGTACAATACGTGTTTTCTGATGAATCGACACTTCAGTTAAATGGGGAAGTAAACAGGCACAATTGTAGGTATTGGAGTGAATTAGTTTCACATATGTTCATGGAAACTCATACCCAAAGGCCTCAGAAGTTAAATGTTTGGGCTGGCATTTTAGAGGATCATATTGTCGGGCCGTTTTTTATTCCTGACAATTTAAATAGCGAAAGGTACCTCGATCTGTTAGAAAATAACATCGACCCAATGATATGTATATATATATATATATATATATATATATGTTGTTTTTCAGGTTTTCGCGGGTGGTGAATGTTAAATTCGTTTTCCGGGTATACTCCGCGTAGGTGATAGGCCCCGGAGGGACCGTGGTTGTCTGAACGACGTTTCGGCAGAATCTCATCTGCCATCTTCAGGTTCTAACCGATAACTGCTTACTGCGGCTTCTGGTTACTCGAACTGAAAAAATTTTTCAGTTCGAGTAACCAGAAGCCGCAGTAAGCAGTTATCGGTTAGAACCTGAAGATGGCAGATGAGATTCTGCCGAAACGTCGTTCAGACAACCACGGTCCCCTCTCGGGGCCTATCACCTACGCGGGAGTATACCCGGAATATATGTATATATAATTTATATATATATATATATATATATATATATATATATATATATATATATATATATATATATATATATATATATATATATATATATATATATATATATATATATATATATATATATATATATATATATATATATATATATACCGGTATTCCGGTATTTTATTTTAAAAATATCGAAATACCGGTTTTGAACTGTTCGTCCTATATTGCATTCACTAGGTACAAGGGCACCGTACCTTCAACTGCTGTTGTTTCAAAAAAGTCATACAGAGCAGACTTATTTGTTTTGTGCAATCCCATCTTATCGAATAGGGATCCCAACTAGCGCCAAAATGACGGGAACTAGCATCGGAACTTCAATATAGTAGGCATTACATAACTGTTACTAAATTTGCAACTTTAGTGCAAAATTCACCTTGTTGTATACCTGTGTAGTAGTACAATTACGTAAATTCTACTAAATTCAGGTACTGCGTAGTTATTACACCTTCAAATAACTGCTACAGTATGTAGTAATATCGCAGATATTAATCTGCATTAATTTAAAGCCTTTTCAACTTTAAAGTGAGAATTAATAGGAATGTCGACTGCACAGCGTTACAAAAGAACCACATCAAAGTAATGATAACTGAAAGTGTTCTATTTAAAGTTCCTTTAATGTTGTCATGACATTTTCTGGAGCTTTAAAGTTGTGTAACTTATTAGCGACATTAAGTCAACACTTTCTTATTCGGAACTAATCGAACATGGCGCCGAAAAGCAGTAAAATAACAATAAAGATTTCCGGCATTCATCGACCTTTTATAGGAAAGTTATGTTACTATTAAGTGAAGTTGACAATTTAACAAATTATTTGATTAATGTGGAACCGACCTTTATTCGGTGAAATAGATAAATAACCAGGTTACGAAAATTGTCGGGAAAATCTGACATTGCAGTGAAGAACCGACAAATGTTGAAGTAAATAATGTAATTGATTGTGATTGTTTGTGATTTACCATTAATTGTTATTAATTATAACTTCGCACTCTGACCAAATTCGCAAAATTCAGACAAATGAATAACTTAGGGAAGTTACAAAATTTACGAATACGTGAATGATCAGATGACAGAAAATATGGATAATAGTATCAACGTTGGACAATCGAGATTTTCGACACATTGAATTTTGTTGGTATTCAAGGTAAATTCTCGAGTTAATCATTTGTTTAATTTTCTCTAATAACACTTCCACCTGTCACCTGTTGATGTTTAGTCAGTCATTAACGTGTAGCCAATTCCAAACAATAAAATTATTTGTATCTATACTCCATTCCTTTTACATAGGCACATACAAAATTGTAGCATAGGCGCGCTGTATTATCTAAATATATTTTGTGAATTTATATATTGCACCGCGCGCCTATACTAGAAAACGACTGAAAGTCCACAAAGGGTCGTTCTGCGAGCCCAGGTAAAGAAGATTTTATGCGCTCATATAAAATGAATGGAGTATAGATCGGATCAGCCAGCTCTTCCAACTTACAAGTGAGGGTGGTAAAGTATGTGGGAACTTTGCAATAAAATTTTCGTAGTATCGTAGTAAAGGCCAATTTAGATCTACTAAGAAAATGTTGTCATTCGTCGCATTTGCTACTTTTTGGTTTTTGGTAAACTACTATTGAATGATGAGGCTATATTGACATAGATAAAAATACAATTCTGAAAACCATTTTGTTATTAAATATGGTCATTTGCGAACATCTTTTACAAATAGATCATTATTGCTTCATATTTATCAATCCCTTGCATGAAAAATGTTTAACAATGTTGATTTATCAAAAACTATGTCAACTTGTTTGAAAACTTGGTAACAAAGTGTAATATAATATACTTTTTTTCGGATTGTTTCCATTATAATTTACAATTTCTTTTAAATAAACAATTGTTATAAATAATTTGAGAAAAATCATATTTGCAAATAAATCCTTATCTTTTCCTGAAACCGACTCCTATGAAAAGATTAAAAAAAAAATCTTTAAATCTTTTCATTTAAGTCACTTTTTTAACTTAAATGTAAGTATAGTTTTTCTGTGTAGATTTATTTTAAACTAACTTATTTGGAACCACATAGTTTTATATTTTTGTAGTGCAAACAAAAAAAGCTTTTTAAAGTTTATCTAAATGGAAGTCTAGGCCTAGCCTAAGCTTTTGAGAATTCATTCAAAGATAAAATGTTAAATAATTTAGCATATTGTAAATTAAGAAATAATTAAGTGTACGTAAAAAAGACAATACTTAAATGTGCAGTTACTAACCTCACATAAATGTGAAGTATTTTTAGGATTCCAATTTTCCCTTCGTACTTTAACGGCCTATTCCTTTCTTCTCTGAGGATCCTGTAGGAAAACTTTCATTTTAAAACCTTCTTTTGTCATTCTGGTACAATACACAGCACTACAGCCCGGTATTTTTACTGAATAATACAGCGCACAAACTAATATTATATAATTAAAACTCTGCGATTCTACTGTTATCTCTTAAAATCTACATACTGAATGACTAATTGATAATGTTAACAATATCCCATATATTCAAACTACTTATTCAAAATAAACAACTCTCCAGTGCAAATTAAAATACACAAAAACTAAATGTAAATAAACCGTGAAATCGACAAATATGGACGTTGCGTACCATGTGACCGTCCGGGCCAATGAAAAAAATGACATACCTATAGTCAGACTCTTTACTTAATAGACTCTAATATTTCCTAGTGTTCATTGGTGAATCCCGATTCTGTATGTGAACTTACAATGGGCCCAAAAGAAGGGAGTATTTTCCCATTTTTTTTTTATTGGATAATCGAAAAAATTAAAAGACTCGTGTATTTTTATTTTTTCTTTTAATTTAAACTAAATAAATATAGTTTAAAAAAACTAAAAAACACGCTTTTAAAGAACATCAAACTAAAAAGTGAAAAATAATTATTAATATAAACTGAAAACAATAATGAACGAAAAATACTGGTATTATTGTGAAAAAAGCGTGGGTTGCTCGATATACGAAAAATATGGCACAAAGCGCCCCACGCTTTTTTCACAATAATACTAGTATTTTTCATTCATTATTGTTTTCAGTTTATATTAATAATTATTTTCCACTTTTTAGTTTGATGCGCTTTAAAAGCGTGTTTTTTAGTTTTTTTAAACTATATTTATTTTTCACTTTTTAGTTTGATGTGCTATGAAAGCGTGTTTTGTAGTTTTTTTAAACTATATTTATATTGCTTATTGATGCTGATATTATAACATATTACGATCCAACAGATATTTCTGAAAAAAAAAATTATTTTTTTATTTCAGCCATGGGATTTGAACTCACGCCCGAGGAGTCCGTCGTCTCGCGTCGACTTAGACTTGCCCGCCCGGCCAACGACCGAACTGAGAATCACGGAATATACTTACAATATTAAGCCTCTTGCTCTCACACAGAGGATACTTGAGGAAAGGACTGGCGATCCTGATCAGGATAAGGATATAAATTTATCAAATTATTGTATTATTACCGGTTCTTCGTAAGTGTACAAAGTTTCAATTAAATCTGTCCGTTTAAAGAGGGTCAAAATCGAGTCCAAAGGGTCGGTTACAAACAAACAAACAAACAAACAAACATACAGGTGAAGCTAATAAAAGCGTGTTAAAAAAAAAATTAATGAAATTTTCGTAACGTCACTAAGTGCAAAATTAAATAGAGCGCTAAATATAATTATTTTTAGGGTATTTTATAAGGTTTGTTTATTAATGTTTCCATATTTGTTTACTTTTAAAATGTTTTTAAAACAAATACACAAACAAAAAATGTTAAAAGACGAATCACAACAGAATAATAGAAGTTCCAATCTTACCAGTGTTTCAACAAATTTTTGGTGATTTCCCTAGTTTGTTCTGACTGACGTAATTATAAAAAAATTTAACTTTAAATTAGAATAACTATTTTATAGTGCTATGTAATATTTTTTTTATGTACCAAAAATACCAAAAAATATACAGGGTGGGGCAAAGGTGCGTCCGATTTCGATATGCCGAGTTCTATATAGCTAGAAACTTGATTTAAAAACATTAATAAACTAGTCAAAAAAGTCTATAACCGGAAATTATTTTCGAATACACAGGGTAAGGCAAGACGATTCTACAGGGTCAACAAATAATTTTTTAAATGGAATACCATGTAAATCAGAACATTTTTTGTGTATTATTATTGACTCTCTCCCAACCACTTGGATATAATTTTTTTCTTTGTTCAAATTATGCCATTTACACGTGTATATTAAAAAAATCACTACAGTCACAATTATCGATTTAAAAAAAAGTTAGCATCAGTTATGAAGCATCTGTGTGATGCCACTCAGCCATTTTCACTTCTTTAAAGTATACAGGGTGGCCAAAAAGGATTTTTAAATTTACATCTATTTGAACTGAATTTTCTCAATTCTTTCAAACGTATATTTTTGAACCTGTATATATTTTCAAGCATTTCCACTTTCATCTTAGATCAATGAAATTACCTACCCTTTCACTGTCGCGGTGAAGAAAGGTCAAAGATTCAGACAGTACTCACCCAAGGGTTTATCGTATGGGGTGCAATAGCATATAAAAAAAATCTTTTGAAAATTTGTTGTGGTTCTTATTAAAACATGACAATTTTTATTGTTTTAGCGAGCAGTCTGTTTAAAATATTTTCAATTACAATGAGTTGAAAAAACAAAATTAAATCATTATTATAATATTGAGTGTATACTTTTTATGCGTAACTCATTGCATTGAAAATGATTTATTAAATACTTGAAATCAGTGCAAGAATATATGTGACACCTGAAATAAGAAACATTGTAGCCTCATATATTTAACTGACGTTGAATATTTTGAGATAAAAAAATTGTTAAAATAGTTAAAATTGTTAATAAAGGTTCCAATATATAAGGTCATCTTTCATATTAATAGTCAACTTCCTGAAGGTTTAACAATAAAAAAATTATATTGTTTATTTAGGTCAATATTACTCGTTAATTTTTTATTGTTTTTTGATCATAATTGCTTATATATGCATTTCGTCAGCTAATTAATTAATTGTCAATAAATTTATGGAAAATTGTATATATTTATGGTTGTTTATGATATTTTGTTATATATTCTTTGATCATACTCATTATCATATCACATTTAATATGTGACGATTGTTCAGGATTTATTTTGTAGCCGCTCCGTTATTATATTATTCAGCTGCATTATTTTGACTCCAAAGACAATACTGGAGATTGCTGAATATAAATAATTGATGTAATATTATAATACAGCTTACGAATTTACATTTATACCATCACAGAATCGATTCTGTGCTGGTGCCTATTTTAGTGGTTTAACACGTATAAAAATACCGAATTGATTCAGTTAATATTAAACGAAATATTCGGGTGATTCCAGTTAAAGTGGGACACACTATAAGACAGAGCGATGGATATGCAGAAATAAGGTTAAAAGAACGCGTAAAGGCTATTGTAAATAATATACAATCAACAGGTATTACAGAAACAATGCATCGATGATAATCATTTCTTTAATAACAATTGTGTTAATTGTTTACATCGAGATTTACATAATAAACCACTGATTTGTTAAAAATTCTAGAAAATAAAAGGTTATAAAAAAGTAACAAATAATACTGAAATTGAGTTGCTAATAATAAGCGCAAAATTATACTAAAGATGATACCTAGACATTACTTTTCGAAAATGCAACTATTTACATCTTGCTTCGAAAACAAATAGTTTTATTACTTCTTCATAGATCTGGCCATCGATCGATTGTATAAATAAAGTGTAAAATGAAGCTCAGCTCAAAGCTTGTATTACACACCATTTCTGGCATTTCTTGTAGGACTGTCAAAAATGTTCCGTGGGACAGTGGCGTACGCGAAATTAACTAATACGAGAAACAATAAACTGTTACAATTTATAACAATGTATGTAAAACTTACCCTCTTAACTAACTTGATGAACTAGCTTGCTTATCACCAACTGGAGAAGATGTGTAGCCATTTTGCAGCATCAGGTATGTTTCTATGGTTGTTTCCATGAGCGATGTTCGCTTTGGCGAAAATATATTCTTATATTTTGAAAACTACCGTTCGACATCTACTGATGTAATACACGCATACGTAAAATAGACCATTTGTTGCGTCACCTATACCGTGTAGCAGTAGATTTACTTCGTCCACTATTTGCAGTGACTCCGCTAACGACAACGCACTGTTTTATAATTTTTTTTATGCTTTCATGTAATGGTTTATAGTTCTTCGCAATATTTTTTAAAGCTGTTTCAACGGAAATATCTTTGAATTTTGTCTAGCTTTCCTTAATAGCTGCAGCCTCATCTGGATTGAATTGCAGTATCACAGCTTTTATTTGTTGGAAATATTCAGCATAATAAAAAGCTGCCTGCAACCATGTTCCCCAACGTGTAAGAATCGGCTGTGGTGATTCAGGAATACCGGGACACTTGCTATGAAATGCACGGAGACGTTTAGGAGATTTAAGAAACACTTTTTTGTACTTGCTATTATTGCATCCACCTCTGGAAAACATTTTCGAATAGTTTCTGCCACAAGATCTAAAGCATGCATTTTACACGTAACATGTATAAACGTACAACCTTGTTCTTGCAAAGAACGGCCTACCGAACGCATTTTCACGTCGTCATCAGTCACAAACATCAACACTTGACTTTTTGACGGTTCAAATTTTTCTAACGTCTCCAGCATCACTCTGATAATTAACTGTTTCGCTAGTACACTTACTTAGTCTTTTGCTAGCTAGTAACAGTGGAACTGTCGGTTTAAGAGGGTCCAGTACTCGTACTATAACATTTGAAATAGAATTTTTTTTACAATCTGTCTCATCAACAGATAACCACAGCCGTGTATTTTTTAATTCACATTTCATCTTATTTACCATGTCTACGTGTACAGTTGGTAGATAGTTACATAACGTTGTGCGATTTGGTAACTTCACCTGGGCATTGTATTTATTCCAGAACTCTCGAAATGGTTGTTTATCGAGTATGTGCAGCGAAACATCACAGGCAATTAGCATTAATAGTAAATCAAACATAAACTGTGTTGTCGAAGGTACACCATTTTTTTTATTTTTATGGTGTACACTATTTACGTGAAGTTCACAATCACTCTTATCCATCAAATCTTTCTCACACACTTTACAAATTATTTTAGCACCATCATAGAGTAAATCGGGGAATTCACCTATGAATTTATTCACTTTGTCAGCAAATGGCCGTTTTCTACCCCTGCGTACATCTGCCATGCTTTGTTATTAAATTAATATCAACAATACAGAATAACAAATAAAATAAAAACACAAAAACAATATGCAATACGCCCAAGTGACTTAAAGTGTACACAACTCGAAAGCTAATAATAAACTGGACTGGAGAAAGAGTTTCGCGGTCAAGGTGAATGCCGGCGACAGTAAGTACATCTGTACTCTACGACCATGATACACAGAAACGATTTGCAGCTTTACTTATTAGGTATTTTTCAATATTTGTCGTGTTCCGTCTTAGGTTTGAGCTACAATTTAGATGGCACATACAAACAAAACAAGAAAGATTTATTGGGGTTCAAAATAAAACAAAGAAGGTTTAGTGCCATATTCCCATTTATTTTAGTTCTTGTTCCTAATCTATCCCATCCTAGATCTAATTTCTTAGCTATGTTACGCTGATGAAAGGCAATAACTCTGAAACACGTATCCGTAGCTGCATAATTGTTTTTTCTTGGGGCTATGTCACTAAACCTTCTTTCTTTTATTTTGAACCCCAATAAATCTATCTAGTTTTGTTTGTATGTGCTCTGTGTGTCGACTGTGCTTTACGAGGCCCCATTTGTAGCACATGGGAACATAAAGACACTAATTGAGTACTGTGTACAGTACTTTCCAGCTTTATTTTAGTTCTTGTTCCTGATCTATCCCATCCTAAATCCAATTCCTTAGCTACGATACACTAATGAGGGGTAATAACTCCAAAACACGTGTCCGTAGCTGCATTATTGTTTTTTTGGGATATGGCACTAAACCTTCTTTGTTTTATTTTGAACTCAAATAAATCTATCTTGTTTTGTTTGTATGTATGTGCCAGATAGAAACGGGCAGCACACATAGAGCTCTGTGTGTCGACTGTGCTCATCGAGGCCCTATTTGTGGCACATGGGAATGAAGGCACAAATTGAATACGGTGTACTGTTTTTTTCAGCCTTATTTTAGTTCTTCTTCTTGATCTATCCCATCCTAGATCCAAATCCTTTGCTATACTACGCTGATGAGGGGCAATAATTGCGAAACACGTGTCCGTAGCTGCATTATTGTTTTTATTTTGGGATATGGCACTAAACATTTTTTGTTCTATAATTTAGGATCAGGTATATTTCGACTCTTTTGAATCCGTGGGTAGGTGTTAAACATTTCAGACGATACTTATCTTAAACAGGATAAACAGATTTTTTTAATTACTGTCACGGTCTTATTTACACATGTCTCATTAAGATTAAATATAAAAAGGTAATGTGGGCACATCAAATTTAACTGTCTTCTAAGGCTTATAACATTAAAGTAAATAGCCAAGTACTTCGTCTAACAGCAATGCAATTAAATCTCTGAGGTATTTAGTATAGTTCACAAGTTAAAACCGGTGTTAATTAGTGATAAAGTAAAAATATGGGCGATAGCTCATTGGATTCGGAATGACATCTAAAAAAAATGTATAAAAAATTGTTTACCAGAACATAAAAAATTACAAAAGTTATTAACAAATTAAGATAAAAAAAAGCATTTTGTTTTTCGCAAATAATTCAGAAACTATTAATCGTTAAGAAATTAAAAAAAAAAAGATTTTTAAAGAGGATGGAATTTCCGATAAAAATGTCCTAACTCCCGGAACTGTACCTCCATTATTAATAATTTTAGTTTAATGGTGATAATAGTGCTCCACGCGGCGAGCGCGACGCTGCTGCAGACCTCAGAAACCGACCGTAGCAACAAAAAAAATTTTTTTAGCTACAAAATATTAATTAAAAAATTTCAAAATCATCTGGACATCCCAAGGGACAATATCCACTTAAAAAAATTTTTTTTTCATCCATTTTTCATAAAATGCGCTTATTGTTAATTAGCAATTTTTTTTGGAGTTCACGTTTATGTTTATAATCAGATAATTGTTAAATTAAAGACGTAAAAATTATAACTGATGCTAGATACATTGTGACAAGTATACTTTATGAAATAATCACAACACGATATTTTTAACTGTTATAGTGCATTAGTTATTAATCTTTTTACGTTAACAAAAAACTAATAAATGATAAAAAAAGGTGACATTTTTTTTATCAATATTTGTTATTATCATCACTGTTTTTGTATATCAAAACACTATTAGATTTTATAATTTTTAAATTTTTAGTGGTATTTGTTTAAAAATGTGTTTTAAACAAATGGATCAGTTGCATATTTTAGAAAAATTTTTTTGCCAAATTATTAGTGGTTAAATATATGGTTGTTTTTAGTATTTTTTTTCTATAAAAAAATATTAATACATTCGACTATTGTTTATTACAAACTGTTTATTAAATAAACAAATAAATTTTAAGCGAAAAAAAAATTTTTTTTTTACTTTGTAGAAAATTGCAAATGATAAATTTAGGGAAAAAAATCTTTTTGTTAATCTATTATTTAAATAATGAAAAAAGTTAAAAAATGATTATTAATAAAAACAATTTTTTAAGAAAAATTTTTTTTTTTTAAAATCATTTCACTAATAATTTGGCAAAAAAAAATCTTAAATATGCAACTGTTTATTAACCCATAAGCTTTACAAAAAAAACAGTAATATTTTACACGACTGATTTTATGGTAAATAACAAGTAATCCCACAAAATTTACTTGTACGTGGGATTTTTTGTTTATTGACTATTTTCTAATACATATTATATTGTTCTCGTTACAGAATTATTGTTTAAATACTTATTCTGTTATTCACATCGTATGTTATAAAACATTAATCAAAGAGAAAAGGAAATACAATTCAAAATTACCCAATTACACCTGTAAAAAATTCATATCCTACTTCTGATATAGTTATTTCATTGGATTTGTCTACTTCTGCCTGAATACCACTTAATTAACTAAATAATAATAAAGACTTTTGCTTTTCCTTTAATTTTTTATGTCAATACAACTTTTAGCAAAATCAATTCCTTGTGTATATATGAAATGTTTTACTTTTGATTTAAAAATACTTAAATAAGGTAGATCACTTATTTCTCTAGGTAGTTGGTTATACAACCTTGCCGACAAGTAAGTGTAACTTCTCTGTCCAATAGTTTTTTCTGCAAAATTTGTTTTTATTTGTTTTTTATTTTTATATCTAGTAGGATACGTGTGATCTACATAATTCAAGGAATTTTTATGCTTAAACTGGTTTAATACTATACTAAAATAAAATAGCTGTCTAACATCTAAAATGTGTGATTCTGCAAATAAGAGATTTGTTGGATATGTATATTCTTTATTGAACATTACTTTTAGAAACCTTTTTTGCACAACTTCTAATTTATTTAAGTAGCTACTAAGTACTCCACCCCAAGCCAGTATTCCATATGATAATCTCGATTCAATAAGTGCATAATATATTATTCTCGTGTGTTATTTCTAAAATCTTTTTTAAAAATTTAAATTTATGTAGTATACTTCGTAGCGTATTAGTAATATTTTCTACATGAACATCCCACCTTAGATGACGATCTATTGTGACTCCGAGGTATTTTACATAATTGGTGGCTGCAATCTCAACAATATTTCCATTGTTGTTAATATTTAAAGTTATATAGTTAGGTAGCCCTCGTCTGTAACAACTAAACGGTAAGTAAGTAGTTTTCTTAAAATTTATTGTCAATAGTTTTGAATTAAACCATTTAATTAATTTTCTCATATCTCTTTCAGCGTTGGTTTTTAATTCAGTCCAGGTAGGTGCTTTGTAGATAATAGCCGTATCATCAGCAAAGCTTATTATTTTTCCTATGCTGTTAATAGTAAATAAGCTATTAATATAAATAGTAAACAGTATGGGACCCAGAACGGTTCCTTGTGGTACTCCGTACCGTACTTCTCTCTCGCTACTGATCTTTGTGTTAATGTTAACGAATTGCCTTCTGTCTTGCAAATAGCTTTTCATTAAATAATAACAGTTTCCTCTAAATCCGATGTCTTCCAAGGCCTCCAACATTTGTTTATGACTAACAGTGTCAAAGGCCTTGGCAAGATCTAAGAAGATACATACCGTTGGCTCATTTTTATTTAGAGAGTCATATAAATCATAGGTAAGAAAAGAGATGGCGTCTATTGTGGATTTACCCTGTCTAAAACCAAATTGTCTATCACTAATTATTTTATATTTATCTAAATATTTCACTAGCCTCTCTTTAATGATTTTTTCAAAAATTTTTGTGATGTTCGTAATTAGTGAAATTGGCCTATAATTAGACATATTTGTTTTATCGCCACTTTTAAATAAAGGTTTTATAATAGCCCTTTTAAACTCAGAAGGCCAAATCCCCTTTTCTAACATATTATTAAATAGATGCACTAAAGGTGCCGCTATCTCTTCACTAACCTCTTTTAACGTTTCAGATTTAATTGCATCAATTCCAGGTGCTTTATTTATTTTGAGTGATTGAATAACTTTAATTACTTCATTTTCGTTTGTAGGTTCCAAAAAATACAATGAGGTAGTATATTTCTCTGCAGTGGAGCGAGAGACGGTTTTTCTATTTTTTCAGCAAGATTTTTGCCAACATTAACATAAAAATCATTAAATGCGTTAGACATTTCTAAATCATCATTTATGGTTTCACCTGTATCTAGAAGAATCTCTTTAATCGGTGATTTATTATTTGCGTTACCAATATTTTTTATAACATTCCATAAATTTTTTGTATCCCCTTGATTGGCATATATTTGGTTTTTATAAAAATTTATTTTTGCACTTTTTAGCAAATTATTTAAAGTATCTCTGTAATGAATGAATTCTTGTTTTAGGATGATGTTGTTTTTGTCTTTTTTGATGCTTTTTATATAATTTGTCCCTTTTGTTTATTGATCTAACCAAACCATTCGTAATCCAACATTTCCGTTTGATATTTGTTCTTTTTAATTTAGTTACTATTGTATTTTTATTAATTTCTTCTTTTAAAATATTTATAAAGAGTTTTGTAGCATCCTCCACATCCTGTATGTTATAAATATATCCCAATCATAGTTCTTTAGGTTACTTTTTAAACTTTTAAAATTTATAGAACTTTGAAATTTATTTTCATTTTGTTTATCTTTTATAATATCCTTTTTAGGCAATGTTATAACTGTAGAGTAGTGATCCGTTATATGCGACTTTATAACAAACGGAAGACAATTATAAACTGAATTTTTCAAGTTGCATTTTAAAAAAATATGGTCAATACAAGATTTATGTTGGCCCTGAACTCTTGTGTATGTATTTATGGTTGAAAGAAAATTATATTCACTCATATTTGTGAGATATTCAGAATTTAAATCATTTTCTTGCATAATATTTAAATTTATATCTCCTACTATTATATGGTAATCGACATTTAGATTTGATATACTTTGAAGATAGCTTTTTAGGAGAGAAATGAAAGCGGGGGCATTTGATGAAGGCGGTCTATAGAGAGCTGTAATAATAATATTTTTATTATTAATAATTATTTTAATTTCAATAGCTTTGCATTCATGTATTTTTATGACTTTATACGTGTAGTTATAATCATTTTTTAAGAAAACTACTGTCCCATCGTTTTTGTTAATGTCTCCCTCATTATAGAGAATATCATAACCCTGAATATGTAAAAGATCAGTACTCGTAAGTTTCCAAGTCTCTGATAATACTATACAATCAAATTGGCACTCAGTCTGTGATAGATATACTCTTAATTCATCGAGATTCTTGACAATACTCCTAATGTTCTGGTGGTATAATTTAAAATGTAAATTTGCTTTTTTATTATTGATAATGTTGTTATATTCTATTATGTTATTAACATTTAAAGTACTAATGGGCTTAAATTCATAATCACGAATAAATTGATTCATTTTTATTTGACTGCTTGATTATAAATTATGAGAATAATGAAATAACTATTTATCTGACAATAATAAAAACGAAACAAAAAAAGATAAAAAATGACAAGAAATACCTATATCTAATTTTTATGTTTTTTGCGTGACTCCTTGTTTGTCTGTTTTCACCACCGGTACCCATATGCAACTTTGGACTATAATAATTTGTTTTTCCTTTTTTGTGCTTGGTAATAATACCTATAGTTTCTTCTGCTGCTTTGTCCTTAGTATTTATAGCCTCTTCTTTTTTTCCTTCGTTATTTTTTTGTTGTGAATTAGAACCACTTGGAACTAAATTAAACTTCTTCACACTTGTTGCAGTTTCGGATTCAACCACATTATCAGCGTCATCTATTACTAATTCATCTTCCGATTCCGTGTCTTCAACAATGTTTTCTAGCTTTTTTAAGATCATCTACCGTGTATATTTCATTCGCAATGATTAAACTATGCCCCTTAATTTTAGCCTGTAGGTTTTGTTCTCTTGCTTTTTTCAAATGACCTTGCAGGAATTATTGTTCTTGTCTGTCCTCAAGTGACAGATCATTGGCAATTGTGACCCCTGTTCCTTTTAGTTTGCCGATATTTTTCAGTACTGTCAATTTCCTAACAAATGATATAAGTGTGTTTAATTTACTTAAAGTGTCTTCTAATAAAGTCTCATTTTTCACATCAAGGCCAAATATAATAATATTATTCTTTCGGACTTTCCTTTCAAGCAGCGTGCACCTATTTCTTAGTTGCACAATCTCTTTATTTGATTCCACTAGTTTTTCTTCTAATGACTTAAGAGAAGTACATATTTCTTTCTTTATATCTTTTCTAAATTCTTCCGACTCTATCTTATTTGCTTGGACTATAAGCCGATATAGATCTTCTTTTAGCTCTGGACTGATGACCAGCGACTCATTCGGCATTTTCTTATGATGGAAGTTTTAAATTACAACTGGTAAGACAGTTAAGTGGTTGTAAAATAAATGCACAACAAGCAGTTCAAGAAATATAAGTATTACCACTGGTGGTTAGAGTCTATGGCTAAATACCTGACAAAAAATATAGGTTCTATTTTTATCAGGCTATGTTAATCACAAATCGATTAATAATTATTATTAAATATAATAATAATCCAGTAACAAATTTCCACTTTTAGTTAACTTATAAATTCAAAAAAAATCCTGGTTTATAATTTACACAAATTTTAAAAAGTATTTCTAAACTTTGCACTTTGAAAATACTTGGATTCACGGTAACTCTATCACACACGTCTACTCGCACCGAGTTGTTGCTCGCTTAGTTATGTACTCCCATTTGTTTTTAAAAATTTTTTATTGTGATTATTTCATAAAGTATACTTGTCACAATGTATCCAGCATCGGTTATAATTTTCACGTCTTTAGTTTAACAATTATCTGATTATAAACATAAACGTGAACTCCAAAAAAATTTGCATTTTAGCATTTTAGCATTTTATGAAAAATGGATGAAAAAAAAATTTTTTAAGTAGATATTGTTCCTTGGGATGTCTAGATGATCCGATAATTTTTTGAAATTTTTTAATTAATATTTTATAGGGAAGAAAAAATTTTTTTGTTGCTACTGATTTTGTTGTTTCTGAGGTGTGCGGTAGCGTCGCGCTCGCCGCGCGGAACACTATTTTCACCATTAAATTAAAATTATTAATAATGGAGGTACAGTTCCGGGAGTTAACACTTTTTTATCGGAAATTTCATCCTCTTTAAGAATCTTTTTTTTATTTCTTAATTATTAATAGTTTCTGAATTATTTGCGAACAACTAAATGCCTTTTTTTATCTTAATTTGTTAATAACTTTTGCAATTTTTATGCATTTTTCTAGACGTCATTCCGAATCCAATGTATATGAATTATCCCGAAGATAATTTTCTTAAAAAATTCATGTACGAGAAAAATTTCCTGCAAATAATTCAAGCACGCTGGAGATTCTGTAACAAAATATCGCACCTAAATAAATTAAATGAATACTAATTTCATCTGACATTAAGATTATTCTAAGGTATAAGATTAGTAGGTCATGAATTGGTTTTGTTGACAAAATAACATAAACACATTGGAATTAGTAGTGTTGTGTCAAAAGTATGATTTATTTGAAAATGTCGCGTTTTGGAAACAAAAGTAAAGAAAATATTAGACGAGACGTCCAAAATTTAATGCCTCAAAATACGAAATAGTCCAAAGGGTTAAAAAAATCTCCACCCATTTTAGTTGCAAAAACTGCTCATAAGGGGTTAATATATATCTACTGTAATGTTTTATATTATGTTTTTTTCACTAAAATGGGTGAATTCCTTTTTCTTTTATATTTTCAAACTTAACAACAGTTTGGGTGAACCAGAATAACTATATACGTATAATGGATAAATAATATCCTTTCCACCCTTTGTAGCTTAAAATTTCTGAAAATTGTTTAAGACAATTCGATTTGTGTGTTATGAAATAAGTTTTGTTCAGTAAAATAGGTGGAACGTTGTTTTTTAATATATTTTCATGTTTTATACACATTTCATACGTGCGGCGTTATAAATTTATAATGCCTTAACATTTTCACTACAACACAACACAAAACAACTAAAACATGATGGTGTTATTGATAAACCAAATGTGTTGCTAATTTACGACGTTTACAAATAACTATCTCCCCCTTACTCTCATGATCACAATGTAGTGCACCGTCCACTAGGAGGCGCCACGTCCGGAACCAAAGCTAACATCAACTCTATGTTCTCCCCACAACTACCCGATTTCCTCTGTTTTTTTACGTGCGCGTGGGGTACGTAGCTCCATAGTCGGTACCAGTTAAATTATGGGAAAAAAGTGGAAAATCATGACTCCTCATCAGAAAGTACTGTGGAAGGTTTGTCAGTATCATCAGAAATCTCCGAGAACAGCAGAGACAGGGAAATACTTGCTTGAGACGAAAAATCCAAAAATTGAAAAGACAACAAACATGGCGGCCAGACCGGCGTTCGCGATGTTCCCATTTGGTTGATGGTAAGAGGTAGGATCGATACTATCGACATCGATTCTCCTCTGCTACAGCCGCACTGTCACTATCAGCTGATACAAATGAAAATGGAAATCTCGTACTAGACTGTCTAGTACTCACATCTGACGAAGCCACTGTGTTGGCGAAACAATTGTCATGTTTATATATATTTTGTAAATATATGAATATAAAAATTTTTGTGAAAATCTTAAAACGTGAAGTTTTATTCAGTTCGATATATATATATATATATATATATATATATATATATATATATATATATATATATATATATATATATATATATAATATCTCCTTCCGCCTTCCGGCGTAGGTGTGATAGGCCCCGAGAGGGACCGTGGTTGTCTGAACGACGAATTTCAGTTTGAGTAACCAGAAGCCGCAGTAAGCAGTTATCTGTTAGAACCTGAAGATGGCAGATGAGATTCTACCGAAACGTCGTTCAGACAACCACGGTCTCTCGGGGCCTATCACCTACGCGGGAGTATACCAGGAAAACGAATTTAACATTCACCACCCGCGAAAACCTGAAAAACAACATATATATATATATATATATATATATATATATATATATATATATATATATATATATATATATATATATATATGTATATATATATATATATATATATATATATATATATATATATATATATATATATATATATATATATATATATATATATATATATATATATATATATATATATATATATATATATATATATATATATATATATATATATATATATATATATATATATATATATATCGAACTGAATAAAACTTCACGTTTTAAGATTTTCACAAAAATTTTTATATTCATATATTTACAAAATATATATAAACATGACAATTGTTTCGCCAACACAGTGGCTTCGTCAGATGTGAGTACTAGACAGTCTAGTACGAGATTTCCATTTTACATTTGTATCAGCTGATGGTGACAGTGCGGCTGTAGCGAGGAGAATCGATGTCGATAGTATCGATCCTGCCTCTTACCATCAACCAAATGGGAACATCGCGAACGCCGGTCCTGACCGCCATGTTTGTTGTCTTTCAATTTTTGGATTTTTCGTCTCAAGCTAAGTATTTCCCTGTCTCTGCTGTCCTCGGAGATTTCTGATGATACTGACAAACCTTCCACAGTACTTTCTGATGAGGAATCATGATTTTTCCACTTTTTTCCCATAATTTAACTGGTACCGACTATGGAGCTACGTACCCCACGCGCACGTAAAAAAACAGAGGAAATCGGGTAGTTGCTGGGAGAACATAGAGTTGATGTTAGCTTTGGTTCCGGACGTGGCGCCTCCCTAGTGGACGGTGCACTACATTGTGATCATGAGAGTAAGGGGGGAGATAGTTATTTGTAAACGTCGTAAATTAGCAACACATTTGGTTTATCAATAACACCATCATGTTTTAGTTGTTTTGTGTTGTGTTGTAGTGAAAATGTTAAGGCATTATAAATTTATAACGCCGCACGTATGAAATGTGTATAAAACATGAAAATATATTAAAAAACAACGTTCCACCTATTTTACTGAACAAAACTTATTTCATAACACACAAATCGAATTGTCTTAAACAATTTTCAGAAATTTTTTAAGCTACAAAGGGTGGAAAGGATATTATTTATCCATTATACGTATATAGTTATTCTGGTTCACCCAAACTGTTGTTAAGTTTGAAAATATAAAAGAAAAGGAATTCACCCATTTTAGTGAAAAAAACATAATATAAAACATTACAGTAGATATATATTAACCCCTTATGAGCAGTTTTTGCAACTAAAATGGGTGGAGATTTTTTTAACCCTTTGGACTATTTCGTATTTTGAGGCATTAAATTTTGGACGTCTCGTCTAATATTTTCTTTACTTTTGTTTCCAAAACGCGACATTTTCAAATAAATCATACTTTTGACACAACACTACTAATTCCAATGTGTTTATGTTATTTTGTCAACAAAACCAATTCATGACCTACTAATCTTATACCTTAGAATAATCTTAATGTCAGATGAAATTAGTATTCATTTAATTTATTTAGGTGCGATATTTTGTTACAGAATCTCCAGCGTGCTTGAATTATTTGCAGGAAATTTTTCTCGTACATGAATTTTTTAAGAAAATTATCTTCGGGATAATTCATATACATTGGATTCGGAATGACGTCTAGAAAAATGCATAAAAATTGCAAAAGTTATTAACAAATTAAGATAAAAAAAGGCATTTAGTTGTTCGCAAATAATTCAGAAACTATTAATAATTAAGAAATAAAAAAAAAGATTCTTAAAGAGGATGAAATTTCCGATAAAAAAGTGTTAACTCCCGGAACTGTACCTCCATTATTAATAATTTTAATTTAATGGTGAAAATAGTGTTCCGCGCGGCGAGCGCGACGCTACTGCACACCTCAGAAACAACAAAATCAGTAGCAACAAAAAAATTTTTTCTTCCCTATAAAATATTAATTAAAAAATTTCAAAAAAATTATCGGATCATCTAGACATCCCAAGGAACAATATCTACTTAAAAAATTTTTTTTTCATCCATTTTTCATAAAATGCTAAAATGCTAAAATGCAAATTTTTTGGAGTTCACGTTTATGTTTATAATCAGATAATTGTTAAACTAAAGACGTGAAAATTATAACCGATGCTGGATACATTGTGACAAGTATACTTTATGAAATAATCACAATAAAAATTTTTAAAAAACAAATGGGAGTACATAACTAAGCGAGCAACAACTCGGTGCGAGTAGACGTGTGTGATAGAGTTACCGTGAATCCAAGTATTTTCAAAGTGCAAAGTTTAGAAATACTTTTAAAAATTTGTGTAAATTATAAACCAGGATTTTTTTTTGAATTTATAAGTTAACTAAAGTGGAAATTTGTTACTGCATATATATATATATATATATATATATATATATATATATATATATATATATATATATATATATATATATATATATATATATATATATATATATATATATATATATATATATATATATATATATATATATATATATATATATATATATATATATATATAGATATATATATATATATATATATATATATATATATATATATATATATATATATATATATATATATATATATATATATATATATGTATATATATATATATATATATATATATATATATATATATATATATATATATATATATATATATATACATATATATACAGGGTGAGCTACGGTGGGTGGAGTATTAGAAGTATATGGAGAATGGATCAACCGATTGCTTTGAAATTTTGGTTACCAAGATAATCGAGTATGATCTCTCTAACTAAAATATTTTCGAAAGTGCGGTGTTGCCACTTATACGTAAAACTGGCAACATCTTCGTTATTTTAAATAGAATACCCTATATATTTTTATATTTTTTGGATCGTCGTCTCTTTCTGACTAACTTTTGTTAATATTTCCCTATACCTATCTCTAGCCGTTTTCGAGATAATAATTCTTTTTCTGAATTTATTGCCAAAAATTTGACTTTCAGTAAATCGTGTTTTCTCCTACCTACGCAGCAATTAAAAGATAATTTTTTATTTGCGGCTAGGCAAGGCCTGGGGTCATCTCCTTCATTAATCAAATGTTTCGAATATCATACAGGGTGAGTTAGAGAACGCTTTCTACAAAAAGTGACTTAGAAAAAATTCACGAAAGTCAATTTTTTAAATGGAATGCCCTGTATATTATTACTGATTCGGAAAGGCGATACACTTACCTCTTTAAAAGGTAATATACTCTATACCTAATGCACACCGTTTTCGATTTATGGGCACTTTTCTGTGACCTTACCAAGAATATTAGTCTTCTGGTATATCATAACGGGTGGGCCATGAAATTTTGTTTTGTCATTTTGTAATGACAACAGATGTTATTTTTCTAAATAAATTTGACGTTAGTGACATTTGCACCTAATTTGAATAGCTATGTAGCACAAATATGGCAGAAAATAATTATACAAACACGGTTTTAATTGATTTGTTTATTATCCATGGACAGTGCAATAAGATTATCAGCAGAACTTGTAGAAGATTTAATGAGAAATATCCGAATTTGCCGTAGATCGGAGGAATTTTATAAATTTTGGTTCATCATTAAGAGAACAATAACAGTGTCAGTATTAGAAAAAAATAATAACTAAGCAGCAACAACAGTAACAAAGTCTAAGTAGCAATAACAAATAATACCAATAACAGTAATAAATATAAAAATCTTAAAAATATTGTTATAATTGTTCGAAATGTAGACCGTTAACTTCCAGACACTTTTGTATACGACGATGGACGACGTTTGTTGTAGCAGCTCTTATTTCAGCGGGGTCCGAGTTTTCAATCTCTTGAATCACTCGACGTTCTAATTCTTCCCTGTTGTGGACTTTACAAACTCTATCTTTAAGAGTACCCCAAAGATAAAAATCTAACAGGGTAAGGTCAGGGGACCTCGGTGGCCAATTCCACGGTCCCAAACGTCTAATCCAACGTTCATCGAAAAAGCGGTCCAACTCCATACTAATTTCGTGTGTACAATGTGCAGGAGCCCCGTCGAGTTGATACCAACAAGTTATATATTTTTCAATTGACATAATATCAAGGAAGTCTTCCACAATTGTTCTAATTATATCTAAATATTTTCTGGAATTCAATTTTTCGTCGTATATGTAATATTTTATTTTGTCATCCATTAACATACAAAACACATTGAAACTAAATTTGACTTGAAAGCCAGCCTCTAGTAACGTGGGGTTGTCTGTGGCCCAATGGTGACGATTTTGTGTGTTACAAATCCCTTCCCTAGAAAATTTTGATTCATCAGTTCATATAATTTTCTTTAAAAAATTGGAGTCCTCTTGCATACGTACAAATAACATTTCATAAAATTCTATTCTCTGTAGATAATCCTGAGGCATGAGAAATTGGACTCTTGTAAATTTGTAATTATGCATTTTATGATTTGCTAGTATTCTTCGAATGGATGAATATGGCAATGCTAAATCCCGCTCACGTATGGAATACTGGGGATTTGCATGAAAATATGCTAGCACATTGATTTCATTTACCTCGTCAGATGTCACAGGTTTAGGTAAATTTCTTGCTTCTCTTAATGACGAACCAAAATTTATAAAATTCCTCTGAATTCGTAAAAAAACTTTCTGTTGTTCATCTGCGGCAAATTTGGATATTTCTCATTAAATCTGCTGAAGTTCTGCTTATAATCTTATTGCACTCTCCATGGATAATAGACACATCAATTAAAACTGTGTTTGTATAATTATTTTCTGCCATATTTTTGCTACATAGCTATTCAAATTAGGTGCAAATATCACTAACGTCAAATTTATTTAGAAAAATAAAATCTGTTGTCATGACAAAATGACAAAACAAAAAATTTCATGGCCCACCCGTTATGATATACCAAAAGACTAATATTCTTGGTAAGGTTACAGAAAAGTGCCCATAAATCGAAAACGGTGTGCATTAGATATAGAGTATATTACCTTTTTAAATAGGTAAATGTATCGGCTTTCCGAATCAATAATAATATACAGGGCATTCCATTTAAAAAAATTGACTTTCGTGCATTTTTCTAAGTCACTTGTAGAAAGCGTTCTCTAACTCACCCTGTATGATATTCGAAACATTTGATTAATGGAGGAGATGCCCCATGCCTTGCCTAGCCGCAAATAAAAAATTATCTTTTAATTTCTGCGTAGATAGGAGAAAACACGATTTACTGAAAGTCAAATTTTTGGCAATAAATTCAGAAAAGAATTATTATCTCGAAAACGGCTTGAGATAGGTATAGAGAAATATTAATAAAAGTTACTCAGAAAGAGAATGATCCAAAAACGTATAAACATACAGGGTATTCCATTTAAAATAACGAAGATGTTGCCAGTTTTACATATAAGTGGCAACACCGCACTTTCGAAAATATTTTAGTTGGAGAGATCATACTCGATTATCTTGGTAACCAAAATTTCAAAGCAATCGGTTGATCCATTCTTCATATACTTCTAATACTCCACCCACCGTGGCTCACCCTGTATATATATATATATATATATATATATATATATATATATATATATATATATATATATATATATATATATATATATATATATATATATATATATATATATATATATATATATATATATATGTATATATATATATATATATATATATATATACATATATATATATATATATATATATATATATATATATATATATATATATATATATATATATATATATATATATATATATATATATATATATATATATATATATATATATATATATATATATATATATATATATATATATATATATATATATATATATATATATATATATATATATATATATATATATATATATATATATATATATATATATATATATATATATATATATATATATATATATATATATATATATATATATATATATATATATATATATATATATATATATATATATATATATATATATATATATATATATATATATATATATATATATATATATATATATATATATATATATATATATATATATATATATATATATATATATATATATATATATATATTATATATATATATATATATATATATATATATATATATATATATATATATATATATATATATATATATATATATATATATATATATATATATATATATATATATATATATATATATATATTTATATATATATAATATACATATATATATATATATAAATATATATATATATATATATATATATATATATATATATATATATATATATATATATATATATATATATATACATATCATTGGGTCGATGTTATTTTCTAACAGATCGAGGTACCTTTCGCTATTTAAATTGTCAGGAATAAAAAACGGCCCGACAATATGATCCTCAAAATTCCAGCCCAAACATTTAACTTCTGAGGCCTTTGGGTATGAGTTTCATGAACATATGTGAAACTAATTCACTCCAATACCTACAATTGTGCCTGTTTACTTCCCCATTTAACTGAAGTGTCGATTCATCAGAAAACACGTATTGTACAGTAGATTGGCATTACCGTTTAATTGTTCACTAAAAATCTCACAGAATTCAAGCCGACGATCGGGATCATCTTCGTTTAATTCGTGTACCAATTTAAATTTATATGGATGAAATTTGTGGGCCTTTACAATTCGATTAACATTGCTTCGTGATACACCGGAAGCCTCAGCTACTTTCCTGATCGATTGAGTATTGTCCATCTGAAAATGACCCAGAACTGCCACTTCGACTGCTTCATTGCCAATCGGTCGCTGAAGTTCATGCTTTTTGTTTCCTACAGAACCTGTTTCCATAAAGTTTGTCAATAATTGTAAAACATACTGAGAACCAACCCTTCTATCTTGGTGATTTCTATTGAATATGCGCTCCGTAGCTCTAACACAATTATCGTTTTTAAAATAAATGCTGACAATTCTATTCTTCTCCGTATAAACCATTTTGAGAACTCACACTGGTAAAATGTATCTAGATTTAAAATTGGTTGTGAACAAATTAATGTTCAATGACTATCAAATACTTATGAGTCTTTTATTATTCTAAAACTAAACGGACAAGGATAGTGTTTTTTGTGGAAAAAACTCGTGTTGATTTGAGAGCACTAAAAAATGTAATTTTTTTTATAAATTTCAATACCCAGTGCCGTTTATTTTAGATTTTTTTAAACAATTTCGATTGTGTCTAATATATATACATATATATATACCGGTATTCCGGTATTTTATTTTAAAAATATCAAAATACCGGTTTTGAACTGTTCGTCCTATATTGCATTCACTAGGTACAAGGGCACCGTACCTTCAACTGCTGTTGTTTCAAAAAAGTCATACAGAGCAGACTTATTTGTTTTGTGCAATCCCATCTTATCGAATAGGAACTAGCATCGGAACTTCAATATAGTAGGCATTACATAACTGTTACTATATATATATATATATATATATATATATATATATATATATATATATATATATATATATATATATATATATATATATATATATATATATATATATATATATAAACAATTAAATGAAAATCCCGTTGAAGCGTTGAAATATCAAAGGGGCTAAGTGTCAAAAATTGATTCATTGAGATATTTAAAAGTACCTTTAAAACTTGCATTGAAACTCTTACACGTCGCGTTATCTAGAAATGAGTAGAAAGATTTCAAATCAAAGCTTGGGGCACTTGAACTTATTGCATGTTGTTTTCGCTTATACAGGGTGATTTTGTGACATTCCACCCCGCTAATTTCGTTTTTTTATTGTTATGAAAAAACGGTAAATATAAAAGTTATAGGACTTTTTATGTAGATTTTGAAAATCATATCAAGAAAGCAATGGAAGCTCACACAAGAGGGCTACAGTTATTTTAATTTCTTAAATTGAACACCCTGTATATTTGTACATGTTTGTATAGAACGCTTTCTCACGAACACAATGATATGGGGTTAATCTAATACTAAAGGAGATATGTGGGATCCTTTGTGCGTTAATTTTTTTTATTTCTGTCTATACGGCGTCTCACATGGGCTGTGGCATTGATTATATTAGTTATTAGTGGAGATAGAGAACCGCTTAATGAGCAAAGTAGTGCGGCATTTTATTCCCATTAACATGGCGTCCAGAAAACAATTGAGTTCCAATTAGTTTTGTTTTAGGAAAAGCCAAAACCGCCATTTTAAAAATGCCTAGTAACTTTTTTATTTGTGGATTAATTAAAAAATGTTAAAGATCATTTTGCAATAAATTTTTAAGGGCTACAATGGCATTTTTAATTTATTTTTTCAAACAGTAGTTTTTACAAGAATTGCATCATCATTTAAGCGATTCTCCATCTCCACTAATAACCAACATACGCCTGTAATCTCACTTCCCGTGGGACACATTGTATATATGAAAAATGGAAAATATGTTTTATTAAAAATACCTTCAATTGTCTTGGTTATACATTTTTCAAAATATTATTAAAAAATCTTGTAACTTTATTATAAACTACTTTTGAATAGCCAGAAATAAAAAAGTTAACGGGAGTGGGATTCACACAAAGATTTCCTCATATCTCCTTTAATATTAGAGATAGACCCATCAACCCCTATATCACTTTATTTGTGAGAAAGTGTTCTATGTAAAAATATACAGGTGTTCAATTAAAAAAAATTAAAATTAATCCGTCTTGTGTGAGTTTCTGTTGTTTTTCTGATATGAGTTTCAAATTCTATAAGGAAAAAACCTATTACCTTGTATTTACCATTTTTTTATAACAATAAAAATAACGAAATTAGGGGGTGGAATTCTCACAAAATCACCTTGTACATAGAAACTTTCTACGAGACCAACTCAATTTCACTAAAAATGGCACTTAGCCTATGATACTTCAATGCTCTAATTATTGTAAATAGTATTGCTATTCGTTAAAAAACCACCAGTTATGACTTTTTGTCGTTCCAGTTCCAAATTACGTTTATAATTATGAAGTAATTTTACATTTATATTATTTCTTTTAAACAATGCTTTTCACTAACTGCAAGGTGTGGCCTGTCGCACCGGAGGATCTCAAAGTGTCTGTCGGGAGAAACTAAATACTGCGTAGATTCAGCCTGGCCGGTGTTTTCCAGTACTAATACCGTTTCAAATATTTCACACGATCTGTGAGAAAAAGCAGGTAATTTATCGTTTCTGTCACCAACGAAAAGCGCTGTAAGAGAGCACTGCTACAGGATATATCATCAGATGCAGAAATGGAAAGGGGAAAAGTTACCTGCCAAGTTTAGGGATGGAGATTAAAAAGCAGCAAGCTCCTTCCTATAACAACTTCAAAACATCCAACTCCTAACGCTATCCTGAAAACAATATCCTACAATTAAGCGAAAGAATGCGGGTCAGGATGTGGTTGCCGGAAGATCGCCATCCAGTGTTTTGCGATTTGTGGTAACAGCCTCGGTTCCTTTTTTCTCATTGCTTCACCAATCGAGGATTTCGTAAAAAACTCGCTTTTATGACATTACCGAAGGCAAGTGTAGCATTCGTTTTTATGTACCTAGAACCACTGCTACGTCAAAACAATCACCTTTACGAAACTGTTCCTTTTTGTAGATAATTTAATTGCTTTTCATTTTGACAATAACTATTTTTATCATGGTCATATTTACGCAAAGCACGACTTGGGTCCAATAGAACTTTTAATATGAGCACTAAAAATCGTTCCTCTGGAAATTTTTCCAAAGTTTTGCGCTATTTTAGGTTAAAGTGACTGGCCTATTTACGCAAATATCCAATATAGGACGACTCAACTAATATTTTCTCTTTTAACATTCCTGAAAAAAAAGGCTCTTAATTACTGGACACCCTGTGTATTGAGGTATTTTTTTCTTTTTTTTAATTAGCATTCTGGTATACTAGTAACAAAATATTGAGAAATATTTTTTGGATTATTATTAAAGAAATCTGTTACAAAATATATGGAGACATATCGGTCAAAAATAATATATTCCATTAGATTTTCAAAAATGTTTCTTAATTATTTATTAAATTTCATTAACTAAATAGGTAGATAAAAGTGTTATAAATACAAATAAACATTTTTCTCAGTGTATAAGTATAATTAAAATAAATAATATAAATATTTCCAGTTATTCTTTGTTTTTGTGATAATACGTTTAAAAACTATAATGAAAACGATTCAACCTCGGACTTAGCAGATAAACCTGTTAATAAACAACTTCCTTCTGAAACGGTCCTGTCAGTCAGTGGAGGGGCCGCTGCACTTAGAAAGTTTTGTCCCCCCTTGCGAATTACATTCCCCATGCACTAAGCGATGTCTTATTTTGCTAACCTTCTATCTCTTCTGATTCGAGCTACAATACAGTCGTTCAACCGTATACTTTATATTCCGTACTACATATGGGTGTCCAATACTTTCAGTGGCCGGTGGACCTAACCTAGCCTATCTGTGACCCACTACGAACTGCTATCTACATTATGGAGGCATTTGACTATGTATGTTCACCAAGACAGTGTCTAGAAACTCGCCGAGAACTAAGCTAAGAGCCATCATCCATCATAGTGTTTCAGTGAACCTTGACCTTCGCAAATTGTTGTTAGTGTTTTGCTCAGGTGATTATTCCACCTGTTAAACGGAAAACCACTAATTAGTTATTCGGTAACTGAATTTGAATAAGATTGACGATTAGGAAGACAAAGCCTGCTACGAGTATAAGCACATGCGTTGGTTTTTAAAAGAGACAACGAACCAGTGACAACGCAATATTAACTACTTTGATAAACACCTATATTGTTATTGAACAGTTTTTGTGTACGTTGTGGTGAAATTAATAAATAAATTTGGTGTTGCAATCATTTAAGTGTGCGGTATTATAATATGGGATAACAAGAATAATTTGAGTGTAAAGAATACTTCTGTGTTTATTAATTTGTGTTTATACGGTGTTTGCTCAGTTTGGAAAAATGCTGAATTGCACTGATTTGGAATGTATCTTACATCATCATCACTACTACGCCCATCTTCATCATTTGCAACATGGAACTCACGTGGAAGAAGGTAGGTACTTCAATTATTACTATCCAAATAATTAAATAGGAGCATTTATGTGAATTTAGTACTTTTTATGCATTGCTAAATTTGATTTCTTTAATGATATCCATATAATAAAATAATTGAAGAATAAATTACCCTCTTCTTTATATGGGTAATATAATTAAAGGAAAAATTATGAAATGATAATTTCCTGGTAGGTATATCTGGAAAATATCTACAAATATATTTCTCTGTCTCTGAAAAAATATGTCACCAACCAGATTTTCATAATTTTTAAAATTGAACATGAAGATATATTGACATAAAAACCAAGAAAATAATTATTATGTATATAGGAACGTGATTAAAAATTAGATTAAAAATGAAAAAATATTTTTTGTGTTTACCAATTTAGAGAAAAAATATTTTTGTGTTTACCAATTTAGAATTTCCGAGTACCACCTATATTGATAAACTGTATCTGAGAAAATGTTATAGGTATAGGTATAAAACAAATAATAATGATATAGATAGTTGACTTTCTTAGTGATAAATCATAATTGGATAAAAACTATAAATATCCGCTTTATTTTCACTAATTGTTCGAACAATGTTTTACCGTATGTAAGTCCTTGATAATAGAAATAACTAGAAATAAGCATACTGTACTTTACCTTGAATTGAAGGCAAATGAGTATCGAATATACCAAAAAGTAACAAGTTTTAAATGTCTAAGTAAAATTTACCGTTTACCTAAATTAACGCCTTAATTTGCTTCTACTAATATAATATTTTGATGAAAAAATTTACACACATACCTAATTTATTAAAAAAAGTAATATTTACTTTTTTACATAAAAATGAAATGACATTAAATTAAAGTAGTTATTTTCATTTAATTTAAATAAACCAAAGCACGTTACATGCTAATGGATATATACCTACTTTGCTAAAACAACAGGTCTCGATTTAGCCATTACGCTTGTTATTTCAACTATAGTGCAAGTGTAAGGGAAAACAGAGGGGAAAACTATCTTATCTCGTGGTAAAATTTTTTACATTTTTCAACTTATCTAAATTTGTTTTTTGAGTTGTTTGTTTGGTTTTCGAAAATCAAAGTTTTGCTCATGTTTAAAAAAAGGTTTTTTTATTGTTTTAATATACAGGGCGTTCAAAAATGATAATCTCTATAAATCCTGTGTATTTACCGCATCTTATCTTATCTTATCTTTACCGCATCAATAAGATAAAATAAGATGTTTATATATATATATATATATATATATATATATATATATATATATATATATATATATATATATATATATATATATATATATATATATATATATATATATATATATATATATATATATATATATATATATATATATATATATATATATATATATATATATATATATATATATATATATATATATATATATATATATATATATATATATATATATATATATATATATTATCCTGTTGTGCCCTTATGGCATAAGTACATAAGTACAGAAGTAGACAAATATACAATTCCTACAATTTGTATAATAAATATCTTAATTAAATAAAATTATAACGATTGTAAAAAAGTTTTAAATATATTGATTAATGAATAAGAACATCGTGGTACTAGCAAAATGGTAATAACTAAAGATCGGCAATTCCAGGGTTGACAGTAGGTGATGTGTCACCGCGTAAATAAGTTCATGCATATATGACGCGATATTTTCCTAAGTGCCTTGTTATTTTGGCGAGTTCGTAACATCCTAAGGTCATACCAAGGTGGCTGAAAGTATTGGTGAATGTAACATTAACACAGACACACACACACACATGTAGTTTTAATAAGTAATCATAAGAAGAATAAAAGTATATTACTAATATCAATTCACCCACTAAAACCTTCTAGTAGCAAGCATTGGTGGTTTCATGTACGCTAATCCCAACGTATTTGTCATTCAGTTCAAAATATTTTTTTTGTTTAATACTGCCACATTTTCGTGATAATTATATTTTTTAGTGTCAAGTTTCCGATGGCTATACGCCGACTAATACACTTTTGTAAAAATTGAACTAGACATTTTAAAAAGTTAATCCCCGTTGTTTTTAATATCGTAGCTAATTGAGCATATCTACGTGGTATTCAATTTCGATTTCAATTTCAATTTATTGCAATAATAATTATTAGACACAATTTTATACTACAAAATATTTATATCACCTAAGCACTATACAGTGCTTGGTTTGTGTTCTGCTTGTTTCTCATAGAGAATTCTACCTAATGAGGGATATCTTGGTTCCTTAAGAAATATTAGTTGATTGGATGTTCGTCGAGATAGAACAAAAAAGAAAGAAACTAGTTCAGTTCAATCGCTAACGTTTCGACTAAAATTTAGTCTTCTTCAGAGCTCTGAACAATATAATTTAAAATTGTGTTTTCTTTTAAATTATATTGTTCAGAACTCTGAAGAAGATTAAATTATAGTCGAAACGTTAGCGATTGAACTGAATTAGTTTCTTTCCTTTTTTGTCCTATCCGGGCGAACCTCCCATCAATTAATTCTACCTAATATAATATAAAAGAAATGAAAACTGAGCAGCATTAAAAAGTAATAACAGAATATTATGCGTAAGTAACTAGATAAATAAGTGTTAGTAAGACAAGCAATAATAAAAACCCAAAAACCGTAAAAGTGAAAAAGCAGGACGGAACAGAAGCGAACGTAATAATAACTAGAATATTAAAAAACGTTAGTAAGAATGCTTTGATTCTGTCGAATAAAATGTTTTATAAGCTAAATTTATATTTACTTGTATTTGTTATTTATTTTTTTAAATCGATAGGTAATTGATTGTATAGTTTGGGATCAAAGAAAAAGACATATCTTTGACGAGTACCTATCATATTTTGTATTATTTAAAAACATCCATATAAGACATCGGTAGGTATGAATCTTTCTTATGTTAAGCAGACCAGTTTCTTTATACAATAATTCTGTTGAGTATAACCTACTTTTTTTAAAAATTATTTTGATAATTGTGTTTTGCACAGCTTGTAATCTATTTAATACATCGTTGAATAAACCACCCCACGCAGTAATACAGTATCTTAATACGGATTCTACTAAAAAATAATAAACGGTGAGCATGTTTTTTTGTGTTACAATTTCTCTTAGAGTGTAAAATTTGTAAATAAGCTGTCCAAGTCTTCTTATGACATAGGAAACATATTCTTCCCATCTCAAGTGCTGATCCAGTATAACACCGAGATATTTTTTATTTTTTTTTGTTTTTCTATTGAAGAGTATTGCAGTGTGTTATATTTACGCAGATTATGTTCTACAGGTTGAACATTTTGCGATAAGATAAAAGTTACAAATTTAGGTTTAGAAATATTTAAAGACAGCAAATTAAAATTTAACCACATGTGTATGTTTTGTAGTTCGTGTACCTCAGTCTTATATACTTCATTCCAGGTATCACCCATGTATATAATGACAGTGTAATCTACATAGGAGATGAGATGACCCTCAAAATTATTTATTCGGCTTCTACTATTAACGTACACGAGGAAAAGTATTGGTCCTAGCACCGTATCTTGCGGCACGCCAATTGTAACTTCCAGTGAATCACTTAGATACTCATCTATTTTAACTCTCTGTAATCTGTGCATTAAATAATTTTGCAAAACGTTCAAAGTTGGTCCTCGGATACCATAGTTATACAGCTTATCTTAGAGTAGATTGTGTGACACTGTGTCGAACGCCTTGGCCAAATCAAGAAAAATGGCTAAGCATTTTTTTGATTCGTGCAAGGCTCCCACCGTTCACATTAACGTTTTATAAATACTACATATTTAGAGTGTATTCTAATAAATTCGTGTATTAATTTTCAACATGGGTCGGTGGGCGTAAACAAGAGCCAAGAAACGTGATCAGCCTATATCTATCTATTAATTACAATTGGACATTCGACAATGCTGCAAACTGTCCATTTACCTGATAAAAACGTTTATTTTTTGTTCCTATTTTTATAAATCAAACAGATTCATTGCATAGTACGTAAGAATATTTTATCATTTCATATTGTTTGGGAATGTTTCATTAGGTGTTTGCAGTATTATATCTACATAAAAGTCTTCTCTGGAATTTATCGCTACCTCCCGATCTCTAGCGGTAACCGTTAATCAGATATTTGGTTATCAATTTATTATTTTATAGTAATATTTATGTTATCATGTCCTGAACGAGCTCTATCAAATTATCGAAAAATATATAGGGTGCTTCACTAAAAAAACATGTTTTTGACCAACTTGTATATTTTTCGTTAAATTTTAAATTTGAGCCCAGATTCGGATTCTACGTAGAAGATGGCATTCATAAGATAGAATCATAAAACTAGAAAATATGTTTAGAATTAACGGGGTGGGGTGGACCTCTTATGAAATTTACCCTGTACAAATTTAGATACAGTTACTTACTTTGCGTCCCATGTGATGATAATAGTTATATTAAAATCTAATGTTAAAGGCTTGGTTAAACGGAAAATATCAAAAAAATTAATAATTGTTCTAAATATGTAATTATGTATTTATTTATTATAAATATTACATATTTATTTTCAATCGCAACTTCTTCATTAAAATTTGTTGTTGGTTCAACTGTTTTTGCTAAGATTCCATCCGAGGTTCCTTCTGAGATATTTTTGTTAGATATAGTTTTATTTTTGGTATTTGCTTTCCGATTTTATATATTTTTTTGAAGTTATGTTAGATTCATTTATTTCCGACTTTATTTCAATTAATTTTCTTAAAGTACATAATACTTAATGGTACTAAAAGAGACTTAATAATACTAAACCATATTTAACAATACCACTCGATATTTAATGATACTGAACAATACTTAATAGCACTAAACAGTACTTAACTTAATTAATCCGGAAATTAACGCTACTTAATGTACTTAACGATGATGTGTACACCAGATTTACAGGTGTTTTTCTGTTAGTAACATTGAAAAACGAAAACAATAGGTTCATTCTAAATACCATAGAGATTTAATGTATAAAAAACCGCTGCCAATTACTTGGGGATCAGAACTTCCTCACCGTAGTAAAACTGGACGTGTGGTGGAGTTTATAATAAAAGTAATTTTTGACGTTTCAAAAAAGTCATTTTTTTGACGTTTTAAAAAAGTCACATTTTGATGTTTCAAAATAGTCACATTTTGACGTTTCAAAAAAGTCACATTGGTGGAATGTCACTAATATTTTTTTTAGACCGATTTTGCTCATCAACGAATTCAGTCTCTTTCTTGACTTCTAGAATATGTGTAACAAATTTGAAAGCTTTATCTCAAAAACTGTTGCTACTATTGCGAACACAGACACAGACAAAAAAATTTGCTGTCTAAAATTTTGTGTATCATCATAATTCGTCGAGATTCGTTCAGAAATGCAATAAAAATATTCAAAATTTTTTTCACGAATACATAACTCCTCACTTTGAGGGGTGAGAAAGTAATTACAGGCAATACTGATGCGTATTTTTTTAAAACAAGAAACTACCATCATTTAGTTTCATGAAATGACACCAAATAAAATATTCATATTTCCTGTAATTTTATATATTAAATCTATATGGTATTTGGAATGAACCTAATGTATTCGTTTTTAGTTATTACTAACAGAAAATTTTTAACAGTGATTTAAAACTATCCTGACGACGCGACGACGCCGACGGAGTACAAATGCCACCACATTTTAATTGTCGCTCAGTTTAGTTGTTGAGTACGAAATGATAACTAGTCACTCTGTATATATACTACATAAATATTTCAAAATATAAATAATCTTATTTATCATTTAAAAACATGCAGATTGACCAATTTGTCCTTTACATGAAATAAGTAAATAAATAAAAGTTTGTAATGAAATTACTGTAATAGTACTGTTGACAAAAAAAATGTTATCATGTTAATAATGTTACTCTGACTTTCGTAATGTCTACTACAGGAACCATTACAGATTTATCAAAATTAGTAGCAAGGTAGAATTCTCTTTTTGAAACATATATTACACATGTGGGTTATATGATACACTCGTTGACACATATCAAGTTAACAGAGAGCTGTGTACACAAACGTTCAGATAGTTAATCAATGTATTTATCCGATTTCTTATCAACAGTAAAAGCACAAGAGCTTTTTTTTATAGGATAAATTTCTTTTTTGTAACGAAATACTTTTGCCAATCAGTAATTTTATAAGAAAAACTGACATGAAAAAAATCGCGAGACCGTAGGTCGAGCGATTTTGTCAAATGTCAGTTTTTCGAGCAAAATTACTGATTGGCAAAATTTTGAGTTAAAAAGAAATTTATCCATAAAAGAAAAGCTCGAGTGTTTTTTGGCAAGATAAATTAACGACAGAATATGTGAACGAACAACAACAATAATTATCTTTATTTACACAATTATTTAAAGGAACAGTTATTAAAAATACAGTTGTTATAAATTGTTATATATTTTTATCGGTGATAAAAAACGATGCACCTTTTTTATCGCTGTCAAAGTGACAAAAATGTGCTGTCAGATTTTTTCATATAGGAGTTAATTTATCACGTTAAATAAAAATTTTGTTGTGGTATATTTATTTGTCCTTAAATAATTAATATAGTTTATAAGTTACTGTTCCTCAGATTTGCCACATATAGTGTGTCCTGAAACAAACGGATTATAGCTTATCACTTATCAATAAGGTCTGCGAATAAATACTACATGACATAAAATACAGGGGCTGACCCACGACACCACGCCGACACATATGAGATATAATTAATATATTACCTTGTAACTGGCGATTTTGTAATATCCAAAATAACAGTTGGAGCAATAAATATTTCACTGAATACAACACTACACACTAGTAATTTCTAGAGTTCCAGTAAATTCGCAACATCTGTTCTAAAGTTCTTATAACTCATGAAGGGATGTAGATATCGAAAAAATAAATGAAAAACATCACTTCAGACCAAAGTCTCAGACCTTTTGGACGAAAGACAAAAAAGACTTTAAAAAAAATTCTTTAAAAGATAGAATAGATTTTTGTTAGCTGGCCACAGGCGCTTTAATTGCTAGTTACGGCTCTGCCGTAAACACAATTGATTGGTTCCTTGTTAAGGCCTACTCAGCGGTATGTGTTTTTTAATCGCACTGTAGATGCATATATGTGGATTACATAGAGTAACACACGTCCTTTACAGTTCTCCAAGCCGGCGTTCCATATGTTTCTTAGAACGATAAGTAACAAGCATCATTTTGGGGTTAACTGCGGAAAGCGGACATTACCTTAAGCGGTTACCGCAGCCGTTCTGACGACCCGTGTAGCAAAATTGAGCACCGCAGTGAAAGGGTTAAAATTGTGCTTCTGCACAATTATAAACTATCTGCACAAACTTCTGCACAATTATAAACTATCTGGAAAAATATAAGTAGCTAACCAGTTCACAATATGGCTTTCAAAAAAGGTATGAGTACACAAAAAGCAAATGCGCACCTTGTAGATAAGATTTATCATGCTTTGGACAACAGAGTCAAAAGCTTAGCTATATTCATTGATTTAACTAAGGCTTTTGATACGGTATGACATACTGAACTTCTAACGACATTAAGTAATTTGGGCTTTAGAAATAATAATATAAAGCACCTAAAGTCATACCTAACTGATAGAGTACAATATACAAAAATAAACTCGGTAAGAAGTAGCCCTGAAATTGTTGAGTATGGTGTACCGCAAGGAACAGTACTGGGGCCTATACTCTTTATAATATATATCAACTCCTTGTTTGATTTACATACCAGTGGTTCAGTAATAAGCTATGCTAATGACACTGCTTTCTTCTATACAGCTCCTAACTGGAGAGACCTAAAAAATTAAGGTAGAGAAAGATATGAAAAATATAAAATTATTTCGATAGTAAGTTATTAACGTTAAACATATCTAAAACTAATTACTTGCCTTTTTATCTATATGAGACATCTTTCCCGGCATTCCAAGACTAAATATCGATGAACACTTCAAAATTAAACCTACAACACAGGTAAAATATTTGGGTATAATTATTGATTCAGAAATGAAATGGGATATACATATTAATTATATATCTACTAAAATAAGAAAACTAATACATAAGTTTAAATGTTTAAATAAAATTCTAGATTTTATACAAATCAAAATATTGTTGAATCTTGAATCACTTGTTGAATCTCACCTAATGTATGGAATTCTAGGTTGGGGAGGAGTTCTTTATTCACATTTAAAACATTTAAATTCATTACAAAAAAGATTACTAAAGATTATTATAAACAAAGAACCTACTTACCATTCAATCAAGTATTTAAAGATGCTAATGTAATGGATGTTAGGTTGCTGCTCTTTTATCAGTTCGTTTTACATCAATGGCAATCTAATGTGCAAAAAGGCAACGAGATGCAAAAAACTAGAGGTAATCTGAACAATATCTCAAGAATTCCCAAAACTAATACCACTTGTGGCCAAAGATGTTTTACTTACCTCAGTCCCCAAGCTTACAACACAATACCAAATAATATTAAACATATACCTCTTTTAAAGACGGTAAAGATCAAAATTAAACAAAGTAGATATGAACATGTGCATCATATGTTATTTTCTTAAATCTTTAAATGTTTTTATGTTATGATTAAGTTGTTGTATTTTTTTATTGTTATTTAGACTATATGTATAAATATTAAGAATACGTCCCCTTTTTCATGTACAGTGCTCCCCTGCACTTTTGTGAAGTGTTCATGTTTATTTACATATTACATTTTATTTTCTTTGTATACTTTTCGTCCTAAATAAACCTTATTCTAATCTAAAAAAAAAAAAATCTATTGTCATCATGTTGTATACCTATGTACGATACGATATGTACAATTGTCATCAGCTTAAAGTCACCACCTTCCGAGATGCTCTCTTTCTGGAACGCTTCACTACATATAGTGCTAGAAAGAGAGTATCTCGGAAGGTGCGGTGACTTTAAGCTGATGACGATGGTAGTCCTGGAGTGGGTTGGAACCTTTGACGTGAAGATAACACTGACATAGTTCTCCACGAAACAACAAAACTCTATATTTTTCGCGTGTCGCAAACCAAGTTGGCATCATTTGGAGATTATTAACACTGTACGGGCGATTGTACATAAACAGAAACACGAGCATAAACATAAACACCATAGAAATTTAGACAACCTCCGATTCCAAAGCCGAAGCTACACGGGCGAGGGTTGCACTTATGAAAAAACGCGGACACATCACCATTCCCAGTAACATTGCGAGTGCCGGTGGTGGGATTCGAACCCGCAGGACGATAGAGAGATTATCTAGTCACACATGCCATCACGTGCTCTAATCAGCTACTTCACCAAGCCTGTGCAAACCTGAAATGTACTATTTACTTGCGTACTTTACTTTATTTATCAGTAATACGTAAGTTAGACGAAGAAACTTAAATGTTTATAATATTCAAACTGTCAAACTAACATGTTTGTTTTGATATCACAACCACCAATATTTCTCGATATTTGGTAAGCACCGTATTTTACATTCGAAAATAATCGATTTCGAAATATTTACTGAAGATAATAAGTATATAAAATGTATATATCAGAATAAGACTCATATTTAAATATGGAAACATATTTGGAAACTTTCATTTAAAAAAAATTGGGCCTCCATCTTTTTTTTTTTGATGTCCAATTGTTTTTCTGTTAATGTATCTGGATTTCTTTTAAAAACAGCATAAAAAAGTAATCTATATTTTCTTTCATCTTGGCAAACAACTCAGAAAATGGGTCTGGGAAGCTTATTTAGATTATCTGTCACACTATTTCCTTTTTATGCGCTAGTATTTTCTTGGTAATAGTATTATTCGGTAATACCTAGGGTATTATCTACATTATTATCTCTGAGAATTATCCTGATACTTTCCGAATTACCTCAGTATTGCCTAACGATTTTTAGAATTACTCGTTTACTATTTTCTTGATTCTTCCTTAATGTAAATAAATTTCCTCAGTGGTTTATTTCCCCTCTATTAACACAAAGTAAGTTTGTATTTTTGCGTACACGAGTTCCAAAAGTGAATTTTTACCAATTTACCGCTGCAAATACAGATATCACTGAATTGTTAGTGTCCGGTGTCCCAAAAAAATGTTTTTCAAAATAAATAAAAAACAAGAAGAAACAAAAAAACAACTATAAACTAAAATTAGTATATTTATAAAATTAATATGTATTGAAATATGTATTTTATTTAATGCTATCATAAATAAAAGAACTTTATTTAGGTATGAAGCATTATAATGAATTTTCATTTCTTTCATGTGTGGGTATTTCCATATGTAAACTTTAGTGTTATTCCCTTATCACCTCTCAGAATTCCAGTTTTGGTTAATTCCGTTAATTAACCTAATTAAGTCGTCTACTTTTATTAAGTACCTGCCTATGTTAAAAATTTGTTAGGTATAATACTGAATAAAATCAATTTATACAATTAACTTTTTTAACACACATACACACACACACAGACACACACACACGTGCATTAGTAAGTACAGGATATTAACAGGATTTTAACTCGGGTTTTAGTTATCATTATAGATACATGGTAGATTGGCGTTCGTAGGTTTGTGGTTAAAAACTGTATTACAGTGTTTGTAAGTCCTCTGTACACTGGGCCATACACTATTTTTAACATGATTCTCGCTGTGTAAAGGTTTTCGGATATCTGGCAAATATCTACAATAGGTATGTCCTATTTTAAAAACTAGAGATTCCTTTTTTATAAATTAATACAGGTCCATCGCTATTTTGTGCATTTTCGCTAAAGTACTTGAATAGTGTCCCAGTAAATATCAAAGTATGAGACTTTACTGGGCTTTTACCGGACCTTTACTGGAAATGCTGGCCGAATAAAAGCCCAGTAAAGGCTCTAACTTTAATGTTTACTGAGTAATATTCAACGAGCATGTAATGATGGCTATTATTCACGAGAGTAAAGTTTAGAACACTATGCTTTGTTCATAATTATTAAATAATAACAATTTTTGGTAAAATATTGCGATAAAATGCCACACAGACTTTGACGTTTGAAATCGAATAACAATTTCGCGCTTTGATCGACGAAATTAAAAAAAAATTTTTGTAGATACGTCCTCGTTGAAAGTTTTATTTTAATCAAAATAAAAAATGTTAAAACCAGTGAATAATAGATAGCATTATCCTTGAGGAAATACATACATTATACAGGGTGGGGCAATAGTACATTCGACATCAATATCTCGACTTCTATGATAGCTAGAAACTTGATTTAAAAATATAAGTAAACTAGACAAAAAAGTCTATAACCATAAATTATTTTCGATTATACAGGATGAGCCAAGACAATTCTACAGGGTAGTGGGTAAAGTAATTTTTTTTTAAATGGTATGCCATATATATCAGAAAATTTCTTGAAACCTCTTTGTGGCTTCCTTTCACTCCTGTATTATTATTAACTTTCTCCCAACCAATTGGATGTAATGATTTTTTTTTTGTTGAAATTATACCATTTATAAGTGTATATTAAAAATATCACTACAATCACAACTATCGATTTTAAGAAAAATATGTTAGTACCAGTTATGAGACATATGTGTGATGACACTCAGCCATTTTCACTTCCTAAAAGTATACAGGGTGGCAAAAAAGGATTTTTAAATGTACAACTATTTGAACTGAATTTTTTCAATTTTTTCAAATGGAATACCCTGTATATTTTTGGATGATGTGATGTAGGATTGAAATACGAACATTTTTGTACGTATGGCTATTTGTGACCATATTCAATTTATTGAACAGTAACTACAAAACTCGGCAATAAAAATTAAAAATGAGTTTTTTTTTTCAAATTATTCAAGAGAAAATATTATAATAAGCGTGTTACATAACGCCCATAAAACATCACACACACAAAGGATAATAAATGCGGTTAGAAGTATCACTCCGGCAATTTTATGAACAGTAGAAACCTCATTCCAAAGACACATATAAAATATGTGTCAATGAAAATGGTAACATATGGAGTACTTTTTATAATATCTTCTCTTGAATTACAAAAAAAAATAATTTTTAATTTTTGTTGTTGAATTTTGCAGTTATTGTTCAATAAATCGAAAATGGTTACAAACTGCCATAGGAATGTGCGTACAAAAATTTTTCGTTTTTCTATTCTACATCATATTGTCAAAAAAATATACAGGGTGTTCCTTTTGAAAAAATTGAGAAAATTCAGTTCAAATAGTTGGAAATTTAAAAAATTATTTCTCGATAATTATGATTGTAGTGATGTTTTTAATATCCACGTGTAAATGGTATAATGTCAACAAAAAAAAATCATTACATCCAAGTGGTTGGGAGAGAGTCAATCATAATACAGGGGTGGCAGGAGGCCATAAAGAGGTTCCAAAAAATTTTCTGATATACATGGCATTCCATTTAAAAAAATATTAGTTGACCCTGTACAATCCTTTGGCTCACACTGTATATTCGAAAATAATTTCCGGTTATAGATTTTTTTTTATCTGTTTATCATGTTTTTTAAATCAAGTTTATAGCTATTATAGAATTCGACATATCGAAGTCGGACGCACTATTGTCCCACCCTGTATAATGGATACATTATTTAATAGTCGTGGATATGTACTTGTACCGGGATTTTTATACAGCTATATTAAAACATTAAGTATCACCTTCGTAACATGGTAAAAAGATCAACAATAACAAATCTAGCATATATTATCCAATTTATATTTGACGACAAGGATGCGGGAGGACAAGTAGTTATTATACACTAGAAATAAAAAAGAATTTGAGAAGATAGATCACTACTTGTTATTGTCTAAACTAGTCGTATTGAATCTATTTAGTAGTGCGGCCCCACAGTGGTAATTCAAGTATATTGTGCTTCCAGGTGGTATATTAATATTTACAGACTGAAATAGGCGTTCGGCCCCCGAAGCATGACTTCTATGTTACCGACGTATCCTTACTTTACGTCGGTAACATAAGCAGGTATGGTCACTGAGTCAGTGCTAAGTACCCACTGTATCGTGATTGCAGGTTCAATGTCAGATGATTTCCCTTCAATTTTTTGAACTTTTAAAGACAGCTGATAATAATAAGATAGTTTCAAGTTCAAAATATGTCACGCGCACCCAGCAGATTTTTCTGCAACCCCTAATTTGAATGTCACTGGTCTTTGAGCTAAATTGATTTTGCTATTTATATTCTTTGGATATTAAATCACTGTCCTATAAATTATTTTAAAAAATTATTAAATGAACCTCGGTCAGAGGTTGTTTTTTTTTTAAATGCTATTTCCCTATCCAAAAAATGCTATTCCTATCTAAAAAGTGTCTCACACCTAAAAAAATATTAATCTAAAAAATTTAACTTAAATGTCAAATATTTTAAATGATTAAAAGTTGACATTTCGGAATACTCTCTGATTCCGTTCTAAAAATTATAGCAAAATTTCTTTGATCAAAGATTGTATTTTGTAGCAATGTCGAACATGACAGTTTTCTGTTTATATATTTCCATAAACACGTGATTTTGCTACATATTCATTCTATTTGTTTTCTAAAGAGTGATTTATAGAATATGGTGAAGACAAGTTTCAAAATAACATCGCAACACTTTCCTCGGGGTATAACTTGGTACCTTTGCTGCTTCTGATTTTCATAAATGATATAATGTCAATAACTAATTGTCACAAGTTACTTTTTGCAGACGATCTTAAAAATAACACACGAAATAATATGAATGTTAGTACTCGTAATGGTTGTCTGCAGTTATAAGTAGAAATTGATAACGTTTTTTATTTGCAGCACCAACAATTTCTTAAAAATTAAATATTTCCACATGCAAAATCATGACATTTACTCGTAAAATTCCTATAGAACGTTATTCCGAATTTAAGGATCTCGGAGTATTATTGTACTTATAATGTTTAACATAGAAACCATGTTAGGCAACAGAAAGAACTCTGTCGCTATTTCTTCCCTCTATTTCTTGCCTTGGTAATAGACATTTGCGCCGTTTTCAACTTCTAGATCTGCCATACTTTCCGAAATATCGGGATACATAATACCGTTAAATTTTTCCATTGCTTCAATTATAATTTTCTCCTTGATTAAATCTGTAGACATATGTTTTAGACTTATTAGTCCACATGGCCACAGTGTAGCTTAGTTGAAAATATGGACACAACTTAGAAAAAAGACATACGGAAAAACCAATCACAGAAAGCCAATCGCACAGTGGCTTCAATTAGAAGACCCTGAATTTTCAAAACAACTATCTCTACTGTAATGTAATATTCCCGTGATGTCATCTTTTATTTTCTATTATTTAAATCATCCTGTTTCGTGAGATAGTTTACAATAAATTAAATTGTTTTTGTTAATGTTGGTATGGCAAATAGTCTTATGGTTGATTGCATGAAAACAAATTAAGGTAATATTGCCTTGCGGTGTGGTATCAAAAAGAACTAAGTTATTTTATTGTTAAATGAGTTTTAATTTTGTAAAATTAGTCTATAAACTATGAGGTTTGACGTAAACCTCAACAATAGTTATCTAATAAAATTTATTTTCCTGTAGGTATTGAATAATTTTTAATGTTTTTATTTTGCATTATCATCTATGCGGTTAAAACTTACGTCTCAAATAATACTTAACGTAACAAGAAAATAATAAATACTTAAATTGCTTACCCCTGTTTTCATAATCAACTTTAATTTTAAAGTTCTTTTAAATTTTGACGTTTGCATTTGAAATATATCGTGTTTAAAATGACTTTTGTTAAAATAGATTTAAAATTTATTATGAAAATGGACCTTAGTGCATGATACTAAGGTGCATACTTACACGAACGATTTAGATATGAGAAAAGACGTCAGTATCTAGCCTATGCCAAAATTTCCATCAATATTATTTCATTAGTCATTAAAGCTACCAGTGAAAATGAGTATGATACAAAATTTTGTTAATATAAAAAAAGAAATATTTTTATTTTAAACATTTATTTTTTGATAATCAGGTTTTGTGTCGAGTTTAGTTTTACTTAAACGTAAACATTTATTAAATCATGTTCACTTTACGTTGAATTAAGTAATAAATAAAAAATGTAGTTATATCGTTAAGAATACATTTGTCATAAATATATTTTCCGAGGTAATTTCGTTATTATTACATTTAGTTAAAAATAACGTAAATTACACAAGGTCGGTGATATGGTAGAGATTACCTAACATTTTTTTATAATCAAACTCATTGTAATGACAAATATGCATATTTCACAAACAAGACTTTTCACATGCAGTTTTTATACACTCTTGGACTCAATTTCATGCAAAACCTGCGTTTAATGCTATAAAAAAGGTATACTTTGGAAAATATATATTCCACACTGGTCATTACTTAGCAGAAAAACTGCAAGTCATAAATTACCGTGCGTTAAAGAATTAATTATAAGTAGACTTTACACAAAAATCAAAGAATAAAAAATAGTCTGGTTAAAAGTTGATGAAGTGTCGGATGTAAAAGAAAATAATATGGCAAATGTTATAGTGCATGTTTTACAACAGGATGGACCGTTGTCACCATATTCAGATCGACTTAGTCCACTAGTTACACTAATAGCGATATACGTAGTTTACAGTGGCCCGTCTGTTGCCAACACGATACACAGTGGTTCAAAAACAGTTAATTTTGGCCAAAAATAGAAAACGTGAAAGTTTTACTATTTTGACCGAAGAAAGATATTATTTTGGGTGAAAATAAGATATTCTATAATTATTATTATTATTAAAATCGTGTGGGTATGGTCGGCAGAAAGAAGGAAACCAATTATTCGACGTTTCGTGTATTTTGACACATCCTCAGGACTACTTAAATTAAGTTTTCCTTGTAAAAATATATCACTAAAAACTTAAACATAAACATTAACAAATAAATATGGTTTGGATCAACGGATCAACAGTACAAACAAACACTATTGACTAGAATCTTAATATTGAAATTTTGGTTTTCTTCTTTCTGCCGATCTTACCCCCACTGCTTTAATATATATATATATATATATATATATATATATATATATATATATATATATATATATATATATATATATATATATATATATATATATATATATATATATATATATATATATATATATATATTTTTTTTTTTTTTACAAAACTAGAAATTTTGGGGTTGCAGTCAGCAGTAATAATGGTGTTAGGCCATAGATTTCAAAAAAAGAGTACTCTGTGTTATTTTTTGAAGTCTATGGCCTAACACCATTATTACTGCTGACTGCAACCCCAAAATTTCTAGTTTTATGCCTTAACTAGTCAGTCACGACTACCCGTTGTTTTTTCTTAAATATCTATATATATATATATATATATATATATATATATATATATATATATATATATGTATATATAAATATCTATATATATATATATATATATATATATATATATATATATATATATATATATATATATATATATATATATATATCGTATTCAGCAACTGTAAACTGCGCATGCCGCTAGTCGTGTATCGAGTTGTCTCGCTCGATCTGTTTAACTGCTAGTAAAAGATTACAAACCGTCAATACAGTAACTGTACAAGAACTAGTTACAAAAACACTTGATATGATGGGTGTAAGATTCCACTGGGTTTGTTCTGACATCGCACTTCCGTTGCAACCTATTTTAAAACCCATTAGTGACTGAATTTTTTTATTTCCTAAATTTAAGTGAATTTTGTGTCTTATTGTGTCTCTAGGTGTTTAAATATTGAAATCATGTAATTTTTTAAGACGCAGTGTTCAAAAAAAGAAATACAGCCTGTGCCATATATGACACACTACTGTATCTAGAGGGTTTCAAATGTGAAACATCCGCAACTTTAAAAATTAGTTTTTCCTGAAAATTTTATGTGTATAAAATCTAACTGTGATACATATGCATTTGCATTAGCGACATTGAGTTCTCACGATACTTGATGGTGTGATTGTCAGCGCAACGCCTTAGCTTGTATCAGATCATGGTTCACAGAAATCTCGAATATTTCCACTCGTGACATATCTCGATATTTTGAATAATTTGTTTATGGAAATATTTGCTTATTGTCACGTCAGGCAGGTTATTATCTTTTAACCAATCGATGGAGTTTGGCTTTGCTTTCACGAGAGTGCTCAGAGTTACATCTTCCTCATCAATATCATCAAACGCATTGTTTTGTAATCCTGCAAGAGATGTGTCATCTTCATCAAAATCTTCATTGCCAATTCACTGCCCACTATAAAAAACATCACATAAATTAAACAACCCCCAAATTCTAAAGCAGAAGCTGTCCAAGACTGGGATGCACTGAGAAACACATGAACACACAACTATTCCCTCCGACACTGCCATCTGCCGGAGCTGAGATTTAAACTCAGATAGCAGAGAGACAGTATGACTAGCTGAGCTTGTCACGTAGCGCGCTCTAGCCAATTTAGCTACCGTGCCTAGTAGAACCAATTCAGCAGCTGCTAGCAATTGCCTGCCGGTCAAATTATCTAGTAACCCACCAGATTCATTTCTGAGTCTTCGTCTGATTCGCCTTTGTTTTTAGAAGGTACTACGAGTATATAATCACGATCTATTTTCAAGGTTTTCCCAGAATTCATATGTTTTTAACATAACATAAGAGAAATATTTGTGGCCAGTCTGGCACTGGGATATGTTCCCCTGACCTGGAGGTCAGCTAAAGTGGTCTTCATCCCCAAAGTGGGAAAAAAGACTACACAGCTGCCAAATCGTTTAGGGCGACCAGTCTCACGTTCTTCCTGCTAAAAGCACTGGAAAGGATAGTGGATAGATATCTGCTGGAAGGGGGTCTAGCCAGGTACGCATTCCACAAGAATCAGCACGCATATAGGCGAGGGAGATCCACGGAGATAGCCCTTCACGCCATCATGCATAAGGTAGGAAGGGCCCTCCTGCATAAGGAGGTCACCCTAGCAGTATTTTTCGATATTGAGGGAGCCTTTGATAAAGCAACGACTACTACTATCTGTGATGCCCTTCGGACTGAGGTACTGCTTCAGTACTGGTCGGATGGGTGAAATCTGCGCTGGAAGAGAGACAAGTTGGTGCTGCTTTGGGAGACTGTCAATTTGACGTCGGGATGATGGGCGGCTGCCCACAAGGCAGCTGCCTATCACCCCATCTATGGTGTCTAATAATGGACGGTCTCTTGGAGCGCCTAACCTCGGAAGGTTTTTATGCGCAGGCATATGCGGACGACGGGCTGGTCCTAGTGACCGGCCGCTTCTTAAACCTTCATCAGAAGGTCGGAAATATTCGATGAGGGGGCAAGAGAAGCACATGGCCGAGGGGACAGCTGGGGGTTGGTAAAAATGGCCCATCTGTGGCCTACTTGCCAGGCGTCAGCCTCCCCCACCATTACCATTACCATTAACATAACAGCAATTTCTTGCACAGTCAAACTGAAATAAACAAAATATTAAATGTTTTGGACCTATACAATTTTTAGTAGCCATACAAGTTACATCAACAAAAATATCATGTTCCGAAACAGATTTATAGATTATGGTGAAGTTTTTGATTATGTAAGTATTCTTTGATTCTAGGGTAAAGTGAAAACGTAAGATTTATGCCTATTTTCTGAGAAAATAATTAAAAAATGACCTTATTTACTGAGTCTCATTTGTTTGAAAAACACTAGCGATTAGCGAACTTCTCCCGGAATTTCCAATCTAAAAACAGAACTGCAACTTCGCGTAAAACATTTTCCGCTGATTCTCGCGTCTAATCTATACACAATTCAACCTAAACTTGAAGGCTCCAAACTTCCATTCGGAATAATTATACAATCCTTTAGGAAGGGATTTCTATGGCGTACTTTATAAGGCACGCCTTATTGGGTAACATATTGGAGAACGTGGCTAGCAGCAGTTGGATACTATCATCAGTCTTTTCAAAGAATAAAGATAGAGGCGAGCGTAGACCCGACTTAACATATTCGTATTTCGGGGATGTAAAGCAATCAGTGGGTACCTTTTCTTTTAGATGTTAGGCAAGTAAAAAAATCCCTACTCATCGATAGAGAAAAGGTTCGGCAAAATTTCCAGGTAGGGGTAGCTCCTCTCCTGGCGTAGGTGACTGGCCCAGGTGGCGGAAATAGACTTACGTTAAATAAATGAATGAAAAAACCACTAAATAGAAAAAACAAAATTTGTATTTCGAACTCAACCAAAAACAATAAACATTGGTTTTGCCTCTATTTTTTTTTTTACTAAATCTGCATATGATTTAAAAAGATTGTTTTGTTTTTGTTTATTTTAATTGAAAAATTTAAAAGCGACACACTGATTTTATGTTAGTCACCTGATGAAAATATCGCCCTAAGGTGTACCATGACCTTTATTTCTTTATCGCGGTATTAAAATAAAAATCTCATGCATATTTTATCTGTTATATAACATAAGGAGGAGGCACAAACAAATTATTTACATTATAAATATAAATTGTGTGCGGTTTCCATTTCAGGTCTTTAGAAAACGTTGTAAATCCACTTACTTGAAATTTAAATAATGAACAGTAGCCTAGGAAGGAATTCATTTGTGAACAAATAAGAGAAATTAATTAGTGGTTTGATATGATTTAAACATTTCTGACGAGATTATGATTTGTTAGGAGTTTCTTTCTATGATTTTAAATAAGGAACGTGATATTATTAGTCTAGTATTAATAATCTGAAAAGATATATTAATAATTATTATAATAAATAAATATTGTTTAAAAGAATTTATACATCGCCATATACATACGTATATCGCAAAAATAAAAAACGATTTAAATAAAACAATTAAATTTATGGTAGGCAGTTTGTCACAATTACCAAAAACTTTTTTCGCCGACAAATGTTGTTTTCGGTGACCTTCTTGTACTTTTTTTTACTCCTGGCACAGAATCAGCGAATATATCGATGGCCTAGTCGCAATACCACATGTTATCATTTTTAGCGATTTTGAGATTTATGTACCATGTGGTATTAAAGATTAACTTCTGCGTGTTCTAATGCATTCCAAGTAACATTTTAGTCAATAGGAACCGATATTTTGAAGGTTTTTTAAAATCATGCATCATCTTTACCAATTTCTAATAGGTTAGGTTAGGTTAGGTTTATTGTGAGTGGGTCTCAGTAGACCCTCCATTGCGGCCATCAGCAGGCCTATTGTGGCTCACACCTAATTATATTTCACCCAATAAGTTCAGTCTCTTAATGAAACTGATTGGGTGAGAATGTGTCCAGATCCTCTGGTAGCAGTTGCCCTGTGCCAAATATTGAGAATCGGATCCTTTCCACAGCGGGACAGGTGCATAAGATGTAATCTGCCTTCTCATCATCCTCCAGGCATAGACGGCACTCGGCGTTTTCCGCTAGGCCGAGTTTATGCAGATGATAATTTAGTCGGCAGTGCCCGGTATATAGGCCTGTTAGAGTTTTCAGGTTTACCCTGTTTAACTCTAAAAGTTTCTTAGCTCTTGATTTCAAAGGGTATTTTATAAACACCTTCGAATGAACTAATCCTGGTAACTCATGCCAATACTGGAGAGTTTGCCTTTCAGCCCAGGTTGAGACAGCCATCTTGGCAGTACTTGAGGATATGCCAAGTATTGGTTCTGGTCCAATGAATCGTGATGCCGTTCCTTCTCTGGCTAAGGAGTCCGCTATTTCGTTACCTTCCATACCAGAGTGGCCGGGTATCCAGACCAGAGTCACTTTGTTGTTCTTGCTCAAATGATTTAGAGCTTTCTGACAGTTCCATACCGTTTTGGAGGTACACCGGTAGGAGCCAAGAGCTTTTATAGCTGCTTGGCTATCTGAGAAAATTTTTATTGATCTGCGTGTAAGATGCATATATTCCAGCCTTCGTACACAAAGTTCAATGGCATGAACCTCAGCATGAAAAACAGTTGCATGAGTATCTAGGCTTGAGAATATCCTTACCCTTGGTCTGTAGCTATGTACTCCGGCTCCTGTTCCCTCGGGAGTTTTGGAGCCGTCTGTAAACCAACAACTGTCTGCCTTCAGTAGGTCGGCTTTATTCCGATCCCACTCCTCTCTTTCTGGAGAAAGGATGTTGAAGGTCAGCTTGTAGTTGGTCATGGTAGGCATAGTAACCGAGGGCATTCCCAGGATGCTGTGATTCTCTATGTCATCCAGCAATCTGTTCCGCTCCATGATACTAGTCTGCGGCATATTAATGGTCGCTTGTTGCAGTCTGTAGGTTACCCACCTGGCCTCTCTATCCAGATATATATGAAGAGGAGGTAAATCCAGGAGGATTTCCATTGCAGCTGACGGTGTGGTGCTAATTGCTCCCGTTACGGTCATGCATGCTAATCTCTGCATTTTTAATAACACGTATCATCAATCAGCTGTATGTTTATTATGGCAGTTTGTTATGCTCTAACGTTTTCGCTAGTTTTTATGTAAATAATCAGGTAAGTTGTTTAATAATTAAGTATGGATTTACTTAATACAGTAACTATATACATGTATTTGATATCAGAATATACATTTTCCATTAAATTATATTATGATATAAATGGAAGAAACACGATTATTCTGATGATTCTTGATACGTGTTATTACAAATTTAAAAATTTAGATGATACGTGTTATTATTACGATTATATCGGTGTTTAATAACATCATTTAAAGGGGAGTTTTATTAGTTTTATAAATATGAATTCCAGAAGAAAGCGAATGTAAGAGTTAGTTTTGTTGGTTTCTAATTAAAGTAATGTGTTCTTTAATTCTTAATTTACCAACTCGTATCAACCAAATTTTGTTACTGTAATACCACGTAACAACCTTTACAAATCTCTTCTCATTATTTTTGTACTTCTAGTTATGCACACACAGGTAAAATTTAAAAGTTCGCAACACAAAATGTTAGCTGCATTGAAACTTTAAAATAAAAATATAAAGATTTCTTTTGTCCTGAAAAATTGCGATTTTGTTGATCCGTGGTATTGCTACTAGGCAATCGATGTTATGTGTGTTTCTGATAGGTACGAAAAAAATATCCTTGTGGAGTGAGTGTGCCCACATCCGTAGTTTTCATGCTCAGGGAGCGTAAAGCCAATAGGGAACTTGCCTATAATTTTAAAAATAAAAATAATACTAAAAAACATAGCGTAACGTTGTAATAAAACGTGTACTTCACAAAAAAATAAGTTTTCTAATTCCACGCGATCAGTATAAAGGATCTAAACAGCGATAAAATTGAAGTGGCCCGAATCGAGCTAGTATTGACTGTGACGTCACACCATACCACATTCGGTAGTCGTCGCGCCGGGAAGCAATATAATCAGATGTTTACCGGTGTTATAAGACTGTGGTTGATTTGTTAGTGACTGTTCTGATATAAGCATATAATTGTGTTTTATAGTACCGCTTATTGTAGTTGTACAGATATTTTAAAATGACTGATCAAGGTTTTTCAAAGGGCCAATCTGATAATTTGCCTAAAGTGGATATGTTTATGGTGGCATCTTTTATATAAAATAGTGAAAGTTTTTCCCTTGGAGAGGTCCGCGGGGTCAAGGCAGAGAAGTATGTATTTTTTTTAGCTTTTAGTAATAATTTATAAACATAAAATAGTTATGACTTGATCACGGAATAAAAAGAAATAACTACAAAATGCTTAGTCGCAACTAAGCATTTTTAGCAGACTTAGTCTTATGTTTGAAAGAATTTAGGGTAATTCTTTACAACAGCCACTTCTATATTTTTCGTGTTTTTTTTTTGTACACACGCGTAAAGTGTCTCTATAGAAGACATTTCCTGCAAAGGAAATGTTGCGCAAATGTATAATTACCTATCGTAGGTATTTTCGTACCGTGTTTTGGGGCAAGGGAAATAAGTGATTGTGTCGTGTTATCATTCACATAATAGATAAATGTAAGATTTGAATAGAATAAATTAAAGGACAAGGGAAAGGTATTTGCAATATACTATATATACTAGAGGTAAATATTTTACTCTTCGCAGACAGTAGTGTTATTGAACTTTTATATAATTGTTGCACATTCTGTAGGATACTCTTCACAGTTTTTTTGAAAAGAATCTTGTGTTTGTCTTATAAACTTCATTCTTACAATACTTAATGTATTGACTACATATTTAATTTTCTCTCCCGATGGTGCCGACTGTATTGGCGAAACGCGTGGCAGTATATTTTATAGTATAAACTAAGATTCATTCTTACAATACCTAATATATTGATCACATATTTAATTTTCAATTTTTTTTCATCTTCCGATGATGCCCACTGCGTAGGCGAAATTTGTGGTAGTATATTTTACAGCATTTTGGTGTCTTTAGAAAATTACTTCAATTTTAGTAGCACATTGAAAATTGCAACCCTCTGTAGATTCATATTTTTAAATAAAATGTCCTATAACTTTTTTATTTACTATTTGATTTTTTTCAAAAACAATGGATTTCTTCCTCTAGCTAACACTAACTTATAGCCCAAATTTCAATTCGAATGGACTTTTTTTCTTTAGTTATCATGCTTACAAGAAACATGACGGACAGACAGACGGACGGACAGATGAACAGACGGACATTTTGAAAGTTGTTCAGAATACGATGAACGAAATGATTTTTTTCTCTGCGAGCGATATTAACGATTTTAGAAATGTCCCGATCAAATGCAATATACTCTTCGTAATCGTATTTGCGAAGAGTATAATAATAAATAGCTGTTTATTTTCGCACCAGGAAATTACCTGTACTTAGTATCACTAAATTACATTCTATCTACTAATCTTATTTTCTGACATTGTATACACATTCTTTCTTTAATCCTACCCTAATTAAAATTCAATAATTCGGAATTCGGAATATTTTATTGCCCGCCTGCGAAAAACTAGTAGATAGACATATAGTATTTAATAATGTAGTTACATTAAAATGATCTTCACACACACATGTAGAGACCTACTGCTCTGTGAAATGTATTTTTCATTTCTTCTACACGCTTTTAGCCATTTTGATCGACGAATCTTATCTTCTGGCAACATTATAAATATTTTATCTGGCACTTTTACCGTAGTATTCTTACACAACGGTACAATGCAATATTTAAAATAAGGAGTTTTTGTTTCCATTTTAAGTACCTATACACTTAAAATTTATGGCGATGCTGGTATTTTTACGGCTGAAATCAAGCAGTCGAGTGCTGGGATCTCCGTCGTGGTAAGGTGTGATGTCACGACTACTCCCGCGCTTTTGAACCTGTTTGGAACGGTTCGCTCGCGCGCGAAACTTTAATAATTTATAACAAATTTATTATTGGGAATTAAGGCGTCATATTTTGCATATCTTATTTTTTAGTATTGTAGAACATTTTTATGAATTAAAAAAAAAAATGTGCAAGTTCCCTATTGCCCGTGCAGTAACAACCACTGCTCGAGTATTAGACTAAGAGCTCGCGTGAAAAAAACCGCGTGATAAGATACCAAAGGTTTGATTGTAGAAATAAATAGTGTATAGGTCTTTAAATGCGTAGCCGCTCGTCTGCCATTCGCAGTTGGTCACCCAAATTGGCAATAATTAAATTAATTTTGGAAAAAATAGTATACAATCTCGTTATTTATACCAGACTAAATTCTTGATTAAAATGTGCGGAAATATCATTGTTCCAAGTAACCAACTTAGCAGACGCGCTAGACGGTAGCCCTTTAGAAACAGACGCCCTTGAAAATGCCGAAAAATCAGTCACAACCGCATGATGGCATACCAGTATAAATATTGGCTCAAATTGTAGGTAAAATTATGCTGATTCAATATATGAAAAGAAAATTTGAGCAGACGGTCCCATTTCGCCGACAGACGCTGTTAAAGATTGTCATTTCATCTCCCTTTAGCATCTAAACGGCAACACGGTAGAAGCAGACGTCTGCCGCTATCAATATAATTCGAGTGCACAGACATAAACATAATAGGATTACCGTCGCAGTGGTCATTCTTCGTTCTAGTTTACTTGGTTAAAGATATTTAATACGCATCTGTGTGTAGTTGTATTACTCTTATATAGTAATTATTAATTTGGAAGGGTAAGTTTGTTGTTCTTTATTGTAAATTAAGTTTTTATTTATTTTCGCAATTTCTTGGTAACAGTTAATATAATTTAGTAATATGTAGCGTTTGGGTATAGATTCTGTGTTTTTAATAGGTAAATATAGGAAAATATTCTTAATGCATTACATGAACGATATGAATGTTCAAACACAATTTTTGTTAAGATTTATCATAAAATAAGCAGCAAAACTTTTAGTTTTACAACTAAATTGTTGTGAAATCTTATCTAGCATAATTTTGGTGGTTCATGATGAACATCATTGTAGCAATTTTAGGTAAACAAAAAACATAAAAGGTTAAAATCACAAGTTCGAACAACTCGAGAGAATTCCTGATACAATTTTACTAAATTAATATAAGTTATCCAAAATTTAGCTGTTTCTCCATGTTTCCTAGATTCGGTTTCTAAATAGTATTTCTCATATTCATCCAAAAAGTGATCCAGAGAAGCTGGCAGATGAAGATCTGATAGTTGCACATCTTGTATATGTCTAATTCTTGTATAACAGTTTCTTTAGATATATTATTTATTTTTATATATTCCCTAAAATTAAGAATATGCATTGCAGCTGCAAATATAGGGTGAATTCTCTTGCAACGGTTATAATGAGTGCCACTAAGGAAACCTTTTAAAGAACCTGGAGCTAAAACAGTACACTCTGTCAAAATATATGGGCCTCCTGATTCCTCAATATATTTTCCTATCGCCTTAAAGTAAGACATTTCAATATGGTATGACCCAAGTTGCATGAAAATATTGCTATATTTTGGAGATTCTGTACTTTGTATTTGTAGTGCTAACTTTGCAATTGCTAGATCATATGTAACACAAATATATTTTTGTTTACAATCTGCTGCAATTTTCTGTACTATATTTAAAGTATGAGCAACAACAGATAAGCTTGTACGGGATGCATTAATAGGTGGTAAATTGCATACTTTTTGTTGTGGCAACTCATCTACGATTTTTAAAGTATTCCACCCTACCCACATAGGAATATCTCTATCTAATATTGCAAGAGATATAATCCATAAGTTGTCTAATCTTTTAATACTCCTTTCTTTTGAAGCGTATGCGTCCGTCAATATTGTGTTGACTGAAATAGTTTCATTTAATTTTGGTTTCTTATGGTACGGCTCGATCTCCTCATCTAAAATATCAAACAGTCGACGTCTTTTCCTGCTGGTGCGTATGTCCTGTTCTATGTTTTGTGGTGTTTCTGAATTAGTGCTATGATATTGATATATAATACCCACAGTGTCATGAACCGTGTCCTTACCAGTAAGTGTTTCCACAAATCTATCGAAATTGTCAAATGCGACTGAGGTTCCTAAATCACGCATTTGCATTATATCGTGCGGTGTAGAAGATTGTTCGGAAAAAGACGTATATGTAAGCTTACCTTCTAATTCTTCGGTTACCGAATAACTCACAGAATGTCCCAATCTATTTAAAATGTTTATTACTTAACGACTATCTGTAATGCTTTTCATTACTAATCCGAGTTCCAAATGTTTTGACGGTTTCACTCGCCCATTAATAACAGAATATACATAGCATCTTGAGATATTGAATCTACTTTCATTTGTTTCATTTTTTTCCTAGCGACGTACAGTTAGACCACATATCAAATTTGAAAAGAAAAAGCGTAAAGATTCTGGAATTGTTGATTCACCATCATATATGTTTTTAAGTGATATCTCATCAGGTAGTGGATTCCTTTGATTTTTTATATGTCTACGCAAATGAAAAGCTACATTTTGTAAATCCATTTCTATTGATTTAGATTTTTGCCGAACATATTTGCAGAGTATTTCTAGAATTTAAAGAGGTGCTGTGCAAAATAGATTTTCCTCTAAATTTTGAAAAAGTAATTTTATTTTGAAACAATCGTCGAAGCTTTTGCTGTAAATGAGTGCACGTGAATAACTTTCCCATTTCATATGAAATAGCTTCAGCTTCTTCAAAAAAAAAAATTGGAGATAAATTGATGTATATCGAGCATGTAAAAAGCGTCGTTATTTTGTAAAATATGTTCATCTATAAAGTCATATAGTTTTTTAAATGCATTTTTTATGATAAAAACGAATTTTGTGCCATTCGGTATGTCTTTTATTTTTATGGGTAAGTTTCTCATACCGCTGAGTATATTTTGAACGGCATATTCTGTAATAATAAACATCCCTCGCAACAAAATCAATACCTTTAATTTTAGCTAGTAATTGATTATCTTTTAATGCATTTTCGTAATGCTTAATTTTTTGTTCAAATATTTTTGTTTGACATGCACCGAGTTTATGCTTTACTTTTTTTATGTAAATAAAATTTTGATCGCAAAATATGCTTGATTTCTTTAAAACTCCTGTTTTCGGATTTTCGAGGAATTTCTGTTTTGATCTTGTTGATCTTTCGTTACTTTTATGCAGATATTCGGGGGCTCTTTCGAGATTTTCACTGGCAACTGAGAAATATGTTAAATTAAGTTCTCTGTCCGTAATCTGATCAGTTTGACTTTTTTTGAGGGCTGTAAATTTTCCATAAGCAAAAGATACAAAGGACTCCGGTAAATGTATGCATTTTATTCTTGCAGCTAAAGAAACTCGACATTTTTCTAACGTTTGTTCGGTAAATGGCTTCACTTCTGCAGAAGTGTCAATTGATATATGAATACAACACTGGACACTACTGGACGTACAAGGTTCATCATCCATATTCTCTGAAAAATCCGAAGAGAATTATAATGGTTTTGTCCACAACTAAAAGTTTTGCTGCTTCTTTTATGATAAATCTTAACAAAAATTGTGTTTGAACATTCATATCGTTCATGTAATGTATTATTGTATTACATACACAGAATATTTTCCTATATTTACCTATTAAAAACACAGAATCTATACCCGAACGCTACATATTACTAAATTATATTAACTGTTACCAAGAAAGTGCGAAAATAAATAAAAATTTAATTTACAATAAAGAAAAACAAACTTACCCTTCCATATTAATAATTACTATATACGAGTAATACAACTACACACAGATGCGTATTAAATATCTTTAACCAAGTAAACTAGAACGAAGAATGACCTCTGCGACGGTAATCCTATTATGTTTATGTCTGTGCACTCGAATTATATTGATAGCGGCAGACGTCTGCTTCTACCTTTTTGCCGTTTAAGTGCTAAAGGGAGATGAAATGACAATCTTTAACAGCGTCTGTCTGCGAAATGGGATCGTCTGCTCAAATTTTCTTTTCATATATTGAATCAGCATAATTTTACCTACAATTTAAGCCAATATTTATACTGGTATGCGATCATGCGGTTGTGACTGATTTTTCGGCATTTTCAAGGGCGTCTGTTTCAAAAGGGCTACCGTCTAGAGCGTCTGCCAAGTTGGTTACTTGGAACAATGATATTTCCGCACATTTTAATCAAGAATTTAGTCTGGTATAAATAACGAGATTGTATACTATTTCTTCCAAAAATTAATTTAATTATTGCCAATTTGGGTGACCAACTGCGAATGGCAGACGAGCGGCTACGCATTTAAAGACCTATACACTATTTATTTCTACAATCAAACCTTTGGTATCTTATCACGCGGTTTTTTTCACGCGAGCTCTTAGTCTATATAGCGGTGTTGTCTTAAGGAGAACGGCTGACAATGCACGCCGCGCAGTAAATTCAGATAAGACTACGCAGTAACACGATTTTCTGGTTTTGTAATCAAATCATTACAATTTTGGTTTGCTCTGACTTATCACTCTCATCAGTAAAGTGAAAAAAGTATTATCAATAAAGCAACTGACTAGACTCAATTCAAACAAAGAATTTATTAAGTATGCAAAGAACAAAAAATAGTAAGAGGAAAAGAAGACGTACGGTTCGTTTTTTTTTAATATATCCAACTAGCTACATAATTAAATAATTTCTGATGCAGAAAACCTTTAGTTGTTTCATAGGACACGTAAAATTGTTAAGTACCTAATATAGTTACATAACAAACGCTTATTTGTGTGATAAAATAAAAATACGGTTTACTGAAAAACCATAATAGATGAGTTTCATATTTTTTAAATTAGAATAAGTATCTACATATGTGTATAAAAAGATTTGGTTTAAAAATTGAAAATCTGTTTAGGAAAATTATTTAACTATCAAATTATGTATTTCTACGCGATTCAGTAATTCATGAAATTTAAATTTAGGAAAACAACATAGTATGCAAATTTCTAATAAATGAAACTTACTTGTGATGGATGGAATATATATGAACTTATTTATCTAGAGCTCTCAAAATTACACGAAAACCTCTAAAACGACCATAACTTCAACATATCTTCATATTGATATTAATAATTACATTTTTGTAATACGAATCCATATACAGGGTGTTTCAAAATTATGTAGCCGTAGCCAAACTCTTACAGTAAGTAAATTGTATAAAACGAAATATCACAAATATTTGGTCAATAATGCATATTAAAGTAGACCATAACAGATACATATATCAAACTTTAGATATTATTTTTTTATTTAGGACGATGTCTTACATTTCATTTTCAACTAAGTAGTCAGGGCGGTGCACACAGGACATACGTTGGGTGTATTAATAAATACGTATAATATTAAATTTGTTAGCTCTTTTAAAAATGGACTTGAAACCATGAATTTTTAATCACATTTCGATAGGATTCACAATTTTCGCAAATATCAACTTCAAGTGTCTGATTGAATTTATTATTATTATTATCATTTATTAATATATTTCATACATTACATTACTTTACATTATTATTACATATTACATATACAATGATTAATTGTAAGGACAAAACTATTAATAATATTAATAATGAAAACTAAATACATTTTATATTTTCATAGTAGTTATTGTCACAGAAGCTATTCAATAGCTTTTGTGTGATATAATGAATACGAATTTTTTATAAGTAGTGTTACGAGTTTTTTCATTATGTTTATTTACAGAGGACATAAATGCTGTTTTGAAAATTTAAGAATACTTCTCCAAAGGTTTTTTTTTGCTTTCACAGAGCCACTTTTTTATTTTATTAACAAATATTCAATATCAATAATTAACTATTTTTAACTCGGTTGATAACTTATACGAATAAAAGTGAAGTTTTTTTGTACCAATTGTTTTGTACTTTTTCAGAATTATTATCTGTAATTGTATTTTTGATCTTGTATTGCGTAAATGATTTGGAGAATAGAAATAATTTTTTTGGAACGCCATATGCTAAAATGACATTTATTGGATAGTTTCAATGAATCAAAACAATGTCATTATTAACAAATGAAAAATAAAGAAAAAAGTGTGAAATAAAAAAATTTTATTTCACACTGTGAAATAAAACGTAATAGTCAACAGACAACAAATTAAAGTTCTTACATCAAACACTTATTAATTATTAACAAATTTCATGAACAATTTTATTCATAATTTAACGAAAATTTATATGAATAGTACTGTTACTAACATTATTTATATTTATTCCTGGAATTATAGGTCTAGATGTGCGAAAAATATTTGATTCATTTATATTAATATGGTGGTTGGTCTGATTTTCACCAACGACTACATAGGTAGACATAGTCATTTCTGTAGTATTGTTTGAAAATATCAGTTTTGAAATTTCCTTTTTGTTCTGGATGCTATCTTTTATATATCCCTCAGCAACTGTTGAGGATTTCCATCCCCATGCCGTTTTAAGGTAAGAATGTCAGCTCCAGAACCAGCTAATAGTAATGCCGAAGATCTCCTAAATCTGTGAATTGCTCAGGATTAGATAAGTTAAGATATTTAGCTATAATACTTCTTGATATTTTTGAAAATGTATTAATACCAACTCGTTGGACCGTACATTTTTCTCCTCGATATTGAAGAAAAACCTCTTTGTGATTCACATGAGTAGGGCGAATAGCTGTATATTTATCATACATATTTAGTGGATTTATTCCATTAACTGTCTCACCAATTACCGTAAAAGTCATTTGAATGTGGGTCTTCTGAATCAGGTACTGTAACAACCAGCATGTAGTCTTTTCTCACAATGTCATCAATGGTCATATTTTGGAGTTCCTCTCGACGACAAGAGCCAGCTAAGCCCATTATTAATACAACTTTCAACATCAAAAGCTTTTCATCTGGTGCTTCTAGTAAAAAACGTTCGACATCTGCTCTGTCAAAAACTCAGTGGATTGTCTTTTCGAAAAAGCTTTTATTTTTTGATAATTGGATATATCTATATTATTCCTTACATTCAAAACTGCTTTAAGCATCGAAAACTTGGACCAGAGACTTGAACATTTTAAAGTTTTTGCTTTTTCAGATAAATAAGTCAAAAGAACAGACTCAGATATGTTACTCAGTTTTCTGCTTACACCAGTGCATAAATGAATCATATTCTTTTTCGTACAATTTTCTAGATTTCGCTGGTAATAAATCTAAAGTTACAGCAATTGCTTGCTCCTGATTTCCGGAGCAGTACCAGGAATAAGATCTTCCTCACTAAAACTCATTTTGTTCCAAATAAATTATTGTAAAATGGAATGTGTCAAATGCGACGTTTAAATCGTTCAATATTTAGTTGTTTTATTATTGGTTTCTATAGAAACAGCAATAAAATTTAGTCATTACGACAAAGCAACTTTGTCAATTTGCCATATTTTTACAAAATTATACTGTTTTCTAATTTCGAATGGCGATACAAAAAATTATGTATATAACTTGCTATAGTGCTATAAACCACTCGTGTGGTTTAAAGCACTCGCCTTCGGCTTGTACTATAAACGTCCCACTTATAAAAAAAAACACCATTTTAACCACTTGTTACATAAAATACTATTATTTTAATAGTATTGCAGTAATTACAAGGCTTCTTCCAGTATAATGAATGGTATTAAGTAATCTCTCATCATTTAAATTACTATCTATCAAAGTGAATAGTAGCAAAAATCAACTTAATGTTTAAACATTTTAAATGGAAGCCAACTTTATATTTAACGAATTGCAGACATGCTTTTTTAATATACAGGCCTACTATACTTAATAATATTATTTATTATTTTTACTAGAAGAGGGCAGCAATGCAATCAGGCTTTTTAAGTTGATCTTCGTGAAAACGATAAGTATGACATATATACAATTTTTCTGTAATAATGATTGAAAAATAAAATTTTAAAGTCAAATTCTTAATGGAGCTGACGAATTCAAGGATATTTATCAATACACCCAACCTAAGTCCCATGTGCACCGCCCCTGACCACTTACATGAAAAGTAAATCTAGGATATCATTGAGATGCTAACAAAAAATGATTTCTAAATTTTGGTATACATTTCTGTTATGACTTCTGGGTTACAGCACAACCAAAATTTTTTTCCTTCATCTTTGAAAAGGTGCAACTCCTTTAATATGCATTATTTATTGACCAAATAATATTTAGTTTTCGTTTTTTATTGAGCCCATTTCCTTACTGTAACAGTTTGGCTACATGATTTTGAAACACCCTTTATATTTTTCTAGATACATTAACATAACAAGTTTTTCAAATAGATATTCCTAAATACAAATCTAAACCATGATAAGCTTTAACCCGCTTTTAGCAGCCACAGCAACAAACACAGAACTATTGCAATAAACAACTAATTGGTCACTCTGTGATATTACACACTTTTAAATCAGTACAACGGTGTATAAACATATTTATGCATAAATAAATCAGTTTTACAGACACACTGATATTTATAAATAAAAATAATTAATCCAACTATTTGAGTAGGATTAAACTTTGGTTTTAATTAGTCTGACAATTAAAAAACAAAATATAGTTCGAACTTGATTGGTTAAATACATTTTTAAGAGCATATTTGTGATTGGATAAATTGTAATGTGTATAATTCCCATTGGATTAAACAGTAAATCTGTGTGTGGGTTAATCCACGCACGTTTTAATCCAGAATGGCTAAAATGCATAAGTACCTAGTTGCCGAAAATTATCGCAAGTAATACAAGTGTATGTTTAATGAATGATTATCGAAAATTAAATTCGTTCGATTATGAGAAACAAAATATGTTGCTTGGCAACCACACGAACGCTGTAGCGCGATTGTGGTTTCCTACAAGCAACATACTTTTTTTCTAAAAAGAGAACAAATTTGAGATAATCCATAATTAAACGAGTTATATTTGTTAAGATTGTTTCTAGGAAAAAAAAATTAAATCACGTTCAATAATAGCGAACACCCAACAAGAAGCATTTGTGTTATATTATAGACTTAATACATAGGACATTCCCAGGAGCGGTATAGTAGGAGAAATCGCTTTTCTGACGGGACGTGCGGGGTAAGACGTTACAGAACGCAGAGCCGGATTTATCTGTATTGCTCATTCGTTTACTTTTTCAATGTAGGTTTTTGTGCTCAGTTTAGTTAGCAACAGTTTAACAATTGTAGAAAAACGTGTTAACTTGAAATAAAAGTATTGAATTTAAAGTATTGACTACACATACCATATAATGTAAAAATACTGGACTTTTCTTCACTTTAAAGACTATTCCCATTCAAAACATTTAAGGTATTCCAATATACGACCAGGGAAAATCGCTACTTATTAATGATATTAAAGTCATAAAATATGATCCACAAGGAGGAATTCAAGTAAAACTTGACTATGACATGGACTTCATTGACCTCCCAGTGCGACGTAAATTCATAGAGTCCATTTTGGAATACCCCCAACTGTTAAACTCATCTTGTAAAATTAAAAAAAGAAAAATGGCAACACCTTCAAGATTTAAAAACCGTTTTACCCAAAGATACACATAAATTTTACGACAACTTGTCACATACTTAAATCTTTATTAATAATACTAATTCATTAAAATTCTTTTAATACAACCATGTTTCAAGTACTTATATGTTTAGCCTATACTCAAGTCACTATAATAAGTCATACTTACCAATTCTGTAAAAGACGATATTTTTTATACTTGACCAGTTACCTCTGTTTTTTAATGATTTAAAAAATAAATATTTTGCTAATTTATGAATGTTTTTAATTGACTTAATGTTTACTTTTTATAAAGTTTATATTTCCTAGCAATTTCACCTAAATTATTAAAGATTCCGCAGCAATTACTCCTATTTTAAAAATTTTTAAGAAGCAATTTGTCCTATCTCATTTCCTTTATACAAAAAATTAAATATATGCAATTTTATGTTATTTCCAAAAAACTAAAGAGACAATAAAATAGTTGTCATGAAAAAATTTTGAACACATCACAACCTGCTTTAACAAACAGTTTTATGTTGCTCCTGTAAAATCAGCTGTTTCTTAGTTAGGAGGTATTGCTCGGTCGTCCGCGAGATGCAAAATTCAAGTTCGCTTAATATTAATTGTTACTACTCAGCAAGAACCGCGAGGAGGTATGAGAATTTTTACCAGGAAAGGATGAAATATTAGTATAAAATAAAGAAATTATTTTAAAAGTAACAAGAAAACCTTCAAAAACAAAATAAAAACAAAAAATATACTCACAAAATAATAACAGAAATAAATATTTTTCTCAATAAATAAACTAAAAATAAATTCTAATATTCAAATTATTATTATAATAAAAGCAGAGTACGTATTTTTGTCAAAATGGAAAAAAAATATTAATAAAGAATAACATCTTGAAAAAGAATATTTCTCAAGCACTTAACTACGAAAGCACAAAAATGTAAATAAATAATACAATTGATATCACAAAATTCACTTCTTCACTTCACATCGCTTCACTTTACCTCACCTCACATCGCTTCTTCCTCTGAATCCTCGTCTTCCTCATCCTCTTCTTCAATTTCAGATGAACTACTATTCTCGTTCAAATTTATAATAAATTTATTTCTACCATTTATATGACATTCAGCAATTTTTAAATAATCGTCCTCAGTTGTAATTACTTTCCTAATTATTTTTCCCAATCTCCCTTGTTAATTTTCGACACTTCATTTTGAATTAACTCTACGACTTTTTATCGAGTTTCGGAAAAGCATTTCCTTTTCTGATATTTTTCTTCAATTTACACCAAATTAATTCAGTCGGGTTGAAAATACAGAATTATGGTGGTAACATCAACATTTTGTGGCCATATCTCTCCGCTACAGTATCTATAACATACTTCTCATAATTTTTCATTTGCAGGACTTCCAAGAGTTGTGCTTCGTTATAATTTTCTCCATAATGGAGATCATGTTCCATTAAAAAAAAACTGTAACCCCAGCTTTGTAGAACTCTTGTTAGGAATTTTATACAATTGTCTTTAATGGTTCTTTGCATTGTCAAGAACAATAATGTTATTCGGTTTTAATTTTGGAATTATGGTATTTTCAAACCATTGCTCAAATCTTTCTCCCTCCATGTTCTTGTGGTAATCCACATTACAGCACAATTTCCGCACAATTTCAATGCATTATCAACCCATCCATCAATTGATCTACAGTGTAATATAATCAACCGAGTCCTTTTATTAGGAGGCAATGAGATTGGTTGACATTTCCTAGATTCATCAAACCATCCTTTTTTTACAGTGCCATGAGTATCATACCAAGTTTCATCTAGATAATAAATTGGTCTATTTTCCCTTCAGAGTTCTTTTATCTCTTCTAGATATGAATCTCGCAAATCCATTATTCGTCTGCTTTCCATAATCGCCATGTGTTTATTAATAATTTGATATTTAAATCCAATATCACTCAGCCAAGTTCTTAAAGTTCTTTTGATATATTTTAGATGATAATCCATTTCTTTTAGTTTTCTGTCTATCACATCAATACTTGGAATTTCATTTTTCTGATACGCGTCGTACACTAAAGTTCTTAAAAGTTTTGCTAACGATGGGTCCAGAGTTTTCCATTGACCGGTGTCGGATCGTAGTTTTCTTGAGACGGCACCTTCTTTCACCAGTTTGTGTATTGTGGGACAAGGAACATTAGTCAGAGATGATGTTTTACCTCGTATTTCACTGTCGCATCAAAAGATTATTGTAAACATTAAAGTAAATTTGTTGCTCTTGCTCGGTCAAATGTAGCCGATATTTTTCTTACTGAAAACACTGATGAACTTTGATTTTTTTATCACTGTAATCACTATCAATTTTCACAAATACAATAAGATGTAGACTTAGAGGCCTCCCATGGTTGAAACATTTTTACATTAAATACGATAACTTTCTTAAATTATTTTCAAAAACACACCAGCAAATAAACTGATATAAAATAATTATTACTTATAATAATATTACACTTACCATGTATCACACAACGCACTGCAACACGATAACCTTTTTATATTATTTTCAAAAACACACGAGCAAATAAACAGATATAAAATAATTATTACTTATAATATTACACTTTCTCCTAAAACGCACTGCTAAACAAGTGGGTAACAAAACTAAGTACGGACCTGAAGTATCACAGAATGTAAGTGAAAGTCTGCCTCGAGCCAACAAAAACAACAGTCATCTTTCGCGCTTTATGTAAGCGGTGTAAAAGACGGAAGATGTCATGTATTAGACATTTCCCACCCTCATGTCGCGTCTTACCCCGCACGTCCTGTCACTAAAGCGATTTCTCCTACTATACATACATAGTAGAGTGCATAAATATGCTTTTTTTGACTTCTGTGGGGGTTTCGTTATTACAAGCTGATTTTATATGAAATTAATGCGTTTGTACTGACGATTCAAAATCCTGAGGCCATCAAAAATAGTCATGTAAAAGGGCCCTAAAGCTTAAGAAAGGGTTTGGTTTAACTCACAGTGGAAGCTTGTACCCACGAACTGTGGTTCGCACGAATACGTCTCTGCGCGATCAGTTTCAACTGCTGGCGCTGTGAGTTAATCCTTAGGCCTATCGTGACAATGAAGAGACAAATTACTATTTTTTTATATTTTAAGAAAAGATATTGTAAAGCAAATATTTTGTATAATTTATAAGAGAACTTAAAATGGTAATATTTCGGCTTGAAATGCTTTAAAATCTAATTAAATTCAGACAATATTTGCGTTTGCCTCGTATTATCTCCGAATCAAAAGTCAAAATCAAAATTTTATTCTCTTAAGAAAAGTTTCCTTTGTACTTTCTGAACATAGTGGCATATTATGGAATTACATGACTAATAAAATAATAGTAAGTTATACAAATAAATGCAATACAATGCAAATTTCCTGTAGTCCATTTATAGTCGTATACTAGGCGTCCCCATTTCAACAATGCATCTTACATTTCACTTTTCCTCATAACTAAATACCGTACAGGTTATGATCTGCGGTATTAAACTGCCGGGACGGTAGCACAGTTGGCTAGAGTTATGTTTTGTGGCAGAACACAGCTAATCACTGTCTCTCCTGAGTTCGAGTCTCAGCTGCGGTATCTGGCAAGTGTCAGGGAATGGTTGTTGAGAGTGTCTGTCCAGGTTGATTGCTGGAATAGCAATGTGCTGAACTCCGCCAGGACGTTAATATATATAAATATAGTTTAAAAAAACTAAAAAACACGCTTTTAAAGCACATCAAACTAAAAAAGTGAAAAATAATTATTAATATAAACTGAAAACAATAATGAACGAAAAATACTAGTATTATTGTGAAAAAAGCGTGGGTTGCTCGATATACGAAAAATATGGCACAAAGCGCCCCACGCTTTTTTCATAATAATACTAGTATTTTTCGTTCATTATTGTTTTCAGTTTATATTAATAATTATTTTTCACTTTTTAGTTTGATGTGCTTTAAAAGCGTGTTTTTTAGTTTTTTTAAACTATATTTATTTTTAACTTTTTAGTTTGATGTGCTATGAAAGCGTGTTTTTTACTTGTTTTAAACTATATTTATATTGCTTATTGATGCTGATATTATAACATATTACGATCCAACAGATATTTCTGAAAAAAAAAATATTTTTTTTATTTCAGCCGTGGGGTTCGAACTCACGCCGGAGGAGTCTGTCGTTTCGCGTCGACTGCCTTAACCCACTCGACCACCGAGCTAATTAACAAATACGAAATCTACTTACATATTAAGCCTTTGCTTTCACGCCGGGATACGTGAGGAAAGGATTGGCGATCCTGATCAGGATAATGATATAAACTTATCAAATTATTGTATTGTTACCGGTTCTTCGTAAGTGTACAAAATTTCAATTAAATCTGTCCGTTTAAAGTGGGTCAAAATCGAGTCCAAAGAGTCGGTTACAAACAAACAAACAAACAAACATACAAGTGAAGCTAATAAAAGCGTGTTAAAAATAAATATAGTTTAAAAAAACTAAAAAACACGCTTTTAAAAGCACATCAAACTAAAAAAGTGAAAAATAATTATTAATATAAACTGAAAACAATAATGAACGAAAAATACTAGTATTATTGTGAAAAAAGCGTGGGGTGCTCGATATACGAAAAATATTGCACAAAGCACCCCACGCTTTTTTCACAATAATACTAGCATTTTTCGTTCATTATTGTTTTCAGTTTATATTAATAATTATTTTTCACTTTTTAGTTTGATGTGCTTTAAAAGCGTGTTTTTTTAGTTTTTTTAAACTATATTTATTTTTAACTTTTTAGTTTGATGTGCTATGAAAGCGTGTTTTTTTAGTTGTTTTAAACTATATTTATATTGCTTATTGATGCTGATATTATAACATATTACGATCCAACAGATATTTCTGAAAAAAAAAATATTTTTTTATTTCAGCCGTGAGGTTCGAACTCACGCCGGAGGAGTCAGTCGTTTCGCGTCGACAGCCTTAACCCACTCGACCACCGAGCTAATTAACAATTACTGAATCTACTCACATATTAAGCCTTTGCTTTCACGCAGGGATTCGTGAGGAAAGGATTGGCGATCCTGATCAGGATAATGATATAAACTTATCAAATTATAGTATTGTTACCGGTTCTTCGTAAGTGTACAAAGTTTCAATTAAATCTGTCCGTTTAAAGTGGGTCAAAATCGAGTCCAAAGAGTCGGTTACAAACAAACAAGCAAACAAACAAACAAACAAGCAAACATACAGGTGAAGCTAATAAAAGCGTGTTAAAAAAACTAAAATTGACATAACTTAAAGTTAACCATTAGACAAATTTATCTAGAATTAAACGAGAGGAAATTGGATATTAACCAATTTTCTATAGGAAATATCTAGAAATAAAGACCATATATGGGGATCATACTTGTAATGTAAAAAAATGTATTATACTTTAAATGCAAATTCTTGCCTATTTTCACAGAATTTTGAGGACTTTTTTTTAATTTTTGAAAATGGATGAAATGAAAACTTTAAAATATAGTGCCAACCTTGAAGTTAATGACATGATGTAATATTAAAATTAAATCTCATCTGTATTTTTCCCTCAACCTCAATATTACAACATAATATTTACCTATTTTATTTATTATAATGAAATATTCAGATCGATAAAACTACAGTAGCATATCTAATTATTGTAACCACAACCACAGTAAAAAAAACCACGAAGTTATATCAATTAATCTTTGAAGACACTAAAAATAACATATTGATAACCTGTACTGAATTTATAAAATCATTTATAGCCCAGTCAACGTAGGAAAAATAACAAAAATAATTCCAAAAGATTTGAAAATTGGTAGAGATGTTCGTCGCCACCATCTTAGAGAATAGGTGCACTTTTGTGGTTTTTTGCATATACGTATATTGACTATTCAAAAAACTGTTAGTATAAAAATTAAAGTTTCTAAAATTATCTGAAATGCGTACAATTCATTTCTTCTATAACTATTTTTTCAGGAAATGGACTGTGAATATCACGTTAGTCAAACAATGCTATACCGTGCTTTCATTTCAAAACACTATAGGGAATCGTTCGGTCATGCTCGTGCAGACCCCTAGATACAAAATTTGACTGACCGTCGTGAATGTGCCACAGCGGCCGCCATGCAGTTCATGCTCTCATTGATCTCCCTCTCAATACTCCAAATGCATGATACAATTTATTGTATCATGCTCCAAATGTATTATGGCCTGCCAAGATGGTGGTATCAACACCTTGGTCTACCGTAGCCGCGTGTGGCGCGTAGAGGTCCCTGGCATCAACTGCAGGACCTGCCGTAAGGCGCCGGAATCGCTCATGTACATACTATCTGCATGCCCCGTATACGCGATTTTGGCCCACATCCACCGACATAACGCAGCGTTGCGAGTGCTATACTACCATTTAAGGCACTCGTATGGAGTAGACCAGACACCAGTGCTGCCTTACGTCCCCGAAGATATTGAGTCCATTGTCGAGAACGAGAAATGCCGGATTTACTGGAACTACTCGTTCCCGACGGTCGGGCTAATCCAAGCCAACAAGCCTGACATAGTGCTCCTCGACCATCAACTCAAGGTGATGTATGTCATTGAGTTCTTGGCACCTGCGGAGAAATAAATCACCTTGAAGGAGGAGGAGAAACGGACCAATTATCGCGATCTCCGGTACGAGCTCCAAGTGCTGTACCCAGGCTACTCAGTCAAAATGGTCGTCCTAATAATCTATGTACTCGGAGGGATAAAGCCTACGCTGCTCTCGGAACTAAAAACCATAACGGCTTGCCAAAAATCAGCTGAATGGCTGGCAGGCCAAATGCAGAAGGCGGTCATTTTGTCATTCGGTCGACTTAGTGCACACGATTCCAGAATCTACAGTCACTAACCCTGCGGGATGTGGGGAGTGGCTGTAGTTAATGCGCCGGCGCGATTCCCGTGAGGCGTCGGAGGCCACGGGAGGACTGTCCGGCATCGGATATTCCGAATGAATATAATAATAATATGCTTTATTTGCCCAACAGGTAACACCCAATTACAGGACAATTTAAAATACTCTTAAATACTAAGAAACATTTTATAATATTTAGTAACAAATCTTTTTATTAAACATTAAGGTACAATAAATGTTATTAAAAGGACTGAAAATTAAATTAAAAAAAAGACAGGGAGTTAGTAATAGTTATGAAAAAAAATAAGAACTAATTATTGAAAAAAATTAAATAATATAAATAACGGTGAGAAAAAAATGTATATCTACATAACACGCAAAAGAACAATCAGTAAAGGAAATAGTATGCTAAAATTATACACTAAAAGTTTGCTTGGCATATTTTACCTGCTGATTTTGTCTGCAAAGGTTTATATCACAATGTTGATTTAATTTGTTAAAGTAACGGCACATACAATGTATTGGTGATTTTAGCAATACATTGGCTCGTTTAGTGTAAAATGTAGGATTTTGTCGAGAATGCATCCTTCAAGTGAAAAAATTAGTTTGTGAAAGAATTTGAAGACCGTAAATTTTATTATGTAATAATTTGTATAGAAAAAGTAGCATAGAACAAATTCGCTGATACTCTAAACTTTCAAAATGAAATGTGTTTAGAAGATAATTGTTATCTATACTCCTCTCAAGATATATTCCTGTATCTCTAAATGATAAATTTTTTTAAAAATTTCTTTGAACTTACTCTAACGCGCTTTTGTGAACTAAATAGTAAGGGTTCAAGATTATGGATCAGTATTCAAATTTTCATCGTACATAAGAATAATGTAATGATTTTAAACAATTTAAATTAGTAAATGATTTACAGTTTCTCATAATAAATCCTAACATTTTGGTTGCCTCTTTAGATTTGATATGTATATGTTCGACAAAACTCAGTTCAGAATCAAAATATATACCTAAATCTTTAATTGTTTGTATGCGCTCTAAAACAGTGTCATTAATGCTATAGTTGTAGTTAAAGCAATTTTTTGTCTAAGGCACTGCTTTGCATTTAGCAGCATTGATACCAACTTTGTTCAGGCCTCACCACTTGCTGACTATGTTAAGGTTTTCTTGAAGATATATATAATCGTTTACGGAATTTATGCTCTTAAAGATTTTTAAACCATCTGCAAAGATTAAAATGTCGCACTTCAATTCGGTGGATAAATCGTCAATAAATAATAGAAACAGTCAAGGCCCAAGGTTAGAACCTTGTGGCCCTCCGGAAATGGAAGTATATTGACGATTTATATCCATTGTAGAATATATATTGTTGTCTGCCTGTTAAATATGATTGAAAATAATTTAATAGATTTTAAATTAAATCCATACTTTGCTAATTTCTGTAAGAGTAATTGATGCTCGATGCGATCAAAGGCTTTGGTAAAATCGGTATACAAAGCGTCTACCTGTCCTCGTTCATCTAGAATATTAGAAACTGTTTGACTGAATATTACTAGTAGTTGATCTATTAGATACAAAGCCATGCTGTTCTATTAATAATATGTTTTTAGTAGACATATAGATGCGATTGTACAAAATGATTTCAAGAACTTTAGCAAAATTACACAAAAGTGAAATTTTTCTGTAATTGCTTATATTTGACGTATCGCTTGCTTTAAAAATTGGAAACACCTTTGCCACTTTCCATCGGTTGGGAAAAATTGATGTTTTATTGAAATATTAAACAATAAAAAGCGGTATTAAGAATGCATTGGTACAATTTTTCACCAAAAAGGATGATATAAGGTCTGGGCTAGATGTTGTTTATTAAGAATTTTGAATGTTCAAAGGGCTTTGTCTCTATCAGAGAGCAAAAGTTGGGCTAGAGACAATAATGTAAAAAATGTTTTACACAGGAACAAAACAATGTGCGTAAAATTTGTGCGTGCCTGCCCTTGTGAGCTATTTAGAATTTGCACCATTAACCTCGGTAGATGTGGAACGTTCATTTTCCTTATACAAGCGTATATATAGATCAAATCGCTGAAATTTAACAGCCACGAATGCAAAACGAATATTAGTTGTGACGTGACCATGTATGCTATTGCGATGGCTAACTTCAGTCATTATGAAAAATACATGGTACCTATCGAGCGGTGTGTATTTGATTATTCATTTTATACTTTTGCTTTTATTTGTCCACGTATGTCCTTCTGTCAACCATTTGAGCCAGTAGTAGCTACCGATCCTAGACTATGGCGTAATATACTGACCCTGGTTATAATCTAATTGATTGATATCAATGACACAACATTTCATGTAGCAAAAATTGTATTATGCAATTGCATAATTGGGCGTATATTTCTCCTCAGTGATCGATACATTGTCGATACTATCGGTTGGTTGATATTGTGTTGGTAATAATTCGAGGTTAAACGTGAATGAAAAGTAATAAAATGGCTTTTATTTTAAGTGAAAAACGGATAATATGGTGGTAGTGTACGGTGAAGTGCTAGGTAATAGTTTCGCAGTTCAGAGACTCAGTACCAATCAATACGATCTATAAACTACAAGCCAGAGAGCAAAATGCAGTGAATAGCAATCGTCAAAATATTGACATTTTCGGTCGAAAAGAATAATCGAAAAATTCGAAAGTACTGGTTCGGTTAGTGATGTGAAACACACGACACGAGCGCGTAGAGATCGTTCAGAACGAAACATCAGGGCAGTTAGTGAGAGCGTTTCCGAGAGTCCAGGGACGTCGATTTGTCATCGTACACAAGAATTGGACGTTACAACAGCCACTCTTCAGCACATTATCACCAAAGATTTGCATCTCCATGCCTACAAAGTCCAATTGACTCAACAACTTCTACCAACGGACCATGCACAATGAAGAGAGTTCACCAGTTGGATCCTGGAACAACAAGAAGTGAATGACGATTTTGCGGACAAAATCATTTTCAGTGATGAGGTCCATTTTCACCTCGATGGCTTCGTTAATAGGCATTTGGGGCTCAGAAAATCCACGAATGGTTCATGAGAAAGCAATGCATCCAAAACGTGTCACTCCTTGGTGTGCATCGTGGTTTGGTGGCATCATTGAGCCGTTTTTCTTCGAAGACGAGGCAAGTAATGCAGTAACGGTGAATGGTGAACGTTATCGTGCTATGAAAACTCAGTTTTTTGTGCCTCAATTGGATATTGCTCTCTACGACATGTTGTCCCAGCAGGACGGTGCCACTCGCCATACCGCCTTGAAACATTGACGGTCTTGCACGAGTCTTTTCCTGGTCATGTCATCTCTCGGTTTGGTGACCTGAATTGGCCGCCACGCTCTTACGATTTAACACCTTTGGACTTTTGGCTGTGTGGTTATCTGAAGTCACAGGTTTATACCAACAAACCCGCGACCACTAAAGCATTGAAGGTCGAAATTTCGCCAAAAGATGACGCATGTGCCAGCAAAGCCGTGGCGGCCATTTACCAGATGTGTTGTTCCATACATAACTCCCAAATGTCTACATTATAACTCGATAAATATTTCATTACTTTGCTACAGAAATCCATGTTTCATTAAACCTTGAAATATTGCGCTCTTATTGAAACACCCTTACTAGGTTATTTTCAAATGTGGGATTTTTGTTTTAATTTCTGGTTAATTGAAGTTTAATTAATTTGTATGATTAACGAACAGAAGGTCTTCCATTTCCAAATGAGGATATCTTGTACTAAGGTGAGTAGGTACGGATTAATTGTTATAAACGGTTTAATCAAAACTGCCTTAAAATGAGACAGACATTATTTGGAAACGTGATAATTTTTTGTTGCGCTGTAGGTATAGATTATATAAATTACGATCGCTTACTGATCAGACAAATAATGCGGTTATTAGGGGCGTCGATAACTGTGGGGTTTTAGGGATACTTTTGTTGCTTTCTTTACTTCCTGAATCTTACCAAAAATATGAGAAAACTTTATGTACCCCCCTCAGATTCTAGGTTTTTTCTTCTTTGGTTTATTTTGGAATCACTCTGTATGTATACTATAGTGATGGGATTTGATTCGGGGCTCCAGAATGTGCATCATAATTACACTATCTGAACAGAATAAAAGTGTTTATCGCTACAGAATCTGTTAAAATCGTACGTGGTCGGATAAATTCGCAAATCAATTTCACCACAGATACAACATTTTCGTCTTAGGACGAAAAGTATCTTTCGGCCCGGAAAAATAGTTGCCCGACAACCACAACAAATAATAATATCTGTTATAAAAAGGAGATTTTTCGTCCAAATATTCGAACCAAAGAACATCACTTTTCAATACAATCGAATAAAAAGTACTTTTGGACTGTAAACAGTTATGAACAAAACAACAAGAGAACAACTTTCATGATATTCATATTAGATTTTGTCAAAGTAACGTGAGGTCGATTATAATCAGATTTTTCAATTAAAATAAATGTATTATATAATTTTTAATATTTCTTTTTTCTAATTGCCGACTAAGGAGTAGTATGACACACAGAAGAAAGTGTTTTTCGTAGTCAGCTGTTGCCGAACTCGGCCTCAACTCGTCCAACAATTTTCCATATCTTTTTTATCTTTGTCAAGATTCCAGTAGTGGCACAATTTCCGTAACAGATTTGTGTATATAAGAGTTAATGCTTGAATGTTAAATTTTGTAGAACTTTTACAGCTACCAACAAAAATTCTTATATAAACAAACTACCTGCTGTAAGAAAGTTAATGATACAGCTAATTTGTAAAGTAAACAAAAATCTGAAAAATAGTTTTAACTAAATGATTACATAGATTTCGTATGAGAGAAATTCCAACTTTCGTGTCGTTCAATGGAAAACTAATCTTACATGTAATTATTACACAGGCTTTCCAAAATATGGAAACGGCCGATTTTCTCGAAAAATAGACGTTTTAGGAAAAACGTTTTATATAAAAGTTTAATATTTTTTAGAAATCTACCTAATGACAGTAGCAAGTTTTCAGTAGATGTACAGTTTGAAGGACATTTGAAGGTCAATTTTATTATTTAATGGAATAGTGTATTTTCGGTCCCGAATTTGAAAGAACATTAAATTCGGTGTATAAATCATTGGATCATGAATGCCATAATTTGATTAGTTACGGAGATATTTAAAGTTATCTAAAAGATTTGGCATTTTAGGGTTATTAAACGTCGAATATCTTAGTTAAACTAGTTACTGTAAATATGGAAAAGTTAACATTATTAAAGTGAGCTATGAAAATGACAACTATTATGTTTGATAAGTGACATTTCTTTAATGAAATAATCAAAATGGTTTACAATGAGGAAGAAAAAGTTCCAATATTTACTTGTTATATACAAAATAACAAAAATAAACGTGCAGCAAAAAGAGCATATAGGGTGTTGTATCCAAGTTGTCCAACACCATCAGAAAATACGTTCACCGAAAGGTGAATAATACCTCCAGTTTTAGTAGAAAAACGCATGTAGTTCAAGCAAACCAGGAAGAACAACTATATATACTTCTTCATTTCGAAGGTAAGCCCATCCATATTTATTCGGGAATAGACTTTTTTGAAACATTGTATTATTTTTTACAAAATTCTGAATGTAGTATAAATAATGCAGTCGATCAATTAGGTAAAAGTATTCCAAAACCCAACGTACGTTAAAAAATAACAGCTACAGACCATATAAAATTTTACTCGTAAGTTTTAAAAGAGACTCATGAAAGGTAAAGGCTGGACTTTTGCCGCCAGATGATTCAAAAGTTGGATGAAGATCCCGATTTTTTTTACTAAAATGTTATGGACTGATGAATCATCCTTTTCTACGGCAGGACTTTTTAACAGGAAAAATCGAAGGTCGTGGGAAAACAAGCACAACAGAAAAATGTTGGTAAAACAAATGAAAAATCAGGAAGAAAAACTGTCAGCGTTTGGTGTGGAATTTTCAGAAACAAAATTGTTGGGCCTATATTTTATGATTATACTTTAACTGGAGTTACCTATCTGGAAATAATTATCCCAGAAGAAGACAATATTCTTTTGCAGAATTTTCTGGAAGCCGAACTTGATATGATTTGGATACAGGATTGGGCATAATGTCTTATCCATTGGAGGTTATTTGAATAATGTATTCCCAATATGGATAGGGAATAGGACGTATTAAATGGCCACGTAACAGTCTGGATTTGACCCCTATGGATTCATTTTTTAGGGATTTAGATATGGTATATTTTTTTGAAATCAGGAATAAAGGATCATTCCAAAAATATAATAATATACAGGGTATCATATTTAAAAAAAATATTATATTTTTTTTGTATCCCCTGAGATCTGCACGCTACTGTACATTTGATAGTATTTTAACAAAATTCAGTCATAATCACACAACTTTTATTTAAAACTTTTCTTCTATAGGCAATAATAACGATGATAAGCGGCGGGTACATTTATAATGAACAACCCTGTGTATACATACACATAACACATTGATATTTTCAAGAGACACATATAAATTACAAGACCAAGTATCAATAAGTTATTTATTTTCATCTATTTGATTAGGCACATAATTATTGCTCATTTAAAAGTTTTTTTTACTTTTTTTTTAAGTGAATTCTGAAAGGTGACAAGATTCTACGTGTAAGCTGTTCAGAAGCTTAGCAGCTGAGTAGGAACAACTTTTTTGAAACATAGCCGAGGAATGTCGGGGAACATTATACAAATTTATATTTTTAATATTTTTGCAGTGCAGCTTTTAGTTAACCTGTTACAAAGATAACTTGAAACAGAGTACTTAATAATCCGGTAAACAAAAACTGAAAATTGCAACTTTTTCCTTTGTTCCATGTTAAGCCATTTAGTCATACTGAAGGTATGAGAGTTGTAGTCATATGTTCTTATACTAAAAAATATCTGATGTGGCCAGCACATAACTTTCTTATACCAGTATATCATCCTGATCTAAAAAAATCGTTCTATTTAATTCTTCACTTACTTCAATTAAATTTTAAAAGCATACCTTGAAATGTTTCATTCAAATTTTTAAATAATTAATTATCAGCGTCATTCGATACTGTCAATAATAATTCATGTCATATATTTTAATGTCTTCTTATTGACATTTTTATAACTAAATTAGACATATCAAATGTCGAACTGTTAAATTTATCCTAACCCCATTTTATGACGTCAAATGTGTACAAAATTTCAGTATACATCAGCTTTATTTTATTACTTGGAAAATATATTTTATTGGCTTGATGATTTATAATTAAGCCTGGCCAAGCGATGGTAGATTCAGGGTCGGGCGCAATACCAATGCCATCGCGCGCTTGTTTACGATGACGATGACACAACACACTTCAGTTTTTATCTGTCGGTCGATGCATAGAGTACTAATAAATAATAAATAATGTTGAGCATAAAGAGTAGAAAACGACCGTACGCTGATAAAGTGAATAAATTTATCGCTGAATTTATTCTATGATGGATATAAAATAATTTGTAAAGTTTGTGATCAAGATGTAATGTGCTGGAATAAATACGGCTGCAAAATTCATGTCAATAGTAACCGGCATAAAAATAAAAAAAATGGCGTGTGTTCTTTGGAACCTTAGTTTATGTTTGATTTACTGTTAATGCTGATTGCCTGTGATGTTCCCCTGCGCATATTGGATAAACCAGCATGCGTTCCATCTTGTAGCAGAAACGGTTCGAAAATATTTTCCAGATGTAGATGCATTAATAGCAAATACAAAAAAAGTATTTCTCAAATCTCCTAAACGGCTTCTAGCATTTCACACACTGTGTCCTGGTATTCCGGAACCGCCAGAGCTGATTCTTACACGTTGGGGAACGTGGTTGAAGGCAGCTTTTTATTATGCTGAATATTTTCAACAAATAAAAGCTGTGATACTACAGTTCAACCTTAACGAGGCTGCAGCTATTAAGGAAAGCCAGACAAGCTTTCAAGATGTTTCCCTTGAAACAGATATAAAAACTATTTATAAGAATTATGGAAGTCTACACGACGCAATAGAAGAATTGCAAAATACTTCGTTGTCGTTAGTGGAATCGCTGCAAATAGTGGACGATGTAAATACACAGCTACAGACTATAAATGACGCAAAAAATAAGCCCGTTATTGAAAAATTCGAGAGTGTATTACGGAAAGATCCAGATTTTACCAAATTAAAACAAATTTGTGATGGTGCATCTACAGCTGCGTTAAGTGAGTTCACAGAGTGTTTTACTTATGTCTGTATTACTTCCGTAGATGTCGAACGGTCTTTTTCAAAATACAAACATATTTTTTCACCACAGCGAACATCGCTTACTGAGACAACTGTAGAAACATATCTGATGCTACACAGTTATTATAGAAGTGCTCCAGTTTGTGATAACGACAACCAAGCTACTTCATAAATCTGCTTAAGAAGGTGAATTTTGTAGATATTTTTATAAAGTGTACCAGTATTAATAAAATTTATTTCCATTTATTTTATTTATTTATTTATTTATTATTAGTTATCACTTAGATACACAATGTACATGAGTGAACGTCATTTAACAGTTTAATGATAATGTGCAGCACTAAGCTTACAAAATATAAGGAAATACATAAAAAAAGAATTTAAAGCGAACGAAATAGGACAAAAACATACATCACAATATATAAAATATATGTTTTTATTATTGTATTTATTCAAGTATTATGATATGATGCATACCCAGTACGTCTCTTCTGTAGGATTAATGACCTTGGCCAGGTTTATTTATAATCTTTCATCAAGAATACATTTCATTTCAGCTGACCAATTTTGCTCATCATCGAATTTTATTGAAATTTTAGACCTTAAGTGTGATACAATTTTGGAATCAGCTGTTGATTCAGAATCCCAAAATTAAGAAATATACAGTGTTCCATTTAAAAAAAATATTGATGACGTCATAACGGAAACCGTGATGAGTGATGACGTTATAACCAAAAAGATAAAGGATAAGGTGCGCAATTGAAATAAAAAATCGAGGTGTCCGAGGATTTTTTCTAAATATTTTTGGGTTAAAAAATATTGAATTTATTCCATACGGACACACTGTATATTTCTTTATTTAAAAATGTGTTTGTTTAATGAAATAACGATATTTTAACGTTATAAAAAAATCTCATAAAATTACCAGATAATTGTTTTCATTTAAAGATAATTTAAATTGTGTGCCAATTTTCTAGAATCACCACTGTACCATATTTTATACTTTGTACTCTTGGTTTTATATTATTAAATTGTGCATATATTTGTATTTGATTTCGGTTTTAAAATCAAAACAAGAAAATAGATCTAAAGAGTTTGCACCATTGTTAACTAGACTGTAATTTCTGAATTATTTATTATTTTGAAATGATGATACTAAACTAATAATCGTGACACCAATAATATTATTATTAAATGTTAAAAAAAGAAAGTTCCAGACACTCACGATAGTTTATTAATTGGCATATAATGGTAAATCTAGAACGAGATATAATAAATCATATATTATCTAAAGTTCAATGCCATCTTTGATTTAATAGTACGGGTCTACTCTAAATAAAAAAGTAACTAGATTCTGTTACAAATTAATTATTACTTTTTATTAGATTATTTACATTGTAATATATTATTATGATTTGTGTTGCAATTAAACTAATTTATTATTAAAAAAATCTTTATGTATGTTACAAATAAATCGGTGGTTTCATGGCAAAAGGTGCTATGTGAACATTTTGATCAAATTAGGTTTTTTAACACGCTTTTATTAGCTTCACTTATATGTTTGTTTGTTTGTTTGTTTGTTTGTTTGTTTGTTTGTTTGTTTGTAACCGACTCTTTGGACTCGATTTTGACCCACTTTAAACGGACAGATTTTATTGAAACTTTGTACACTTACGAAGAACCGGTAACAATACAATAATTTGATAAGTTTATATCATTATCCTGATCAGGATCGCAAGTCCTTTCCTCACGTATCCTCTGCGTGAGAGCAAGAGGCTTAATATTGTAAGTATATTCCGTGATTCTCAGTTCGGTCGTTGGCCGAGTGGGCAAGTCTTAGTCGACGCGAAACGACGGACTCCTCGGGCGTGAGTTCAAATCCCATGGCTGAAATAAAAAAATATTTTTTTTTTCAGAAATATCTGTTGGATCGTAATATGTTATAATATCAGCATCAATAAGCAATATAAATATAGTTTAAAAAAACTACAAAACACGCTTTCATAGCACATCAAACTAAAAAGTGAAAAATAAATATAGTTTAAAAAAAACTAAAAAACACGCTTTTAAAGCACATCAAACTAAAAAAGTGAAAAATAATTATTAATATAAACTGAAAACAATAATGAACGAAAAATACTAGTATTATTGTGAAAAAAGCGTGGGGCGCTTTGTGCCATATTTTTCGTATATCGAGCAACCCACGCTTTTTTCACAATTTCTCGTTCATTATTGTTTTCAGTTTATATTAATAATTATTTTTAACTTTTTAGTTTGATGTGCTTTAAAAGCGTGTTTTTTTAAACTATATTTATTGTGTTAATTTTGACATGCCAAAATGCAGGTGGAAAACGTAATGAAAGGTTTAAAATTTCATAAAAAAATATTGATTTTTTAATAATAATATATCTTTATTCAGCTCAAGCTATTTATATACAATTGACACATAACGTAATTAATTATTTTAAACAAATTTTTGTTGTTTTTAAGACATTTATGTGTCTTAAAAACAGTTTTTTACGAGGGGTAAACCTGTTTGGAAGTTTGGTGTACAAGCATGTGGAATTCCGTGGAATTCCGTTGGGATTCCCTGGAATTCCGTGGAATTCCATGGGATTCCCTTGGATTCCCTGGAATTCCGTGGAATTCCCTTGGATTCCCTGGAATTCCGTGGAATTCCCTCAAGTTTTTGTCATTCCTCAGATATTTTAAAATTATTGTAATCAACAATTAGTAATTTATTACGATTTATATTAGAGCAGCATTTATTTTACAATCATCATAATATTATATTTTTAAATAAAAATGACATATAGTCACTTTCATGACATCTGGCAACATCGTCTCCATAGGAGAACATTTAGCCTAGCAGTACATAACCTAAAGGACTTGTTTGCTAACTGCTTAGACGACAGTGGTGTCATAAAAGAAAAATAGTTATTACTATTAGACTGGATTTTAGTGAGTTGGTGTGACAACATATTTGTTACTGTAGTAAAAGTGAATAATACTGTGAAATTAGAGTTACACGCATGAATAAAAGAGGTAAGTTATTTGAAATACTATAAACACCTCAATAATAATAATTTATTAAGCAAAGTTTACTGAAAATGGGAATCACCGTACTAGGGTTTTCAACTGATGGCGATACCCGTTATTTGAAAGCTATGCGAATTAATTCTGAAATACCCTTGTCTGAAGATCGAAATTACCTTTCTGAATGGGAATGGTTCCATATAGATTCTAAATCTAAAGATACCTGATATATACAAGACACCACTCATATTCTTCCGAAATTGAGAACAAGGTTGTTCAAACCTTTAGTCATTTTACCAATGGGAAACTCCTTTGCAACTCTATCACATATTAATTTTCTTATTTTAGAATTTTCAAAACGCAAACATTTACTGACTCTGTCCGATCTTAAGCCTGAAGACAGGATGAATTTATCTGCCGCAGAAAAGATATGTGATCCTTGTGTTTTGGATTTGCTAACTAAAATTCCAGATAGCCAGGGCACTGTTTTTTGAGACTTATGAATTATATTTTGAATTCGTTTTTGAAAAAAGACATCATAACAGAGCAACGAGTGTACTATATTTGGTATGTTGTCTTTTTTTTAGAATGTGGCGAAAATGGATAGTTGATAATAAAAATATTCCATTAAAGACAATTTCATATCTACAAATTGTTATATATGTATAGAATTGAATGCGCATTACCTAATAAAGTTGATAAATATTTGTCGGGACACTAAAAACCCTGATATATTTCCACCCTTGTTTTTTGGCAGTCAGAGTTGTGAAAAAATATTTCGTTCTGCTTGATCAATGACTTCAACTTTTTCAATTGTAATAAATTTTAGTATAAAAGATATAATTAATCAGATACATCGTATAAAACAAATGAATAACATTATGACTGATCTCAGCAACACATTTGTTGTAAGAAAATGTCTTGCTTGTTAGAATCTCGAAATCTGGAAATATCCAATGAGTGCATAGAAACAGTTGTCCAGAATGCTCTCAAAGACGCAATAGCTGATACTATGAGCTTAGGAATTACTGTGGACAATAATTCCTGGAATTTAGTGAATATGCCTTGTTCTCGCGTTAATTTAGTTGATGAAGACTTGCTTGAGGAGCATTTTGTGACAAATAGTGAAATCGAGAGTGAAATTAAATTGGAAGACAACATTGATAATGATCTGCTATACGATATGTGCGACATGACAACTAAGTTTGGAGATAATATAAACTTGAAGAAATTTCAATTTGACTCAAAACCCTCGAAATTTTTTAAGTATGGTCAATTTGTCCAAATAAAAAATGATGCTGGTAAGATCTCTAACATTAAAAAGTCTAGTTTGTGTTGGCTTCTAGATAGTAAGGAGAAAGTGAGTGTAGATAGACTGAATCGATTTATTGTCAAAAGTAATAAAAGAAAAAACACAAGTAATCAAAAAGGCGATGTTCTATGTAGAGACGAAATAAATATTGGAGACTGGTGTATATTTCAGAATGATGACAAAACTATGCAAAACAATTATTCACTAGAAAATAACTATGTGGTTGGCTTTCAGAAATTTACAAAGCAAGAAGTTGTCGGGTAAACCATACTCTTCTGATTGTGTTCTACTTACTCAGATAAATAGAGAGGAGGTAGGATCTCTTTGCAATTGGTACAATTTTGAATATCATTATGAAACTCTTATTTTGAAACCATCAATACGTTTAAATAAATTTATTTCGCTGTATTATTATACATGTTCGATTCCCAATCCAGAGTATGTGCTTCCTAATAATGATGATGATGCCATTGTTTACCTTGCGCTCTATTCTACACTTAGTTTCAAAGAAGAAATAACATCTAAGATAAAGTCGTTCATAGTTAACAGTAAAAATTTACAAGAAAAAAATATGTACTATCTAAATCAAAAACTGTAAAAAAGAAATTAGTTCTGAGTAATAATGATAGCACTACGTCAGACACATCAGATTATTCATTACATGATAGTGATGATGCTCATGATATGAAAAATATCCTTGAAAACGAACTCGATAATAACAAAAGCGAAAATGAGATCTGTGATAAGAAAATATCCGAAGGAACTTGGGTTTTGGTAACATACCATTCAAAGAAAATGATGAAAAGGTATGTTGGCCAAATTTGTGAAATTATCAGTACTAATCAACAGGCTAAAATAAAATTTTTAAGAATAAATATCGGTACTGATTATTTTGTGTGGCCAAATATCGAAGATACTGATTCTGTGGACTTTCAGTATATCTACAATAGTACACTGAAAAACCGACAAAAACGTTTCAAAAAATTTTTTTTAAGGTACAACCACATGGGACCTTCACAGAATAATAGATTAGGCCCTTGGCCATCTAAAATGGCCAATTACAACATTTTTTGGGAGGTCCAACTTTTTTTATTATGAAAAATGTCATAAATCTGTCAAAATTAATTTTTCGTACTTTTTTCACACATCCCTCACGATATCTCCCGAACCAATTGAGATAATCAAGTTTTTTTTTTTTTTTTGGTCGATAAAGGAAACGTGAGCGGAGGTGACTGAATTAATTTAGTCTTTATGGAAAACCTAGTTTTTTTATAAAATTAGGTAATACTTTAACATTTACTTTTCTTGCAGTATTTTTTTCAGTAAGCGAAAAACTTTTTTTTTTTAAGGAATTTTGCCACAGTATATGCATACGGAATAAAATTAACACATCAAGGAAGTTTTTAAAAAAAAGCGCAATACTCTACGACTTGTACGTCTCAAGTTATTGTTATTTGTTTCTGCGGGCAGGATATTTCCCCCGGTTCTACTGTGCTTTAATCAGTGTGCTATGCGTGTTGTGGGTGCATACTATTAAGTATTATTTTTGACATATCTTTAATATAAATTTTATTTTCATAAGCACTTTGGTTTTACTTATCATTATTTACATTGCACATTATTTAAAATCCATTATATTTATACATTAAAACCTAAAATTGAATTAAAAAAAATACGAAATAATTATTTATTTTAAAACATAAATTTAAAACTATTTAAAAATATTTTAAAAATCGTCAACGTCGGAATCTAAAAATATCTAGACAGTTCCTTGGTTGTAGCAGTTTGCATATTTGCACTCACTGCAGCATTTCAAACCTTGACCAAAACAGGTACATCTGTTGTTACAGACCCTGTCGGAACATCTTATTGACAAACTTTGCCTTACAATATCGGGCACAGATTTTTGACTAGAAAAAGTTGCCTTCCAAACATTTTCTTCAAATGTCCAACCGTATCGAGTTGGATCTTCCATCTGCATGTATTGTATATGGCTATTGTACTAAATTTTTAATTGATACAGACACCTGGCTCCGTGGTCTAGAGGTAATGTACTTGCCTCAAAACTTCGGGGTCCCGGGTTCGATTCCCGGTCGAGGAACTGGGATTTTTCTGTGAGAGAGATTAATCGTAGTATACTCGGACATTGGGTGTGTGTCCATTGTCTCTAAATGTGTAGCCCTCTCCCACACAAGGTCATTCCAGACCTTCAGGGACAAAGAGGGTTGTAATTTCATGTGGTGTTATTATTATTATATTATTATACCTAGAAAGAGAATAATTACATGTAGGTGTTTTGTTTCTTTTTTAATAGGTATGGGCGATCTAGAAAAATAATTATTACCTTTTTAAATGTTGTCTAAAAGCATGGTCAGTAGGAGGCATCTCAGAAGCTGGCCGATTTGTACTTGTTGTTAAGTCCCATCGCAGTTCATTTAGGAATTTTATATCTTTGTTTTTATTCTTATATAAATAAAGCGTATATTTTACCCCTAATTCCATCGCTTTATCCTCTGACAGAAAAGGAAGGTTTTCTAAATCTTTTAAATTATTTAAATTTTTATATAAAACATAGAATGCCGTTTTCTTCCCTATTTTATACATGGCATTAGCTGTATCACAACCAGTTAGGCAATGAATCGTTAATACTTTCTTGCAAATTTCCTCTCCTAAATTTGCCACAATATTGTTAATTGACAAAAAATGTATATTCTTACTATGTCCTAATTGTATAAATATATTCCTTTGGGACATATCTGGTGTTTCGCAGTAATAATGTAAAAGCAAAATCAGGACATCAGTATCAACAGATTTTACCAGAATTGTATTACCTGATTTTAATTCTGATAACATAAAATAAACATTCCATTGTTTAGCATTAAATAATATGTAAAAACTCAATAAAAATAATCCTCATTCGCATTCACATTACACAAAGAAAAGTTTGTTTCAAACTGACAATATATGTATAATATAAGATTACTTGTATTCAATAGTCTACACTCTACACACTTGAGTGGCGCCGCAGTGAGGCGCATCTAGGATCGAAAAACTCGTAACTTTAAAAAACAAAATCTCGAAAACTATAAGTCGTAGAGAACTGACTTTTTTTTTAAAAAACTTCCTTGAAGTGTAAGCTTTATTTCATACGCATATAGTATGACAAAATTCCTTAAAATAAAAAAAGTTTTTCGCTTACCGAAAAAAATGCAGCAAGGAAGGTAAACGTTCCAGTTTTACCTAGTTTTACAAAAAAAATTAAATTTTCCATAAAAACGAAATTAAAGCAGTGACCTTCGCCCACATTTCCTTTATCAATTAAAAAAAAATACCTATAATTATCTCGATTGGTTCCGGAGATATCATGAGGGATGTGTGAAAAAGTAAGAAAAATTAATTTTGACAAATTTATGACATTCTTCGTAATAAAAAAAGTTTGACCTCCAAAAAAAATGTTGTAATTGGCCATTACAGATGGCCAAGGACCTAGGCATTCATGCTGTGAAGGTCCCAAGTGGTTGTACCTTAAAAAATTTTTTTCAAGAAGGAAGCTACTTTTTCCCCGTTTTACGGTGCACTACAAGGTTTTGAAGACCTTTGAAAGCAATTTGTATCAAGTTTTATTTAAGGAAGATTTTATTTTGTTATATCCTAAGAATTTATATTTTGAATTTTTTTATAGATATGCTTATTTCAAATTTGAATATGATTTTGAAGGTCTCCTTTGAAAACAATTTGTATCAAGTTTTATCTAAAGAAGTTGCTGTTTTATTTTTAGAATTTATATTTTGAATTTTTTTATACATATTATATTTATATTCTATTTTTATTATAATAAATAATGAAAAATGACTGTTTATTTTTATCTAATAAAAATGTACATAGCTTTGGAATTCGCTGGAATTCCATTGGAATTCCATTGGAATTCCATGGAATTCCATTGGAATTCCGTGGAATTCCTTGTAATTCCGTGGAATTCCTTGGAATTCCGTGGAACTCCGTGGAATTCCTTCGTATTCCTAGTCAAAATAGTGAAATTCCGTGGAAGTACTTCGGAAGTAGAAGTTTGGTGTACAGATATTTGCCGATGGGTTTACCCCTCGGTTTTTTATATAATCACAACGAAGTCGTTTGAACGTTGTGAAATTGTTACAAATTTTTAGATTGTTCGCATATTATTAAATATTTTTAAATATTTAAATTCAGAAAAAAAGAGAGTTATTAGTTTTGTTCCTATTAAATGTTTCAATGAAAAAAATCTGTAGCATCCCTAGAGTAGAATAAAAATAGAATAGAATAGAATAATTTATTCATCCAATGGATCACAATACAGAATATAGGACAAGCCATACAAAAGGTAAACTAAAAACAAAAGAAAAACAAAGTAATACGGAAACAACATAATTTAAGGAACATAAATATTAAAATTATTCGAAAGTGTGTAATAAATAACTATTTACAGAATAAAATGCATATTGCTGTAAAATATTTTTCACATATAAAATAAATTTGTTTAAACTATCGTTTTTAATATGAAATGGTAGTTTATTATACAGAATAGCGCCCATATAATAAGCATTTGCCTTATAGCTGCAGTCTATGCAAGTCGTATTGTAAATTATTTCTATGTCGTGTAATAATTATAGAATTCATTTTGAAAATTAAATTTAATAGGATTCTTTTTTTACAAATTTTAACATGTCTAGAATATAAATACATGAAAGTGGTAATATTTTTTTCGCTGATGAACGTTGGTTTACATGATTCTCTAAATTCTAAACCGAATAAACAACGTGTTGCTCTCTTTTGTAATATAAATATTCAATTGGCTGCTGACGAATTTCCCCAACAAATTATTCCTTATCCAATCACAGATTCAAAGTTGGAATGATAAAAAATTTTCGCTGTGTCCTTGCTAGCAATTTCGTGTAATCTTTTAAGGGCCAAGTAATTTTTTGCATACATAATCTACATGATCTTTCCATGTTAACTGTAAATCTATATAAATACCCAGTAATTTAAAACTTTTTAGCTGTTCGACAAATTTTCAATTTAATGTAACTAAAGGGCTACTTATATAATTGAAACGTTGAGGATAACATTGTAAAGTATACGTTTTCTATTGATTCATTATGAGATTATTTAACTGAAAGTACTTGTGAATATCCTTAAGATTTTTATTAACTAAACCAGTCATTTCTGTTTGATTTTTATGGACAGATAATAAAGTTATGTCATCTGCAAATGCAGTATAAAATGCCGATGTGTAATTATCAAGATCATTACAGTATAACAGAAACAGCAGTGGTCCCAGGACATTTCCTTGTGGGACACCTACTTTTTAGCATGTCTGAATTTTCCCCAAAGTATTGAACAAATTGTTGTCTGTTGCTCAAATAATCTTTAAGTAAGTTATTACAATTTCCTCTTATCCCATATTTTTTAATTTTATTTAAGAAAATTTCATGGTCCACACAATAGAATGCTTTAGACAAGTCAATAAAAAGAGCCAAAACTTTATTATTTTTATCTAATTCTTTATAAATATTGTGTAAAATACTTAATAAAGCAAATATTGCGGATTTTTTTCTTTAAAGCCATGTTGATTAGGTGATAGGATATTGTTGGATTCTAAAAAGCTTATTATTCGTTTACTCGGAACTTTCTATTATTTTTGAAAATATGGATAAGAGAGAAATTGGTCGATAATTGTTAATTAATTGTGGAGCCTTTTTTTGTGGAGTGCCATAACTGTAAATATTTTCAAAACATTTGGCAAACATCCACCATTTATACATAAATTTGTAATATAACATAGTGGATTCGCAAAATACCTCGCAATATTCTTTATGACTGATGTTAAGATATTATCTGCCCCCGATGAATTTGTATTTTTTAATTCTTTTATTATGCTAATAATTTCAGACTCAAACACCTCACTAAGAAAAATTGTTTTGTCTGTGAAATTGTTTTGATTAACTTAGATTTTATAAGTTTGTCCACCTTGTTTATTTAATAAATTATTTGGTAAATTTACAAAATAGTTGTTATATTCATTAGTAATTTCCTTTTTATCATTAATCTCAGTATTATTTATCAATAGACTATTATTTTCAGAAGTTTTTTTGTTTTTTATAGTACTGTTAATAACCTTCCATACTGTTTTAGATCTATTTTCAGAATTTAAAATTAAATTATCGTAATATAATTTTTTTGCCAATCTTATTGTACATCTGTATATTGTTATATATTTTTTTATAATATTCTGTGTTAATAAAACCTTGCTTTTGCAAAACAAACATTTCTTTTAATCTGATTGATGATACTCTAATTCCTGGTGTTATCCAGCTTTTATTATTTGGGTGACATTGATTTCTGGTAACAAGTTTAAAACTCTGATCGTAGTAAAACAAGAAATTTTTTTATGTATATCCCTATTTGTAAGAAAAAGGTCACTACATTGCTCAGCTCATTTTCAAGGTAATTGATAAATGTAATTAAATTTTTTTGAGAATAGGATCTACTTTTATAAGTTTTTTTTATGTTGTTATCTGTGATTGGAAATGTAATTTTTCGTGCAGAGTGATCTGACAAACCATTATAAATTATATGTTTTTGAGTTAAAATATTGTTAAAATTTGTAAAAATGCAGTTGCAGTTGTTGAATTGTTAGTTATTCGAGTAGCTTCGTGAAAAACATTACTTAGATAGAAAGAGCTTGTTAAATCAGTTAAATTTATTTTATCTTGAGTATTGCAAAGAAAATCAATGTTTATGTCGCCACACAGAATTATCTTACTTGGCTGATTTGTGGTAGAAATTAATTGCAAAAATTGTTCTAGGTTTATCAAGAATAAATCAATATTACTATTTGGACTTCTGTAAATAGATAATATATAAATATTTTCATTGCCCTTTTTTACAATTACACCTACACATTCAAAAGTTTTGTCAATATTATATTCAGAACACTCGTTTATTTTAGTAAAGTTTATATTATTTTCACCAATATCATAACACCTCCATGGCAAAAAGATTGTCTATTATAATAATTTGCTACCTTAAAACCAAATACATTTACATCCTCAATATCTGTATCTCCGCACCAATTTTCAGTTATGCAAACTATATCTGCCTCTTCGTTAGAAATACTTCTAGATCTTCTATTTTATTTCTTATACTTGCACATTTTGATGAATTATTATTAAACTTTTTCTAGTACTGACTTGTTCTTTTATTAAGGTTATTGCTCTGAATACTCTATTCTAGCTTTTATTGCATATATTTGTTTTATATATACTGGACACGTTGCCTCTTTAGAGAAATGGTTTTCATCAAGACATGTTTTAAATTTTTCATTGTGGTTCTTACAATTATTAATACATTTAGCGGTTGTTCTAGGACAGTCTTTTATTGTATGATTTTGAGAACAAATTGGACAAATATCCGCAAGTCTTTTACAATCTTTGTAGAAATGACCATAACCAGAACATTTAAAACATCGTATAATATTAAACGTCTTTGTGATCATACACTTATGCCAGCCAACAAACAGAAAACCATCTGTGATATTTTTGTATATAAACTAGGCTTAACTTCTATAATTAAATTTAAATTATTTCGATATGGGATTTTACGGACAATTTTAAAATGTTCTTGATCATTTATATTATTTTGCTTGCAAATGTTTGCAGATATATGTTCATCTGTTTTATTTGACTTTCCTGTATTATAAATTTTAATTTTAGGTAGATATTTTTTTGGAACATATACTTTCATATCGTGACCAGTTGACTTTATGTTGTTCAAATGTTCGTTATTTAAGCATTCTACTATTATTTTACTATTTCTTGTGTTTCTATTTGAGTTATACCAGGACCTAGGTCAACAGGATTTACATTGTTCTTAAAAGTATTTATATCAATATTTGTATTTGTTTTTGTTTCCACTATAAGAACTGCTGAGTCTTTTTTAACAACTTGACTAAAAGAAGGACGTAGAACCATCTTTTGAATACTTGTAGAATTACTTGTGTTTGCATTCACAGATTTCTTTGGGAACGAATTATTCTGAATATGTACAAAATTTTTCTCAATTTCACTAAGCCTAAGGGTTAGTAGATTGTTGTTTATATTTAATTCTTTATGTATGTCTTGTAAAATTTCTAACTCATGTTTTACACTATTTAGAGTTTCACTTTCTTGGTCATGGACGATTTTATTTACTTCATCCTGGCCTTGTGAACAAGTTTTACATACCTAATTATTTTTTCTCCAAATTCATTATTTTTGACAAGATATCAAAACATTTTGTATGCAATCCAAAGTTACATAATTTACATTTAATCACTGAAACGCACTTGACTACTACATAACTCACACTTTTTTTTATATATTTCTGACTTTTATTTGACGCTCACTTTCATCGTCATCATACGACGGCACCATATTTATTTCTAATATTTCTAGTTGGATAATTGTGAATATCATGATTATACTTTAATCTATCGTATTTATAGGCTGGTAACATTTTGTTTTTCATTTTATAGATAAAAATAAAAGTTTAAAACTTCTAACATTAATTTTATAGGTAGGTATATATTTATTACATCCTGGTATAATTCTCATTGCTCGGTTTTGTATTTGTTGTATTTGATTTTGACCTATATTCAATAAAACTGTTGAACAAAATTCTAAATGAGGTGAAATCAATGCATTGTATAAAATTAATTTCTTATACATACTAAGAGATGATCCTATTCTATATAAAAAGTGACATTTCTTTGACATTTTATTCATAATGAAATTTGCATAGCTTTTAAAGATCAAATTTGGATCTATTATGACTCCTAAATATTTTATTTCGGTAACTTTTCCCAGAGTGTTATTATTTATCGATATGTTTAATGAATTATGAATATTGTTTAATTACAATTATTTGCTATGAACATATAGTTAGATTTCTTAATATTTACATATAAATGATTATTGCATAACCAATTGTATATGTTTTTCAATTCATCATTCATTATACTTATCATTTCCTCAGGATGTGTACTTATTATATATATCATAGTATCATCAGCAAACATACTTATACTATACATTTTTACATATCTTACAATATCATTTACATATAATAGAAACAGAATAGGTCCCAAGACCGTACCCCGTGGTACACCATTTAAATTTTTTAGTTGACTAGATACAAAATTTGTTTATTTTACTTTTTGATAACAACTAGATAAATAAGATTTAAACCGCTCTAGTGCTGCATTACGAATACCAATTTCTCAAGTTTTCTTACCAATAATTCTCTATTAACAGTTTCAAAAGCTCTCCGAAAATCCAAGATAACTGCCAATATAATATTATTGTAAGCAATAGCCTTAACCCATTTATCACTTATATTTAGTATTACCGATTCACAAGACTGTTATTTACGAAATCCTGACTGATTTGAGACATTATTTTTATCACATTATTCTAAAAAAGTTGGATTTTTACTACAATTTTCAAGAGCATGTCATATACTGACATAGTATTTGTTGGCCTAAATTCTTCACAGAGATTATAGTTACAGTTTTTTCAAATTTGCACAGTGAAAAAGAAATCTAAAATAAAATTTAAAAATGGTGTAACTTAATAAAAAAGTAATATGTTTTATGAAATAAGAAATCTCCCTATACACGTGGCTTCATGGTCGAGTGGTAAGGACACTTGTGTCGCACCCTGGAGTCCCGGGTTCGATACCCGGTAGAGGAGCTAGGATTTTTCCAAACTAGAAATTAATCCTAGCACACTCGGACATGGGGTGTGTGTCCATTGTCTCTAAATGTGTAGCCGTCTCCCACACAAGGTGCCTTGAGGTACCTTTAGCGATACAGAGGGTTGAATTATCTGTGGTGTTTAATTTAATATATATATATATATATATATATATATATATATATATATATATATATATATATATATATATATATATATATATATATATATATATATATATATATATATATATATATATATATATATATATATATATATATATATATATATATATATAAATATCACCATGTAAATCAAAATATGTATTAAAAAGAACTAAAACCTAACAAATAGAAACTAATCTTAAGTGAAAAATACAAAGTCACAAAGAAGGCGAACAAATAGAATGAAACAGAACACTGTAAACACAATTTTAATAATCTCCAGATTCTGCCAACTTGGTTGGCGAAACGCGCGTCGAGTGCAGTATATAGTGTTTTGATGTTTCGTGGAAAACTACGTCAGTGTTATTTTCACATCAAAGGTTCCAACCCACTCCAGGACTATAAACACAACTAAATTCTGACTAAAATAATAATAATATACTTTTTAAATATATTTACTAATTTTAGTGATTTTACCTTTCCTTTGATATTTAATATACACAAAATTTAGCACTCTCTTTTTTTTCTAGCATACCTAAAATGGCAATGTGATGACATCTTTCTTACGGTAAGGCGGGCCAGGGCCCCTTGACTGCACTCGGGCCCCGCGACTGCGCGTGGGCCCCGGTAATTTGTACCATTCTCCTGCCCTCCCGACGGGCCTGTGCACAAAACATTACACAAATCATAAAAAATTCCTCTTTTGTAACTGTACCAGTAATATTGATAAGAGCATTTGATGCGAGAATGTTAGCAGACCATATGCCAAACACCGTTTCGTACGCGGTCGTCTGGCTAGCTGAGGAATAAGAGCCCAGTTACCTATAATATTATATACATTTATCCTGGTATTCTACCTCAATACTGATTTTACTGATTGCATGTCTTTACAGGTATATAAATAAACACACTATATAAATTTTTATGTAGTGTCTATTTACATACAGGGTGTCCCAACCAAAAGTAGGCACCCTGCATAACTTTGGAGATAAAAATTTTTTTGAAAAATTGGTGAAATACGTTGACCTTGTTTCCAAGGGGGACATATTTTAATGTAATACTTGTATACCTATCATCATGAATCTACCCTACACGGCCACCCCCTCAAAAAAATCAAATGGCAAAGGGGGTCGAGTGATACATTTTTTGAAAGGTCTTTCAATTCTCTACATAACTCTGTATTTTTTTATCGATTCGTTCCTGAGAAATAATTGTTTCATTATTTTAGGTTCGAGAAATAAAAATAAAAGAAGCAGTTTAAATTATCGTACGTATTGTTCAAAATGATCCCCACCGACTTCCATACAGTAGTATAATCTGTCTTGAAATTCTGTACGAACATTTCTGAACACATCTTGAGTCAATAAACAATCTCGAATAATTCTGTCACGTAACTCTTCCAGAGATGCAGGTATTGTTGTAAATACCTTCGATTTCAAATGTCCCCACAGAAAGAAATCCAAGGGAGTTAAATCAGGTGATCTAGCGGTACACTCCACAGGACCTCTTCTTCCAATCCGTCGCTCAGGAAACCAATTATCCAAAAATTCCCGGACTGCTATAGCAAGATGTGGGGTGCCCCATCCTGTTGCAAAAACAGTTCGCCCTCTAAAAGATTATCGTCTTCTTCGAGGATTTGGGTAATTATTGGGTCGATGTTATTTTCTAACAGATCGAGGTACCTTTCGCCATTTAAATTGTCAGGAATAAAAAACGGCCCGACAATGTGATCCCCGAAGATGCCAGCCCGAACATTTAACTTCTGAGGCCTTTGAGCACGAGTTTTCATGAACAAATGTGGATTGGTTTCACTCCAATACCTACAATTGTGCCTGTTTACCTCCCACTTAACTGAAATGTCGATTCATCAGAAAAACACTTATTGTACAGTAGATTGGCATTACCATTTAATTGTTCACAAAAAATCTCATAGAATTCAAGCCGACGATCGGGATCATCTTCGTTTAATTCGTGTACCAATTTAAATTTATATGGATGAAATTTGTGGGCGTTTACAATTCGATGAACACTGCTTCGTGATACACCGGAAGCCTCAGCTACTTTCCTAATCGATTGAGTATTATCCATCTGTAAATGACCCAGAACTGCCACTTTGACTGCTTCATTCCTAATCGGTCGCTGACGTTCATGCTTTTTTGTTTCCTACAGAACCTGTTTCCATAAATTTTGTCAATAATTGTAAAACATCCTGAGAACCAACCTTCTACTGGGTGATTTCTATTGAATATGCGCTCCGTAGCTCTAGCAAAATTATCGTTTTTAAAATAAATGCTGACAATTTCTATTCTCTCCTGAAGGGTATAAACCATTTTGAGAACTCACTCTGGTAAAATGTATCTCGATTTAAAATTGGTTGTGGACAAATTAATGTTCAAGGACTATCAAATACTTATGAGTCTTTTATTATTCTAAAACTAAACGGACAAGGAAAGTGTTTTTTGTCGAAAAAACTCGTGTTGATTTGAGAGCACTAGAAAATGTAATTTTTTATAAATTCCAATACCCAGTGCCGTGTATTTTAGATTTTTTTAAACGATTTCGATTGTGTGTAATCATCAAAAATAAAATTATTTTCCTTAAGAACGAATCGATAAAAGTTTAAAAAAATACACAGTTATGTAGGGAATTGAAAGACCTTTCAAAAGATGTATCACTAGACCCCCATTGCCATTTTAATTTTTTAAGGGGTGGCCGTGTAGGGTAGAGGGCTGATGATAGGTATACAAATATTGCATTAAAATATGTCCCTATTGGAAACAAGGTCAACGTGTTTCACCAATTTTACAAAAAATGTTTGTCTCCAAAGTTATTCAGGGTGCCTACTTTTGATTGGGACACCCTGTATGTACCTGTAATAGACTTTTTATATAACAGCCGCCCTTAAAATATGACAAATATTTCCCCTGCCTAATAATAACGCATTTAGGTTATCGCAAATGATAAATAAAATAACTACATCTTACCTACAGATATAAAACTGCTTACCTTAACATGTTACATACTGAGAATAATGACCGAGATTGTGTACCAGCGAACATTTGCATCAGTAACACAGTTTCTACGTTTTCTGATGAAAAACGTCTTTGTGGGCTAAATACACTACTTATGTAAAGCGAAAATGATGTAAACAATGTAAAGTGTTTTCCTTATATCATCATGATGTACTATCACAAAGTAACGACTTTTGCAACAGAATTTATTAAAACAGATTTGACAATTGCTCATGTTTAATAATACTGTATTAGAATACATGAATTAATTTTAAAAATCTGGCGAGTGTAAGGGGCTTGTATCTTATTTGCTTTTCTGTATTTCTGATCAAATTAAAACAGGCCTTAGAAAATGCCCATTATAAAGTTCTATCACCATATCAAATTTTATCATTTTATTCATTAAAGCGTTTTCGAGTAATTTTAGCAAAACTATTTTTTTTATCAACTTTAGGGCTCGATTACGGCCAAATGAAGCATTTTGGTGTATAAGTAAGATTAGTTAAATCGACTTATTTTGACCTCAAGAATTTGAGGTTGTTCTATGTCCACACTATAGAGCATCTGCCTCTGACGCTAAGGGTACACTTCGCCATGAAATAAGTATTATTAGCAGCGTATTAGAAGATTCGATATTATAAAGTGAATATTTAAGTTATGAGAAAATTTTTCAGATAATATTTAAGAAAGCATAATGCCACATTTAGGAACAAAGTTTTTTATTAATTTTATTAGTCAAAAAGGAGAATATCCTCTAGAAAATCGCTCTTTTGTCTTTTTATTTGTAACATTTCATGTAGGTATATTTCTTCAGTTATAATTCGGTTCTTTTTCTAGAATTTGTATTTTATTAATGTTAAATCGGTAGTTTTGTTCTATGGCGTATTTGGCGAGTGCTCTCGTGTTCTGAACACGACATCATGATAAAAAAGCTTTATTTCCAAATGTGCATTATGTTTTCTTAAACTGTATCTAAAAATTTTTGTCATAATTTAAATATCCACTTTATAATATCGACCTTCCAATACGCTGCTAAAGCATTCAGTTTGTTGTGTAAACAATAAGTGTGTTGTTTTTACCACCAATCTCAGTTAATCTTGTTGTTTTACGGTTACCCTGCATAAATAAAAGCATAATTTCTTTGATGTAGGCTCCGTAACCATAAAACTACCTAGATCAGTTGAGATTGGTGGTAAAAGGAACACACCTAATAAACAAAACAACAGCATAACCTAAAAAGAAGTCAATGAATGGTCAGAAGATTAAAATAAGTCTTTTAATGCAACATGCAACATACCTAAAAAGTATTTCTAATTTGTAATCTTTGATATTAATTACATTTAGTAAAAACAATTTTTGTAACAGAATATTGCCTGCAAAATACATTTTTAAATTTGTCAGTATCTCGTTTCTCTAATAGTGATAATAATATCTTGTGAATCTTTTTTTATGGTGAAACTCATACCGATGTATTATACAGATGTAACAGTATTTATTGATTTAGTGTCCATATCACAAGGAGAATATGTATTTTAATACATATGTTGAAATTATTGTGTAAATGTAAATGTAAAATTCCAGTGCAGCAGGAAAGGCTAAACCGACAAAATTTACAAATGGAAAGTAAATAGAGTATTACTACTAACGTCTCGTTTTAATTAATAAGTTGGTTAATTAAAGCGTCAAAATCTGTGTGCATAGCAACTATCATTTTTTATGTTATGAAGCATGTAAACAGGCATTATAGAATGTAAATAATCATTTCATATTTCCAATCAAGTAGATAAGGGAAACCAATTTGATAAGCGCTATAGGTATGCCAATTTGTCACACGCAATAATTATTGTGCATGAAATACTAGTGCCACTGATACAAAAATTGTAATTGGAATATAAAAATGAGAAATTTCATGCAATTCAATTTTAAAAATTTATTGTAGTTAATAAATTATTTTTGTTATACCCGAAATGAAAACAAAATTACGTGTATGGTAGTATTGAAAATTGATTAATAAAACACACTATTCCATTTCACACATACAAATTATTTTGTTTTTGTGAAATTATTTATTAGGCTTCTAACGCCCACTTAATATTTAATCAAGAAATTTTCGCACAACCCTGAAAATGAAATCACTTAACAACAAATTTAAGATTAAAAATGCTGAAGTTTTAGAAAATTACTCCGTTATCGAAATTACAAAAAATTACTTGGGTTATAACTTTCGTATCATAATAGTTTTCTGCTTAAAAAGTAAAGACCGCATTTCAGGTAGTCGTTCCAGTTATGGGCTTAGTACAACTCTCGTGCAACTAATAAAATGAAAATGAATATTGTGAAATGCAGTGATACAGGCTTTCCTTGGGAATTAATCCTTATCTCATATTATTTTACTGTATATTACGAATTCCTTGCAAAATACAACAAATTTATGTACTCGAGTAATTAACTTAAATTATATATGTATAAAGCAAGCATCACGCATAAGGCCGAGATTCATACATTTTAATCTTTTGTTGTTTTTGTGTTATTATTCACATGCAAATATCATTCATATGCAAGTACATTCAGATCCAGATACATTCAGATGTAAATACTTTAATGTCTCTAAAACGTTTTCTAGGCATAGAAATATACAGGTGTCCGGAAAAAGGAGGCCAATCCGGTAACCATGGATTCCTTGAGCAAAAATAATGGGACTTTCGCAATGCTATTTTTCATTTTATACCCACATATTCGATAAACAAGGTGTCAAAGTTTGAAGTTTAAAAATATGTTTTTTTAATAACTCGAGTATTTCGTAAGATATTTATTTAAAATTTTGTACAGTGCTTCAACTTAAAGAGTTGCATCTTTTGGAGGAAAGAAAAACAAAAATTAATCGTCAAATATTCAAAATAGAGAGGTTGCAGTACACACTGACCCCCCAGTTTTTTAGTACTTGCACCAATGACTCCTAAACTATTTTTTTATAAGTTAACCATCCATCTTGGGTTATTTTATGTATCTTAACAAATTTCGAGAAAATGCTTCGATTTAGAGATAGGTTGAAAAATATTGGTGCCTAGGCGGCTTACGGAAATTTCATAATTTTCAAATACTAAAATTAAACAATTTATTAAAATTTTGCGATAGGTATAAAAATATCAATAAAGGACAAACCAAAAATAACTATTTCTAAAGTCAATGGCGCCCAAACAAAAAATTGGTAGGCGCAATGGATTCAACAATCTACAATTATTTATAAATAACGCTTCTAGCGTTATAACAAGATAACAAATTTAATACACCTTATTTTCTAAAAATTATTCATAATTCGTTAGTAACAAAAAAACAGCAGAAATAAAAAAATTGCCAGTCTAAAGAAATTGTTCGATATGACCTCCATGTTTTTGTGAACACATACGAGCTTTCTTTTTTAAAGAAAATCTTAGACTTTGAAAATATTTGGCCTCAACCTGAACTGCCCTCCAGCTTGAAGGATTCTTTCTCTTAAATGATTCTAGTTCAAAATCGGAACCATATACACAAAATCTTTCATAAATCCCCAGACTGCATACTCCCAGGGAATAACGTCTGGGGAACGGGGTGGCTAGGTACTAAACAGGAGCATCTCAACCCCGACCAATCCAGCTATCAGGAAAGATTTGATTCAAATAGTTTCTAACATTTCTAGCAAAATGAGGAGGAGCAACGCCTAGTTGGAACCAAATATTTTGTTTTACATGTAAAGGCAATTCATTTATTAAATCGGGCAGTACGTTTTGAAGAAATTGCAAAAATGAATGACCAGTCAAGTTTCCTGGTAAAAATACAGGACCCAATAGAAAATTATCCAGGACACCTGCCCACACATTGACGTTAAAGTTTACTTGGTGATGCGTCTCTACTATGGCTTTAGAATTTTCGTCAGCCCATATATGTGTGTTTTGAATATTTGTCGTCCCGTTTCTCGTAAATGTAACTTCATCAGTAAACAAAATGTTTCAGATAGAACGTAGACCTCGGTTATTTATTTCACATAACCATCTACATAATACAAGTCTGGCTTCGAAGTTTTGAGGCAAAAGAGCCTGTACTTTTTGGAGATGGAGTGGGTACAGCTGCTGACTCCGTAAAATAGTGTGTACCTGAGTTTCCCTATGTTTTCTACCTGCTTAACTAATTTTCTGTTTTTCCTCGACAGTTCATAAAATATCCTCTTCCTGTTCAAGTTGAATCGCACGGGGTCAGCCACAATTACCCCCCCGTCTTTCCCTAAAATTTTCAGTCTCCCTTAGACGGTTAATCATATTTGAAAAATATTTTCTTTTGGGATGAAATCGACTCGGCATAGCGCCTAGCAGCTAAACTAGTATTGGAGTTACATTTTCCTAATGGAGAAATAGAAATAAATGTTTACAGTATACAGCAATATTTAAATCTTACCCATGATTCATATCTGTCATTTCAGAAAAGGGTACAATTCCTTGTCAACGAGCCATGTTGGTTTTTCTTACTTACAAGAATACTTCTAGCTTATAAAAAACTTTTTAACTTTAAAAATAAGGATTTACTTTGACAGTAAACAAACAATTCTATCGCATCCAGGGTATTGCTATTTGCTTACGAAAGCGACTGACTTGATTTAGAGATATTTGAAATGTTTTTCAACTTATCTCTAAAACGAAGTATTTTCTCGAAATTTGTTGTGACATAAAATAATCCAAAATGAATGGTAAACTAAAAAGACAGTTTAGGAGTCATTGGTGCAGGTACTAAACACCTGGGGGTCAGTGGGTACTGGAACCCCTCTATTTTGAATATTTGATAATTAATTTTTAAGGAATTCCAAGGGAATTTCATGTAATTCCAAAGACTTTCACGGAATTTCATATGCTTGTACACCAAATTTCTAAACAGGTTTACCCCAATAGGGTAGAAACGATTTTGATATATGTTGTTTAACTCGGGATTTTGAAGAGAAATTTTCGACCTTGGAGGGGAGGCACGAGCCGCCATCTTGAATAAGAAGTGCAAAAAAATTGGTTTCTTCAAAACAACTCCGCATAAGTTGAGCCAACCACAAAAATGTCAATGACAAAGAAAAAGAAAATTCTTTCTACATTTGTTGTATATACATTTTTTTGTGTCCAATATGTAACAAGTTACAGCGGTGGAAACATTTTCCAAAAAATTGTCAAACTTAATTTTTGTTGGTAAATTTTGGAAGAACAAATTAAAATATTATTTTTAACGTTTTTCTGCACCACAGTAAGATTATATAGCGAAATGTATATCAAATTACAGTGATTTCACTTGAAACATATAAATTTTCTTAACGCCACCGCGGTGGTGGAAATTAATACAGAATATTAATATTCCTGTGTGGATATTCCAAGTTTCATTCTGTTTTTTTTTTGTAGCAGATGTTTCCTGGAGCAGGTATAGACCATGTCTCGTCTTCCTTTAGTTTTACTCGACTTCCATCTTTTTGGATCATCAGAGGACGGTTCTCGGATCACATATAACTACTTCCACATTAGAAACAGTTCAGAAACTGAACTCGTCGTTCTAGAATTTTTTATTGCTAACCAGAACAGCTGACTTCTCATTAGCGCATGCGTCGGTAAAAAATCCTCAAACAGTTCCAACCTGAAACCAGGGACCAATTCTAATAGTTCTAGGATCGTTTCTAATTTATCACAGAAAATACCCGAATACTGAATTTAGGCGTTTCCAGACTCTTTTGAGAAACCTGAACACGTAATTATACACTACGCATATTCCTGACAGTTCTAGGACATTTTATATTGTAAAAGTCGAAAGGGCCGTCCTTTTTAAGACAATTTTTCGCATCTTTCATTCAAGATGGCAGCTCCCGTCTCTCCGTTCAAATTCAAAAACTTGGATTTCTCATCAGGGTCGAGACCTAAACAACATATTTCAAAATAGTTTCTACCTCACCTTTTGTAAAGCAAAGACCTATCTTTGTGCCTACTGACTGGATTATAATATTTTTCTGTGACGATTTTGCTACATGTAACTTCTAATAGTGTTATTTTACTATTTTCTACTCATGGTTCGAAAAAGATACAAATATTTTAAGGATACCTGCAATATCCCATGTTTTTTCGTGTCCTGAGGGATCGTTTCCTCAACATCTTCCAAATCGGTTTTTCATCTGGTTCTGGTGGAACCATGACAACGTCAGCAGTCGATGTTTTCTAAATTCTTGAAAAAATCGTCGTAATCAAACAAGTTTTCTATGTCTTTAACACTAAGAAACTGGTTTATGGACATTTCGTTAATACACAAAATGCATTCGCTGTTACACAACCACGTAAACATAGTAACGACCTAAAACATAACCAAACTCTTCTCCTTCCGCATATACCAAACGTCTTGAGCGTCTGGGCAATGTCCAATCTACGGGACACCAAAAAGGTGAAATATTTTTTCATAATATAGAAACAATTAGAAAATTACAAACACTGTAGATTACAAGGTCATTTAGCACCAGAAGCTCTTGATATGAAATGTAGTTATTTAATTTGAAATAAAAAAACAGCTGCCAATTACTTGGGAATCAGAACTTCCTCACCGTAATAAAATTCGACGTGTGGTGGAATTTATAATAAAAGTATTTTTTGACATTTCAAAAAAGTAAAATTTTTCGACGTTTCAAAAGTCACTTTGACGTTTCAAAAAAGTCACATTTTTTTACGTTTCAAAATAGTCATATTTTGATGTTTCAAAAAAAGTCACATTGGTGGAATGTCACTAATATTTTTTTTAGACTGGTACCGATTTTGCTCATCAACGAATTTAATCTCTTCCTTGACCTCTAGAATGTGTGTACCCAGTTTGAAAGCTTTATCTCAAAAACTGTAGCTGCTATCGCGAACCACACAGACAGACACACAGACAGAAAATTTGTTCTGTCTGAAATTTTGTGTATCGTCATAATTCGTCGAGATTCGTCCAGAAATTCAATAAAAATTTTCAAAATTTTTTTCACGAATACATAACCTCCTCACTTTGAGGGGTGGGAAGTTGAAGTAATTATTTAAAACTGAAATTATGTTGACAAAAAAAATTAAAAATGTGCAAGTTAGATAAGCGATAATAATATGGTTTCTATGGTAAAAACTTAAGATATAACCATAAGTAAGTATATATTATAATGTAACAATAGAATTTAGTTAAACAGTTTTATATAAATAAATATCCAACATTCAATTTATTAGTAAGAGCTAGACATGTATAATGCATAGTTAAGTTAGTTTCTTAAGAAAGATAGGTGATCTTAAGAGGGCTAATCAAGCCAGTGTTTGTAAGGTAATTTTTCAAAATTTATTTCTTCCATACGGTTTGGTCAAATTACACCAAATTTGGAGGATCAGTAGTTGAAAGTGTACTAGAGGGTACATGTATATCTATTTTAATTAATTTTCACTTTATGTAGGGAAAATTTATACTGTAAATATAAGTGAAATTTGGACGTGATTAGCTCCTGAATTATGATATCAATCGGTAAAATTCATACATGTCGTCTAGAATGAATCTTCATAATTATGCTCAGCAAGTTTCAAACTTTTATTCCGTACTATTTGGTTAAAAAGAATTTTCTAAATAAGTATCTTTGTCAATACAAGTGAAGCAAGGAAATGTTACCTCTATCGGGAATCGCACCTCAATGATGTCGGTGAATAAAACGTCCAGTGAAGGTTAGTCAAGAGCAAAATTATTCAGCGGCGCATGTATAAAAACTTTCTAGAGAGTGACAGCTATCCGAAGCTTTTTCCCGACTAGGCCCCTTAATTATCCCAAATAAATAATTGGGTATCTATAAACATTTTGCTATTTTGCTTGTATTTACGTGCCTTAGTTACTTTATTTGTATTCATGGGAACAAACTTAGTATAAAAAGGGACGCTGAAAAAGATCAAATCAGTTTCTTAGCCCGTTCGGGAATAATCTTAAATATATCTTAGGTTATAATTAATTGTCAGTTGAATTTGATCGATACTTTTTACATCTTAATATAGAGTTAGCTAAATTGAGAGACGTAATTAAGTATTTGAGTCTGTCCGAATACTAGTTTCTTAACAGGTAGAGTTTGTCCTGATCTGTGTAATCGTAAATTGAAAGACAATCATTATTTTATACTGGAAGTTATCATTAATCCTAGCGCGTTTCGTCACTCTGACAGTAACAGACGTCAAGTATAAGTTGAACTCGGTCAGCAAAATGTTACCTAGCTGTCACTTTGACAGTGACAAATGTCAAGTATAATTTGAATTCAGTAGTAGTAATTTTGCATAACTGTCACTTTGACAGTTACATATGTCAAGTATAATTTGACGCCAGCCTCAATAATTTTTATTAACTGTCACTTTGACTGTGACAGATGTCAAGTATCATTTGAATTCAGTAGTAGTAATTTTGCTTATCTTTCATTATCAAAGTCATTACCTTTACCCTAAAATTATCTCCTCCTATTACGTCAATATTGGTTAAATGAATTTAGTGTTTTTTAAAAAAAAATGTTTTCTTTCCCGCTTCTCAAGTCACTGAAGTATCTCCCAGAAAATCTTAGGATTTTGTGTTGAGTAAAGAGAGACGTGCCCTACAGTTTATTGTGGAGTCCGAACCACATCTAGGGCATCGACAGTTCACTCCCATCTTAATCCGAAGCAAATTACAAATAAAATTTGTTGCTCCGGGATGGATTCGAACCATCGATATTCGGTACCGAGTAAATAGCTATAAGCGCTGTACCCACTTGGCTACCATGCCCTGTGTTCTCTTGTATTTTTTATTGTTGATTCTACAAGTGGAATGCTTGTGTTATTACATCGTTGAATAAACCATGTTCAGTTGAAGTTTACGATCTTTAATTTCTTAATGAACCTTGGAATAATTATTTCTCCACTGTAGTTACACCGAGTAAGGCCGTTGCTTCTCCAACGACAGAAAAAGTATTGTCCATTTTGTAAACCACACATCGTTCGTTACATTATTTTAACTTAAAAAATAGACACCTTAAACGTAGTGATTTACAGATAAAGACTAAAAACTAGCCGCTCCAAAAATAGGACTTTGGTGGGTAATGAATGGGTTAATCAAGTAAAGAATCTGTTGACAAAAAGCAAACATTTAAATTGTTTTTATTTTACAAGGGTGTCATGTTCCGTATGATAGATTTGTATACTTAGGGGAAATAATCCAGTCACTTAAGCCAAAAAGGGAGGTCAACCTCGGAATGAGAGATAATAAGCTGTAAACTTGTATAAACCTTTATTTTGGCGTTCTAAAATTGTCTCAAAAATCTCATAAAATCTCGTGTCCGCGTCTTAAGATATTCAAGGTCAAAAGTCACAAAAATCGGTTTTTTGCAAATATCTCGCTTCTTATGGTTTTAATGCCATTTTCATTTATTATAAAAGTTGTAGAGAATAAAATTCTCTACAACTTTTGTCCCAAACATTTTTTTATATACTCAACCGTTTTTGGGATAGAGGGCGGAGAGCGCGCCGCGCTTACCAATTCACAGCATAATGCAAGATCAACCGTAAGTCCCGGTAAATAATACGCCGTATAAAGTCTATAAATCATTAAGTCAAGTACCATCTACTACTGATAAGAAGCCTCGCCAAGATAATCAAGTCACACAAGCAATGATAGAGATATTTAGTTATATAGAAAATCATGACGGATCACAATTTACATTGAAAGAGCTCAAAGATGTCCTGACGGAGTATGTACCAGATGATAAGACTATCATTACAGAACTTCAACAAAAATATTTGACCGACATAATAATTACGAGAAAAGTAGGATCATTTACTATCATATCTTTTCATGATACACAAACTAATATACTATCAAAAGCTTGGTACGATAATAAAAAAAGGGATCCCGAAGAAGAACGGTTACGGATTGTCGAAGCTGCAGCAACTATTATTAGGGAAGATATTCGATCATCTATAGTTGAAACCAAGTCTTATCCACCTCCAAGTAAAATGTTAGATGATATTAAAGAAGAAATACCAAAAACTTTAATGCATTTTTTACAAGAAGTCATAATGAAAAATAGAAAAGGAAAAAATAGATAATTTAAAAACGAAATACACATCAATGTCATGCAATAATGGCCGCGATACGAGAACGGTCATTTTCATCAAGTCCTTCTAATTATAAAAGTTTTTGAAAAAGCTTCCCACATTTGAACTTCAACTGTAATAAATATATGAAAAAGTATTTCTAAATAAAGATATGATTAAAATGTATTTACTCTATTCTTTTTCTACTTAAAATATAATTAACATATATATTAGAATTTAATTAAAGTATTCCACTCAACAATTTTTTGATTACAAGGAAAGGTAAGTAATATTAAACAAATATATATTCGATAAATGAAAAATATTATTAAATATAATGTATTAATTAATAAATAATGCAAATTATTCATAATGATATATTTTTTAATGATTTATAGACTTTAACAGCGTATTATTTACCGGGACTTACGGTTGACCTTTAGCCTGATCAAATGGTGTTCAAAAGTGTCTGTCTCGTAACATGAGTCCGGTAGAAGGTTTCTCAACGGAATTATATGTTTTTTGGAGTGCTGAACACGAATCTGAAGTTTGCTGCCTCGTAGCAGTACCGGCTCAGGTCGAAAAACGCAAAAAACCTCGAAATTTTCGGAGTTTTGCCGGTTTTCCGCTCATATCTTGCAAACGGCGCATCGTAAGGAAAATGCCACTGTATTCAAAGTTGAAGAGCATTAAATTCTGAGTCGAATGACCTACTTAACTTCCAAATTAGACCAATTTATAAGGTCGCCATCGCCAGCCGAAAAAAGAAAATTTTTACCAACTTTTGTGAAAACTGCAATAAACTCACTTTAGACCCGCTAATTTGCGACAAATCGTACAATATCGCAACACTGCCGGTTGGCGCCGTTGTTAGACCGGTTTTGTCTACCTCACCCCAACACATCTGCTATGTTGGTCGTTGGGTGGGTCAGTTTGCCGTGTGCCACCATACCGAACGTTTCGTTGTTTGCCTCGCGCCTTGATTGATATCGACGCTAAATTGTATGAGTTTTGTGCGATTTGACGAATATTCTGTGTTTAGTTGTATTCCTTACATTTAGTTGCCGATTTTCTTGTGCCTGCGCATAATGTCGCTGATTGTTCGGACGGCTGAATCCTTGGCACCAACTCATCAAACTGTTGTGATTGTGGGGGAAGATGTAGATCTGCTGGTGATAATGATGGGTCTCAACACTTCTCCAAACCTCTATCTGTTGAAGCCAAGGAAAGGGAAAGCGCCTCAGTTGCTGTACCAACCACAGTCTGCAGTGAAACAAAACCTTGCTAAGCACATAAAGTTTCTGCACGCGATGAGTGGATGCAATTCCACCTCATCTTTATATAACCAAGGCAATACTAAATTCTTGAAGACTCTCTCTAAACATCCAGAGCTTGAAGAGACTGTTGGGAAATTCTTGGATCCGTTAGCCCAGCAAATGGCAATTGCTGCTGCTGGAGAAAAATTTTTGGTTGCCCTGTACGGGGCTAATCATCTAACAACTACCTTGAATGCGCTGCGATACAAACAGTACGTGACATCTGCCTTCAAGGTCTTCAGCAACATTGCATCCATCCCACCCACCGAGGCTGCAGCCTACCAGTATAGCTTGCGTGTATATTTACAAGTGCAGCAGTGGCTCGACAACAGTTTGGATCAGAAACTGTGGGGTTGGAAGTCAACCAAAAATGGTCTGATCCCACTTACCACCCTGAAACCCCCGGCTCCTGACAAACTAATGCAGCAAATATCATGCAAGTGCCGCATTGACTGTGGTGGGCGTTGTGGATGCAGGCGCACAGGTCTGTTCTGCACACAACTCTGCATCAACTGTGCCGATACTTGCACCAACGTGGACAAAAGAACCGATCTCGATGAGCAAGAAGACGACCCTCCGTTTGCTGCACCACTGTAAGAGGCAGGTGAGACTTCAGAAGGTAATTTATGTGTTATTTTACAACATAATAACTGTATGGCATTGCTTTCAGTTAAAGAACAGCCATCACAGCCTGCCACTCCGAGCGCTGAAGAGCCTGAGCCTGGACCATCATCGTCCATTGAACATCCTATGTCCTCACCTTCCACAGTCTCAGCCAAACGAAAGAGAGTAAAATAAAATGGACATTGCTATCAGGTATTTTCTATACATAGCATCTTCACACTAGAACTTAATTGCTCTTTTTTCCAGCTGACTATATGGTCTTCCCTCCAATATAATATATTGAAAAATTACTTCTTTTATCTTGTAAATCTAAATGTACCTAATAAATGAGTAAATATTTTTTTGTAAATGGGTACTTATTACTTCTTATTACATCTACATAATACTTATAAATCCTCAAGTCAGACTTCCAAAAAAAGGAAGGGGAAGGAATTTAGGGTTGGGAAGGGGGTTGGTACTTCCATTTAGGGTCGGGAAGAGGGGTTTGAGAGGTGGGGGGTTTATATTGACAGCGCAGAGTTGTTATTATTGAACCCCTTCATATTGGTCAAATAAGCGTTTAGAGGGAAAATGGAGAAATGATCAGTATATGCGTATATAATGATCCAAATTTAAAATTTCGGTGCTCGCTAAACGCAAAATTTAATGCTTTACAACTTTTATGCTGCGAGTTTTTCACGTAGAGTGACTTTCTTCAAATGACAGACAGACGAAGTGAGTTTATTGCAGTTTTCACAAAAGTTGGTAAAAATTGCCTTTTTTCGACTGGCGATGGCGACCTTATAAATTAGTTTAATTTGGAAGTTAAGTAGGTCGTTCGACGCAGAATTTAATGGTCTTCAACTTTGAATACAATGGCATTTTCCGTACGATGCGTCGTTTGCAAGATATGAGCGGAAAACCGGCAAAACTCCGAAAATTTCGAGGTTTTTTGCGTTTTTCGACTTGAGCCGGTACTGCTACGAGGCAGCAAACTTCAGATTCGTGTTCAGCACCCCAAAAAATATATAGTTCCATTGAGAAACCTTCTACCGGACTCATGTTACCGAAAAACTACCATTTGATCAGATTACTTGCATTATGCTGTGAATAGGTAAGCGCGGCGCGCTCTCCGCCCTCTATCTCAAAAACGGTTGAGAATTTAAAAAAATGTTTGCGACAAAATTTGTAGAGAATTTTATTCTCTACAATTTTTATAATAAATGCAAATGGCATCAAAATCATAGGAAGCGAGATATTTGCAAAAAAACGATTTTTGTGACCTTTGACCTTGAATATCTTAAGACGCGGACACGAGATTTTATGAGACTTTTGAGACAATTTTTAGAACGCCAAAATAAAGGTTTATACAAGTTTACAGCTTATTATCTCTCATTCCGAGGTGAAACCTCTAATGTGACTAGGCTAAAAACGAAATTTACTACAGTATTAAATGTAATATAAGAGTTTGATACCGGCATTTAGTTAAAGATTGGATATTAAAATTGGTACTGATTTAATTATAGTGCAATACGATCCGAACACAGTGCCACGCCTATTTCGTATGAATTCGTTATTTTTATTTCTCAGGTTTCACTAATAATGTTGTAACAAATTTCACCCATAATATTTTCTGCAAAAAAAAGGGTAGATAGTTGATTTGTTATATAATTATTTGTTTTAATTTTTACTTTTGCCTTTGGTAACCTAACAGGGACGCAACTCCCGAATTTAATTAAAAATAATTTGTAGTATTTAAAAATGTGAGCTCCAAAAAGGGATAAAAGAATAACAAAGATTTAAATATTAGTCTCCTGGTGTCAACCGACTTGTGTGCCTCGAAAACACAAGCATCCAATGAAACCGAAGACGGTACAGCCAAGTTGAAAAACACGTAGAACGTTTTGTACCGTATGCAAATTAAATCTTGAAAAAGTTTGATACGACACAGAACAATGTGCCAATTCGTGAAATAGTACGAAATCACAAATATCTCTTTAGTCTCCAACTACCAAAACATAGTAACTAAAATTGATTATGTAAGCCATTACTTTAAAACCGACCCATTTGATGCAATCTAACGAGCGGCGATAAAGGGCCAACGTCCGACATGCACAAAGAACTAAGCATATTAACAGAAGTCCGTCAAACATGAACTGCAACACCCCCCGAACAATGCTGGCATAAAACAATTAGCTGGTGATTTTACTTGTTGACCAAAATCTTGGCTGGGCGCCAGAACTTTTGCAAGTACGAAATAATTAAAAGTTTAACTTTATTAAATAGATTGAATTCAGTTTGGGAAGGACGTCGAATAAAAAAAATATTATTACATAAAAAGTATAATAAAATGATATGAATATTTATAAAATTTACACAGAGTCAGATGGTTCCTTTTAGTTAAAAAAGTACAACTAAGAGGTGTAACGAAATTGCGAGCTATTTCATTCCAGTTTGTTGTGTTCCGCGAGGAATTAAGTTTCTGCTAGTCTAGTCCAGATGGCGCCAGTGATTTCTACTGGAAAAGTCTGTTTTGCAGATTTTTGCACTAAATATCTATCTATCTTTATTGCTCATACTCTACTCTCAAATGTCTGTCTCTTTCCAAACTATAACCGAGTTTAGGTGGGAGGACAGAACGAGGCTTCCTTCTTCTTACTAGTACAGCGTTCAGATTGAAACCATCTATAATTCTGCGGTCTGGTAAAATTTATATGTTTTCTGGTATTATCTTGTGATTTAATGCTAATCATTATTTAAAAAGTTGCTATATTGATTTAAAGTACCTTTGAGGTAATTTTCATAATAATATTGTACCGCAATTATCTTAATTTACGCCTTGGGCGAATTTGCTTTTTGGTGATCCGGTCACCTTGGTTGTTCTTTGGAACAGCCATTATTAATATTGATTAGTATCAATTTATCGTGCCTTGCTGGCAATTTATCTAATATTACTTTGATATTGTAATAATTTCAGGTGTTAATTTAAACTAACTTTCGGTTATTGTAAATTTTAGATTTACTTGGCAACGTATGTCGCCATTTTGTATCGTAGTTAGTTGTTTCCATACTTTGCCTGTTGATGTTTTAGGTCACTTAGCCACGTTGGTAGCACTCTGAAAGTGATGACTGGTGACATTTGGAGATTGGTACACCTGGTTTGACAAACCTATTTGTTTATAACCTTTGTGAAAATTATCTAATTTGGTGCATTTGTTTTGTGGTGGATTATTTTATACCAGTGCATATATTTATCAACCAGATCTCAGAAACGTAAGGTTTTTCTAAATTTAAAATATCGAATACTTACTTGAACGTTTCCTTAGTATTTCTTCAGGAACGCTACTCTAGTGGAACCTTGCCTAGTTCTCTGGCAAAGATACCTGCCTAGTTATCTGGCACTTGATTAACTTTTAATTATCTAAAGTAAACATATAGTCAAGTATATAGCTTTACTTAACTTTATCTGCAATTCCTTAGAACCTCTCTCGGAGGAACTAATGAATAATTTAATTTAACGTTACCTTCAAGTTGAAAACTTGTTTTATATTTAGCAAATATTTATTTACGTTATCTTTCTAGTTGTCTGTCTGTATACAGACATTCTAAATTTTATTTTCTGGAAGCTTAACTTCTTTTAGTACAAAAATATCTTAACATTTAGTGAATACCTATTTCACTTGTTTATTATCATAGCTACACCTAGTTTATTTGCTGGACTAGTATTTTTCTTCCATTTAACGTAACTTTTATTAATACTTAAGTTAGTTGAAGTCTTCAACTACCTAACATATTGTAGGATACCGATCCTAGTTTGTTTAGTTGGCAATTTACTCTGTAAATTTGTGTTAACTCATATTTTGTCTACGTAGCTGGACAGTTCAAACGTCATAGCTTTTAATTTTGTTTTGCCTATAATACTGATCTCATAAAACTCTCCCCTTTTTATGTAAATACCTGGACCAAGAGAAGAGGATAACTGGTGGATCGAACTGATCATTATATACAGGGTGAAACAGAAAAACTATATTTTACACAACTGGCATTTTTCTCAAGGGTAACTGCAGTACGGACAGTGGTGAGTCAAATTGACCCCGAACCCATTAAAAGCTAAGCCGTTGGTGGATTCTTCGCTGGACTAACCCCCTGGGAAGTTAAGTAAGATATTCGTCCCCGGTAAAGTTTATTTGGTCAGAAGAACGTTGTGAGAGATCAGTAACTCAATTTTTTTTGTATTCTCAATAACATCATTTTTCTTTTGTTTTCATCATTTCATATCATTTTTTTTTTGTTTTTTGGGTCCTCAACCACCATTAATTTGAATATATTGTATATATTGTACATACATACTAGTCCTGATTATACTTTTTATAAAAATCATATCTTTTTATTCCACTTCCTTACGAACCGAATTCAAGTTCTAACGTTATCTTTACCTTTTAAAATAAAATTTTAATTATTTGGTACTTGCAAAAGTCCTGGCGCCCAGCCTAGATTTTGGTGATAACTCAAATCAATCGAAGCCCTAATTCACGACCTGCTCACTGAGCTACCGGTCAATAAGTACAACCCCCAGCTTATTGTGTTATGCCAACAATTGGACGGGGGGTGTTGCAGAAGTTGAAGATGAAGACCAACAGGACAAACAAAAAAAGGATGTGACATTATTTAGAAAAGGGTCTGATTTCTTGCAATGTGCTTTGATCAAATATAAAATTTTACTGGGGACGAAGATCTTACGTAACTTCAATTTGAATCATCACTGTCAGGACTGCAGTTACCCCACCCAGTATACAACATTCAGTTCGATCAACCAGTTAGAAGAGGATATCCTCTTCTCTTGGTCCAAGTATTTACATAAAAATGGGAGAGTTTTATGAAATCAGTACTATAAGTAAAACAACGTAGAAAGCTGTGACGTTTAAATGCCAAGTTACATAGAAAAATATGAAAGTTAACACAAATTTACAGAGTAAATTGCAAACTAACCAAACTAGGATTTGTATCCCACAACACCTTAGGAAGCTGAAGACTTCAACTAACTTAAGTATCAATAAAAAAAGTTACGTTAGAAAAAATACTAGTCCAACAAATAAACTAGGTACAGCTACGATAATAATAATCAAAGTAAAATAGATATTCAGTATTATTTAAGATATTTTTTACTAAAAGAAGGTAATCTTCAGGAAAACAGAATTTGGAACATCTGTACCCACACAAACAAATAGAAAGATAACATAAATAAATATTTGCTAAATATAAAACTATATGATAATTGTTGTCACATTAAAGGTAACGTTAAGTTAGATTATTTATTAGTTCCTCGTAAAGAGGTAATAATGAATTCCGGATAAAGTTAAATAAAAATATATACCTTCATTATATGTGTACTGTACATAATTAGAAGTTAATCGATTACCAGATAACTAGGCAGACATCTTTGCCAGAGATCTAGGCAAGGCTCTACTAGAGCAACGATTGTTAACTAATACTAGTAAAACCTTTGACTGAGTACTCAGTATTTTAAATTTAGAAAAATCTTACGCTACAGAGGTTTGATTGGTAAATATATGTACTGGTATAAAATCATCCACCATAAAACAAATGTTCCACGTTAGGTAATTTTACACAGATTATAAACAAAAATGTTTTCTCAAAACGGGTACCGATCTCCAAATATCACCAATCACCACTCGACACACTGTTAGCTACGTAGCCAAGTGACTTAAGACATCAACAGATAAAAAACAACTAACAACGATACAAAATGGCGACAGCCGAAGCCGATGCCAGGTAAATCTAAGATTTACGATTACTTAAAAGTTAATTTAAATTAACACACGAAATTATTATAATAGTATCAGAGATATTAGATGAATTGTCAACAAGGCACGATAAACCGATACTAAATCGATATTAATGACGGCCGTTCTAAAGAACAACCAACTTGAACTGATCACCAAATCACTGAACTACAGGTGTTGCCTCCAGAATGCCACACTAGTAAGAAGTCGCTCCGTCGTGTTATGCTACCTAAATTTGATTATAGTCTGTATAGAGACGAACATTTGGGAGTACCGTATGAGCAATAAAAACTCGTAGATATTTACGCATTTTTTATAAGTGATAAAATTTGCAAAACCAACTTCCACTAAAAATCAGTGGCGCCATCTGGACTAGACTGGCAGAAACTTAATTCATCACAAAAAACGACAAACTGGAATGAAATGACTTGCAATTTCGTTACAGGACATGATATAAGATGTAAATCTTTGCCCCTCACTGACGCCAGTCAGTTTCTTAAAACGAGCCTAATTTAGATAAATAATCATGATATAACATACATTTTATTTTGTTCTTTAACACTTATTTATTGTAGCTTAACGTTAATGCAGTTTCGGCGCCTAACGTGAATATGACAACATCGGTTTGGCAGTAGAATATGGCACATTATTTTATTGGTTGTTTAACTGGCGGCAAATAAATTATATAAGTATCTACTTTTTATTGTAAAGCTAAAAAATGTAAAAAGACGGCGACTTAGGGTTGTTGATTATGATTACATATGTAAATTACAATGATATAAATAAAAAATCCGACGTTTAGTATAAGTAGTGAAACATCCACTGTTTTTTTTAAGATTTTAAACAAATATGGATGACAGTTTTTTAATTTAGAATTCTGAAGCAGATTCATATTTAAAATTCGAATCAGTAAACAAAGGTATTGATCATTTTCGCAGAATTATAGTATCAAACCTTGATATAAATTCACTTTTAGTTTAATATTACCATTACATACTAACCGGAATAAAACCGTCACAGAAGGACAACTGGTAAACAGATTGAATAAATAATAAATTAATTTTTGCTCACAGCTCACAACAGGGTTAAAAGTATGTAATTTTGCCTTACTTTTTTATTGTTATTGTTTTCAGATATACATAATCTAATAGAGTTAGACGTCACTTACTATTGCATATACATATTTTGCATTAAATTTAAATTAATTTGTTTATTTACTAACATATTAAACACATATTCATTTTATCATTTTACATTGCTAATATAAATCAATACTTTTAATTTAAAGATAATTTTTTATTAATTAATAATGGCATTTCGATTTTGCATAAAATTATTACTTTAAATCGTATTTAAAACGGAGATTTGTTTTTATAACCTTTAAACGGCAAAGGAAGTTTTCCAAAGTGTTAATGAGGAACTATATAATTATATATAACTTATACAAATAATAATCATTAAAATCTGCATAAAATCTGAAGTGAAACGATATGTAAACGAAAGCGTTTATGTCCCAGAAATTAAAAATGTGACGACATTGGAAATAAAGTGCTACGACATAGATAGTGCGTGTGTTCAAAACAAATACAACAGCAGTAGTTGTCAAAAGAAGCACCAATAGAAGCATTGCAAATGGGTTTGAATTAGGGTAGGCTGTGAAAAATCTGAATTTTGGTGGTACGATTGACACTAAATGACAGTGTGACTTACCGAGGTTATGTTGAAAAGTTAAAAATATAACCACAAAGTACATTGTTGCCAGTGAAACAGTTTCTTCTTTTTTTAGGAAAAACTATTTTATTATCATATAACAATGGAGCTGACATGAAAGCGTTTGGGTATATTGTTAATAATTTCACAAGTTTACCTTGCCAGGTGTCTGCTATAACTGGCATTACTGTTCGCAAGATCCTAAACCACCCCAAGCAACATTCTGACGACGAACCGACGTTGCTGTTCGCAACTAAAAGTCTGTGTACGACGTACACAAAACGTCGGGATGACCCATATTTGTACTAATCTGGTCAATAAAATATGGGTCGATTCGACGTAGAGGACCGACTTTAGTTGTTGTGATTACCGACCAAATGTTCACCAAATTTTACGTCGGCTTAAGTTGGTTGTCAGCCTATTACCAACCTCATTTAAAATTTGCCCTTAATCTGACCTACAAAAGTCGGGTGTAGGTAGTGAAACTAAGCAAGTTTGTATATTATTCTATTTGTCGTACCTATCTATTTATATAAAATGGATAAGGCGTGTTTATCATTGAGTACGTATTATACACAAAATACTTCGAATAAAATTTTAATAAATCTGGTGGGGTAAAAACTGAAACGAAAGAAATTTTATTGATACATATATATAAAGTAGGTCGAAAAATATAGTGAACCCATAAGAATAATGTTTATTTTAAGAACGAAAGTACTATTTTTATTTTTTTACTCTCAAAAAAATATTTTCCGTTTCCAAAGAAAGCGCAATTGAAATATTGTTTAATTAATTTTACGATTAAATAAAAACTTTTTTTGCTTACTTTATTTGAAAAAAGAGGCAAATTTTGTGTATTTAAAATAATTGTACACATAATCAACATGGCCGCCTATTATTTCCTTCTGTGGAACCAGAAAATATGGCGAAGGCGGAATAAGTGCAACTATTTTTACTAATAGCCACTTCACGGTTAAATAATTTTACCTGCACCAACTTTTAGTAGGCTTTGGTGCAGAAATCTGCACTAACACTAACGTTCATTCCAAACAATCACGATAATATCGACCGTCTCTTGCAGTTGGTGTATAAATCTTTACTAAATATCTATCAATACCTGAATTATCGACATTGATTTTGAGGTTATGTTAGACCAAGGACCAAAAGCCTAACACCAAGGTCCCACCGACGTTGCTAGACGACTACGTCAGTCAGCAACGTTTAACCAACGTTGGAATGTTATCCAAAAATTACCTAAATCTAATTAATCTGTTACCAAAGTCTAATCAACGTTGGATAATAATCTAAGAACACACTCAACGTATTAAGTAGATTTCTGACATCAATCCAATGTTGTTAAATATGCTAGATATAAATAGTAGGTTTGCGAGGTTCAAGCTACGTTGCTCCGACGTTGTATCATAACTATAAAATTTAAGACGCTACTTGTATAATATTTGTAATAATTCTGACCTTATAATTAGTAAAAAAAGTAGTCGGTAGTTGGTAAAATGTTACTTGAGATGAATGTAGCTACCTATCAAGTCGGTTACCAACGTTATACAGAAGTAGGTGATTACCGAAAAATTAATCGGAGCTACTTAAGTTAGTCATTAACGTCTAACCAACGTTGGTTAATAACTAAAAAGGACCAAACCTATTAAGCCACTAACCAACGTCTAACCAACGTTGGTAGGTTACCCAAAATTTAACCATACCTATTTTAGTCAGTTGTCAACGTCTAACCAACGTTGGTAAGTTATTCAAAATATAACCATACCTATTTTAGTCAGTTGTCAACGTCTCATCAACGTTGGATAATGACTTGAAAACATATCAAACCTTATTAAGTCGTTTTCCAAAGGCAAATCAACGTTGGTAAATCGTCCAGACTTAAGCAGTAGGTTTGCGAGGTCGGCGCAATATTTGGTTCGACGTCGTATTACAACTACAAAATTTAAGTTATTACTCGACTACTATTTGTAATAATTCTGACGTCGGAATTAGTAAAAAAAGTAGTCGGTAGTTGGTAAAATGTTGCTTGGGACTAGTTTACAAATTTACTAGACGATTGCAACAAATTACAAATTTAAGTGTGTTCGCTAGAGTTTGAATTTCAATAGGTTCTACTGCCTAAATATGTTGCTGTGATTTGAAATATGACTTAGATTCACATCACATCCAGATATATCACCATTTAAGAAACAAAAAAGTATTCTTCTATTACTTTATTATATATTTAGTAATAATTTATAGGATTAAATTTGTGTATCAAAAAATACGTAAATACTAACAAGTATTCTGAAACTTACCGTCTCATTGTTTGGAAAGAACGTTTTTATTTATGTTATTACTATAATAAAACCAGAAAGACGTATTTTTGTCAAAATGAAAAAAAAAATAGAATTAATAATTAATAACATCCTGAAAAAAGAATATTTCTCAAGCACTGAAATACGAAAGCACAAAAACGGAAATAAACAATACAGTTGATATCATAAAATTTACTTCTTCACTTCACATCACTTCATTTTATCTCACCTCACAACGCTTCTTCCTCTGAATCCTAGCCCTTCTCACCCTCTTCTTCATCTTCAGATGAACTATTAAATTTATTTCCACCATTTATATGACATTCAGCAATTTTTAAGTAATCATCCTCAATTGTAATTACTTCTTTCCTAATTCTTTTTTCCCTATCTTCCTTGTTAATTTTCGACACTTCATTTTGAATTAACTACGATTTTTTTTCGAATTTCGGAAAAGTATTTCCTTTTCTAACAGCTACAGGAGTTTAGAGTTCAGAACATTAAAAAACAATTATTGAAACATTATTTATTATGCATTAAAATTATTTTGTAAATATTTTTAATAGCAACTTATACTTATTTTTGCTATACTTTAATGTCTCTTAAATTTCACATATAATTTATTTAGTGTGCAAGGCTTTCACTTATCACACATTAACAATTATCCATCTATAAATTTCTAATCATAGCCGTAAACAATGTACATACAATGCATTAAAATTTATTTTTAATTAACTTCTGCTTTAAAATTTAAAATAGTTGCTACTTTTACATATAATTTTGTAAATTCTAATATCTTTGTTAACATTTGTCCTAAAAATAAATAGTTCCTAGAACAAGAACTAAATGCTACTCAGAAAAAATAAAAGTAATTGAGAGTAATTTTGAGTAACCACTTATCGATTACGTACAATTACGGCTTCACCTATCTATAAAAATAAAGAAAGTATTGGCGTCAAAAAATTTACGACAGATTATGAAGAAAATAGCGATGTTCATTTATTACATTAGATCCAAAATTAGCAAATTCCGAATATGAATGTCATCGGTGTCTGTCTGTATGTCTGTGGTTTAAGGTCTGACACTTTTTTCTCGAACATGGATGACTCAACGTATAAATATTAATCTTTTTTCATTATTTATTCTAAGCAGCCCTAAGCAGACGGAGATAACCAAGAATGATCACCTTCTGCATTTGGCCTGTCAGTCATTCGGTTGATTCTTGGCAGGCTGGTATTGTTTTCAGTTGTGAGAGCAGCGTAGGCTTTGTCCCTCCGAGTACACCGATTATTAGAACGACCATCTTGATCAAGTAGCCTGGGTACAACACTTGAAGCTCGTACCGAAGATCGCGATATTTGGTCCGTTTTTCTACCTCCTTGAAGGTGATGTTATTCTCGGAAGGCGCCGAGAACTCGATGACATACATCTCCTTGAATTGATAAGAGAAGAGGACTGTCAGGCTTGTTGGCCTGGATTAGCCTAACCATCGGGAACGGGTAGTTCCAGTAAATCCGGCACTTCTTGACAACGGAATCAATATCTCCGGAGATATAAGGTAGCACTGGTGTCTGATCTACCCTGAACAGTGTACAAGTGCCCTAGGTGGTAATATAACACTCGTAATGCCGCTCTATGTCGGTGGATGTACGCCGAAATCGCATTTATGAGAAGTGCTGAAAGTAAATGCATGATCTATTGATGTGGGGGAACCTCTGACGCCACACGCGGCTTCGGTAGACCAAGGTGTTGTAAGCACACTCGTGACTAGTCACAATGAATCCCTCTTCTATCGTCCACCTCACTGCTCCAAAGAAGTAGAGTAGAACCTCAACAGCAAGCATATTAGTTGCAGACACCTTGTTCTTCCCCGTCTGCGAGCTGCGCATCTTCAGAAAATTCCTCTCATCGTCATCGTCCTCTCTTGAGGTGGACGACTGCACATATGTCCAACCCGAACTCCATACCAATTGCCCGCGCGTATTCTTCGACCACCCTAAGAGCGTTTTATAGGTCGCGCTCTCCAGTGGCATAAAGTTTAAAGTTATCCATATAAAATATATAGGTGACTTTATGCCTCCTGTAGTTGGGTGGTTTACATTGATATCCGCAGATTTGGCGGAGCCCAACAGACAACGGCAGCAGTGATATGAACAAGAGGAGACGACTCGGGAAATAACTTTGGAAAACTCCTCTCGTAAACGTCACCAGCTCTGTCGTAACCCTCTGTGCATCTGATGTTATGGTGAAGCGAGTCTTCCATTCTATTTTATTTATAACAGCTTATTAAGAAAGATAATAAATATAATGATTTAATATGAATCGTAGAAGTACGAGAAAATAATGGCTAAAAACTAATACAGTAAAGAAAAAGAAAGTTTGTGATTTAAAAAAAAATGTAACCATTATAATTGACTTTTAATAACAAGTGGTCGTTATATTGTCACCTTCACTCTGTCAGAAATATACTAGAAAGTTTAAAGAATCATAGTTACTAGCGATCAGGTTGTTTGCCAGATTTTGTATATATTTTATTGTCAATATTTCTCCTGGGAATTCCAATTTCACAAATGGTGAATAGAGTTTCTGGTGCACCAGGCCTGTTCTCATGAAGGTGCATGCAAATTTTGTGCATGAAATAAAAAAGTGCACCGTATAAAAATTATTCAGGAGAGGAATTCTGTCGAAAAGGTTTTTTGAAAATTCCTCATCACATTAACCGTGTCCGAAAAAACGTTGCCAAAATAAGTTTTCCGTCTAATAAAAAATTATAACTGTAATTTTTTTTTCGCGCAGTGTATAAAAATAATATATGTAACAAAATTTAATAAAGTGTAATATCAATTGTAATGCAACCACGTGACAGTGTTGAAGGTTAATGATTTGGACAAGTGGCAATGAGGATACGTTGAATTACCGCCAATTGGCATGCCAATCATCCAATGATATTAAAGTTATTCTAGAAGGATCGAGAAGGATAAATACCTACATGTTCTGTGAGGCGGTCGTACCTAATGGAAATATAATTAACATCATTTCATTTAAGAATAAAACATATTTGTTGTGGGAAGCAATTTTTAATCCCAATGAACAAAAAATTAAAAACTATTAGTTGATACTATGTAGTTCAATCAATTGACAAGTAAAATACAATAATTACTATTTAAAAAAAATTATTAATTAATTAAATAAACGTTTATTATAACGTACTTTCTCATTTTGAGACTTCCTGTTTTATTTTTGTATAATATTTATAACTTTTAGCAGATGTGACAATTTTCCAGGTTTCTGAGTTTATAAATAAATAAGAAACAGCCCAATTGCATCCAACATTTTATTTTTAAACCTCGACTTTTACGAGATTTAGGTCGTAAAAGGAAACGGGATTATGTATTTATTTGTTTGTTTGTTGGTTACCTCATATGTCATGCATGAGGCATGATGTATTGCAGCTAGCAACTTCTCTATTTGACGTGTCGTTTTGTTAACATTTTAAATGCTTTAGGCTATAAAACAACTTGCTATAATTTGTTGTGTAGCCGGGAGCGGTCAAAGTTCACTGTACAAATATATAATAAACTTTCCACATAATCGAAATATTTAAAAATGAAAAAAAAAATTAAGGTTGAAAAAACACTATGTAATTATAACGCTTTAAAAAATTTATACATCGTCGTTGTAAATAATCAAAATGGTAAACCGTTAAAAACACAATAGAAAGAAAGGGCTAGTGGGGTTTAAAATTTGAACAAAGCAGGAACTAGTGCTACGTGTTTCGAAGTTATTGCTCCCCATTAGCGCAGCGTAGCTAGGGAATTGAATCTAGGATGGAATAGATCAGGAACAAAAACTAAGACAAAGCACATAATTGTTCAATTGGAATTAATAATTACAAATAAATATTAATAAATAATTCATAATTTTATTTTTCGGACTATCCTCTGATTGTCGAACATGTATATTAATAAAAATGCTTAATCGTAACGATGCGTATTGAGAGTTTTGCTGTTTGCAACTGTACAAATCGACTATGGTGTGATGTAATCAAACTACACTTTGATATCATAAACGACCCTCCAGTTAGGTGATATACATTACTATACGTGTCCGGCAATTAGTGAATAGTAAGAACTTGCAGAAAGAAGTATTTTCTGGCCTAAAAATTCTTCAGGAATGCATGATTTTCAGGATGAGTGCCAAAAAAATATTTCATTAGACAATTTATTTGAATAATTTTATTATTTTTAAAATGTTTTTCTTTTTCATTATTACCACCTACTTATAACTTAGAATATTTACAATTGTAAGAAAAATACAAAAGAGAGAGGCAGTTTAAATGATACATGGCCAGTATGCTAATAAAAGACGCAAGCATAAGACACTAAAACTTACTGGGTTTCCCATTTGAAGAAACAATTATATAAAAATCATATAACCTCATTACAAGATATTTTCTGTTTACAAAATGTTGAAACCTGTTTATGAATAATATGTGAAAATGTCGTAAATAAAAGAACATTATTTATGGTAATTAGTAGTTCAATCAAATCACCAAGACACAATATGTAAATAGTAGTTTATGATAATTGATGTGTTAATTAGAAATATCCGTTCAGGAAGTAATCTGCTTAATAAGTCTTTGAATTATTGGAATGAGAAAATCTATTAAATTTCTATTTTTATTCATATTTTGTTTACAGTTGGCAATAAATTGAAAAAAGAAGATAATTTTATTTTTTATTCTCAATTTGTATGCACATTTGAATTAACGGATTAAACAAAATTTTGCTCGATTCCTTTACCTAGTACTAGTTTTTTCTTTTGGGAGGGAGTAGCCGGTATGTTAGCTAACCGGAGCAAGAAGCCTTTCTGAAATCCCCGAAGAGAGACCAGACCGGAACCACTTTCGCATTATTTCAGTCTGATCCATTACCGTCCTTGTGACGCCATCTATCTCATTTCCCTACGTCCCCCGTCTACATTTGTGATTAGGGGTTGGGGAATAAGGGTGATCGTCGTGCTTACTGTTCCTCTTGTTTCTTTTGTTGGAGCACTACTTCTACAAATCTTGCTACCGTATCCCAGTAGTCTTTGCTACGTAGCATGTTATCTATGATGTTGTCGGGTGTCATTTGAGCACCCACTGTCGTTTCCAGTAAGAATCTTTCCTGCGTCCATCTGTCGCATTCGAAGAACGTATGGTATGCATCGTCCTCTTGTCCCATCTCACCGTATTACGCATTCTGAATTATCTGTTATTCTTAACTTGTACAGATAGGATCGAAGAAAGCCATGCCCGGTCAGGAACTTCGTTAAGTAATAGTTTACTTCACCGTATACGCGGTTTGCCCATATAGTTATCCACCTTATTAGTCTGCCGCTGTCACTCATCCATGATACGCGATCTTTCTTCTTTTCACTCTGTCTCTGTCTATCTCCGCCCTTCTAGAGAAGATCCTCTTGCACTCTTGTGTAAGCAGATCAATCGGAGGTATTCCTGCTATTACCTAACAGCTGGTTCCAAAACCGTGTGGTAGATACTCACCATTCTTAGCGTCCCTCATCTCTGTACCGCAGACTATTGAAGTTAGTAACACCATATATATCTAGAAATGATACAAAAATGAGGCAATGCATTAGTGCAGAAGAAAGATTGATTGCCATATTAAGATTTTTAGCAACCTGGCGGAATTTTGAAGATTTAAAATTTACTACTTTTATTTCTCCCCAGTCTTTAGGAGTTATAATACCTGAAACGTGTAAATATATATACAAAGTACTGAAAGAGGAATACTTAAAAGTAAGTAGAACTTTGAAATAACCTTTTTTTACTGTTAATTCATAACAAAAATAAAAAATTATTTGTTGCCAAAACGTAGGAATTCTGGTAACGGATACGACGTTTTTGAATCTTGCTCTGAAGTTGTAATTGCCGAAACCAGCGTAGAAGAAAATGATGAAGTCATGTTGTAATTTGTCTGTGGTTGAACATAATTGTTGCCATTGTTGTAATAAGAGGCTGGTGGTGGATCTGGGAAATGTATTTCAACTGTAGAGAAAGTATTTAATTTTTTTGTAAGCCATTAAACCGAATAATATTTATTAACTGTTCTGCAAATAACATTTGCTCATTGTCCATTTTTCTTAATTTAAAAGCTACATTTGCTCCAATTGTAGCAAATTCATCATTTTTTTCGTCTAATGCATGGCACATGTTTTCAAGTGCTATTTCATGGGGCGTTTTCTCTTCCTTGTGCTTGATGACATAGATCTGCTAGAAAGTCTAGAAGTACTCGTAGAGCAATGCGGCGTTTCCGGTAGATGACTGTCAGTATCGTCTTGACTGTAATCATTATCTTCGTCATTCTGGGTTTCTTCTTGAGTATCGTTTTCAATCTGAAAAAAAGGCTAAATTAAACATTTTTGTTACAGTTTCCAAATACTATTGAGGAATGGAAAGAAATTGCACGAAATTTTGAAAGCAGGTGGAATTTTCCTAACTGTTGTGGTGATATAGATGGAGAGCACGTGAGAATATCTAAGCCTCCGAAGAGCGGATCATACTATTTCAATTATAAAGGATACCATAGTGTTGTTCTTATGGCTATTGTAAATTCTGAGTATGAGTTTGTTTATGTAAACGTGGGTTGCAATGGAAGAGTATCTGATGGCGGAGTTATAGAGGCTACAGGTTTTTTATAAAAAACTAACTGAACGTAAACTAAATCTTGTAGACAATGACAGCACAAAGGAAAATATGAATTTTGTTTTTTTAGCTGACGACGCGTTTCCGCTACACGAAAACATTTTGTAACCATTTACACAAAAGAATTTGATAAGAGAACAACGCATATTTAATTATAGATTAAGCAGGGCAAGGCGTGTAGTGGAAAACACCTTTGGAATTCTCGCCAATCGATTTAGGGCTTTTCATACAGCTATTATGATGCATCTAGATAAAATAGATAATATTATTTTGGCTTCATGTGCATTACATAATTTTCTAAGACGACATGCGAGTACTACATACCTAAAAATTATATTGGTACTGAAATATTGGATGCCGGCGAGGTAGTACCAGGTGACTGGAGAAGAGATCGTAATCTAGATGGGCTACAGTTATGATATGGTCGTAATCCATCAAAAGAAGCAAAGGGAAATCGTGAATTATATAAAAATTACTTTATGAATGTTGGTAAAGTTCCTTGGCAAGAAAACTTTTTTATAAAAAAATTGTATGTAGCACTGCGTCAAAAATGTATTTTTAAAAGGATTAAAAATTTTTTTTCAACCTTATGTAACAGAATTATTCAATAGAAATAAAATATTTACCTCAGAATAACTGCTATTTTTTTTCATTGTTATTTTCGTCGTTTCCGCTGGTTTTCCTGATTTCTTCTGATCAGCGGTAAACAACAGTAACTTATAATACCACATCAATGGCTTATAGACATCTTCCGTAGAACACCCAGATTTTGACTTTTTACTTTCTTTAATTCTTTTCGGAATGCACATCTCAAGTTATTAATTTTTTTCTTGACAGTGTCTATTGTAGCACTTTCGTCAACTTTTTTTGTAAAGATCTAACAGTCTTGAGTATCCGTCTTCTTTCAATTTTTTATTAATATAAGACTTAGACTTTATTTTCCATAAAGCCGGATGCTGTCGGTAAATATCTATAAATTCTGTCACAAATTCACTAGATTTGTCATTCATCATTTAATATTTGAATATTGCATGGAAATCTTTAAATGTGATTAAAGATCGTTTGTATATAATAACTCCAGATAATTTGCCTACAGACATACAGTTTCTTGCTGTCTAGCTTAGAGTGCAGGCTTCGACCTGTCGAGCGATATGTTTGTCTGTGGCCAGAATGGACTGTAGTTAGCTGGCCTGCAGGCCGCTGCCTTCAGATAAACTATGTAATGAATGGGCACACTTAGTCAGTATCACCATTTCCGTTTTGTGTACTGCTAGCTTCAGTCCGTGGTCTTCCAGCCAACAGTTCATTCGTCGCATCACCTGGTCTAATTTCTTCTGGGCCTGTTCACCTCTTGCACCACAATGGTTCCGCTATATCGTCAGCATACACAACTAGTTCCTTCTGACAGTTCCATTTTCAGTATTCCGTCATACGTGATATTCCAGAGGTCAGGTCTTAGAATCGACCCCTATACCGCTCCGGAAGTTACTACTCTCTGTCGAGGTCCCTCTGTTATATAGTAGTACCCGTTCGTTCAGGTAATCTCCTAAACATACTTAGCAAGTATGCAGCTATCCTGAAAGTGCGCTCCAGTGCTTCCAATATGTCACTCCACCGGGCCGAGTTGAAAGCGTTCTTTACATCTAGTGTGACCAACATGCATAAAGATTTCGTTCTGTAATCCCCTCTCTGTGGCGCTTACCTAGTAGTAGCAGTTTTTTTTTTTTTTTTTTGGAGGGCGTAGCCGGCGCGTTTGCTAACCGGAGCAAGAGGCCCTTCTGAATTCCCCCGAAGAGAGACCAGACCGGAACCGCTTTCGCATTACTTCAGTCTGATCCATTACCGTCTTTGTGACGCCATCTATCTTTCGTCGCTTCCCTACGTCCCCCGTCCACATTTGTGATTAGGGGTTCGGGAGTAAGGGTGATCGCCGTGCTTACTGCTCCTCTTGTTTCTTTTGTCGGAGCACTGCTTCTACAAATCTTGCTATCGCGTCCCAGGTGTCTTTGCTGCGTAGCATGTTATCTATGATGTTGTCGGGTATCATTTGAGCACCCACCGTCGTTTCCAGCAAGAATCTTTCCCGCGTCCATCTGTCGCATTTGAAAAATGTATGGTATGCATCGTCCTCTTGTCCCATCTCACAGTATACGCATTCTGGGTTATCTGTTATTCTCATCTTGTACAGATAGGATTGAAAAAATCCATGCCCGGTCAGGAACTGCGTTAAGTAATAGTTCACTTCGCCGTGTCCGCGGTTTGCCCATGTAGTTAACCGCCTTATTAGTCTTGCAGTCCACCTCCCTCTGGATTCGGCGTCCCAACGCCGCTGCCACTCGTCCATGGTACGTGATCTTTCTTCTTTTTTCACCCTGTCTCTGTCTATCTCTGCCCTCCTAGAAAAGATCCTCTTGCGCTCTTGTGCAAGCAGATCAATCGGAGGTGTTCCTGCTATTGCCAAGACAGCGGGTTCCGAAACCGTGCGGTAGGCACTCACCACTCTTAGCGCTCCTTTTCTCTGTACCGCAGCTGGGCGCTTCCTGTATTTCTCGACCCTCAGTGCATCCGCCCAGATCTCAGCCCCGTACAGTAGGATTGATTGGGTCGTGGACATTAGTAACCTACGCTTGCTCGCTCTAGGGCCAGCTATATTTGCCATTAATCTGCTAAGGGCAGCTGTCGTTGCTGCTGCCTTATCTGCCATGCGTTGGATTTGCCCCCAATAGGTCAGCTTAGTATCTAGTGTCACTCCCAGGTACTTCACGGCGCTTTTGGTTTGAAGCACCTCCGTACCAACCGTCATGTCTAGTATTGTAGGGATTCTTCTCTTCGTCAGTATCACCATTTCCGTTTTGTGTACTGCTAGCTTCAGTCCGTGGTCTTCCAGCCATCTGTACACTCGTCGCATCACCTGGTCTAATTTCCTCTGGGCCTGTTCGCCGTCTCGCGCCACGATGGTTGCCGCGATATCGTCAGCGTACCCAACTAGTTGCGTTCCTTCTGGCAGTTCCATTTTCAATATTCCGTCATACGTGATGTTCCAGAGGTCAGGTCCTAGAATCGACCCTTGTGCCGCTCCGGAAGTTACTACTCTCTGTCGAGGTCCCTCCCTGGTGTCATATAGTAGTACCCGTTCGTTCAGGTAATCTCTAAACATGCGTAGCAGGTATACAGGTACCCTAAAAGTGCGCTCTAGTGCTTCCAACATGTCACTCCACCGTGCCGAGTTGAAAGCGTTCTTTACATCTAGAGTGACCAACATGCAGAAAGATCTCGTTCTGTGATCCCCTCTCTCTGTGGCGCACGCCGTGTTCACTACCTCCTGTATCGCGCTTGATGTGGATAGCCCTTTCCCTAAAACCGTATTGCCTGGAACTCAGATCACCGGCCGCTTGTACAGCTGTTAACAAACGTGGTTTTAGCAGCTTCTCTAACAGTTTTCCGGCCGCGTCTAACATGCACAAGGGCCTGTAGGACGATGGCGTATTTAGTATCTCTTTGCCCTTGCTGATCAGCACTAGCCGCTGTCTTTTTCAGCGGGCGCAAAAAACACCTGCCCTCAAACAGCAGTTATACATATCCAGCATTAGTTCCGGACAGGCATTTACTGCAGCTTTTATCGCCTCCACTGGCACACCGTCTGGGCCTGGTGCTTTTTTGTTGCGTAGAGATCCTGCTGCCTTTGTCAGCTCTTCTACGCTGAAGGCCGGGATATCCTCAGGTACAATGATTGGGTCCATCTCTTCTCTTAGGGGGTGGGTGGGGAATAACGCGTCCACAATACCGTCCATCGTTTCCGCGTCATGTGTCGTGTCCCCTGCTGGGACACCGAATTTGCGTGTAACAATCTTATACCCCATGCCCCAGGGGTCATTGTCTACTTCACTACAAAGCCCTTTCCAGCAGCGAATTTTGGCCTGCTTGATTGCGTCGCGGAGCTCTTTTTTCGCGAGCCTATATTCGGCCGCTCTTTGCTCTGCATCTTCAACTCTTCTCGTTCGCGTTGATATCCTTCGTTTCTGTAGACATGTCCTCCTGAGGTTTGCGATTTCTTCTGACCACCAGTATACTGGACCTCTGTTGCCTGGTGGTCTCTTGCGGGGAATCGATGCGTCACAGGCGCGGTGGATAAGATGCATCGTGGTCTCGACTACAGCCTCCGCATTTTCCCTTTCGTCACCTTCGCCAGTGGTTCTAGCCATTTCTGCGTAGCCGCTGCGTATCACCGCGGAGAATTTGTTTACGTCCATTTTCGCGACGTTCCATCTTTGTGGTCTAGGCGCGTTTCTTCTTTGTGCCATCCTGGTCCCAGTTATTTGGAAGCTTATGTACTGATGGTCGCTCCCTGTATAATCCTCTAGCACATGCCAGTCGGCTATTTCAGCTGCAACGCATTCCGTTGCCAGGGTGATATCTATGATGGTTTGTCCATAGCCAGCCCGTCTGAAGGTCGTCGACGTCCCGGTGTTTAGTACGACTAAATTTAGTCTGGCCGCCATCTCGGTCACCATTCTCCCTCTTGTGTCGGTCCAGGTCATACCCCACTCCGCAGCTTTGGCATTGAAGTCGCCAGCGACTACTATACTTCCTTCTAATCCTTGAACCGCATCCTCAAGGAGATCCAACTTTGCTCTGAAGTCATCTATTCTTTCGTTTGGGGAGAAGTAGCAGCTCACGTAGGTAACCCTTCTGCTCCTAATCCATACATAGCCGTCACCACGTCCGTGTTTCTCGATGTGTGCTCCGCTTGGGTCTGGTAGCGGTGCCTGTGAGGTCTGAGAACCAAGTCGGGGTGTCCATGTTGCGGTACTGTTCGCAGATCAACAATATGTCGACCTTCTTTTCATGCTTAAGTTGCGTAAGAAGGTCGGCTGCCGTTTTGCTTCTGTTCATATTACCTTGCAGTAGCTGTGGCATTGCGTGGTCTTTTTACCTTTCCGAGTTCTTCTCTGAAGACTCTACAGCTTCCAGATCCTGCGATGTGGTCAACAGGTTCCTTGTCTTTTCGTTCGGTGCATAAGACACACCGTGGTCTTTCGCCGCATGCTGCTGCTCTGTGATCTTCTTTGCCACATTTGTAGCAGAGTTTGCTTCTATCTGGCCCTTTACAACCAGTGGACTGGTGGCCGTAGCCCAGGCATCTGTAGCAGCGTGATATCAGCAGCCATTGCCTTACTCTGCAGTTTACCCATCCTATTTTAATTCTGGATCTCTTCAGCAGCTCGGATACTCCCAGCTCATTCATTTCGACTATGGCCGTTTTCTGCCCTCTATAGGTTTTTGACATTCGCACCTTTACTGGTCCGGCCGCCTCTTTTATATCTCGTTCCACCGCATTTCTAATGTCGTCTTCATCTGTTACGCCGTCCAAATCTCTAATCTCGACGGTTCCTCTCGGTACGAGATTTCTCACGTTTCCTATCTGGCCCACAGCTTCCTTGAGTGCGCTGCTGAATTTTTTCTTTATCTGCGGTCTTCCTGCCAAGCTCTAGCAGAACGTCCCCTGCTCGAGTCTCACGAATAGACTTGATGTCGACGTTCATCTCTTCCGGTCTGACTTTACTGCGAATTTCCTTCAGCACATCCGCGTACTTTTCCCAGCCAAAGGCTTTATCAGTACCGCCTCTAAGCGTGTTCTGTTTCTCGTCCTCTTCTGGTTTCGTTGTCCAGGAGTAGTGTTACCCATTATAGGTGTTTTCACCTCTCCTGCGGCGGTAGCGTTTTCCCTTCTTTTATGTCTTTTGTTCTGGGCCAGAATCCAGCCGTCAGGGTCATCTTCCCCCTTCTTCTTCTTCTTGTCCATGCGTAGAGCTGAAGCTTTATCCGCCGGGCTTGCAGTAGGTTCTCTCGTTCGTTTCCGGGCGCTGCTCTCAAAGTTGGCATTCTTCGCTCTGCGAGTCTCGTCCTTGGCGCTGCGTTTAGGAGTAGCCGCTGCTTGAACCGTTCTTTCTTTCACAGCTGTGATTTTTGTAAGTTCCTTCGTTGCTGTCTTGTTGAACTTTTGTAGCGCACGCTTTCGGGAATCTCTGGTGAACGTGAGGTGATCAGCCGCATCTCGCGCTTCCTCTAGCCCATCCTTAATACTGCGGTGCATATTCTTATGCAGTTTACAGAAGTCCTCCATCTTTTTGAGAATATTTTTCAACTTCTGTACTTGCTCGTCTTCTTCTCTATCAAGTTCGTCGCTTCGTTCCCAGAGATTTTTGAGAGCACTCTGATCATTCGGCATCTCCTGCTTTTCAGCGTCTCGCTGAGTGTTTCGATCATCGAAGACTACGTCGTCCTGGCTGTTGTGTGCACTGGGTGCAGCTTTGGTAGTAGTGTTAACCAAATTTTCATCATCCTGCGGCAGAAAGTCGTAGGAGGCGCTTCTTACCCGAGGAGGAGTTCTCTCTAGTATACTGCGTCTCTTGAAGGGGTCAGAAATTTGGGACCCTTTTTCCAACAGTCCATCAGCCACGTTGATGCCTTCCGATCTTTCGGTTGTCGCTTTTTTGCCCCCCCAGAATCCGTGGGGCAGACCACTTGCGTGGTGTGGGATTCCGGAAAATATTTCCTACCCACCTGGGGTAATGCATTTTTAAAACTCGACATTTCCCATTCGTAGTAGTAGCAGTAGTACTAGTGGTAATAGTAGTAGTAATCAAATATTTTTTTAGATTTAAGAATCTAATAAACCACATTTTAAATAAAAATTCGTCTAGAAAAATAACAATATAACATGTACTGGATGTACTTTTTAATTACATTTAACAAATCTAATGTTTATTATAGAAGTACCTTTTTTTCTGGCTTTGGGCTTATAGCCATTCAGCCATACGCAAAGAGAATATCACAGAAGCAACAGTAACTTTTCCCTAAGTTAATTTCTAATAGTCTGGTCGTAAGATTGGGTACCTTGCAAGTAAATCGTTTGGTGCATGTGTTGCTGGAAGTATTTACTTCCTATTAAGACTTGCCACCACCAAATACCGTGCAGGGTCCGTGTACTGCATATTGACTGCCCGCAATACACCGTTTTAGGGTCTGGCCATACAGCATGCGGAGGCCATGATTTTTCATTTGCACAATTAATTAGGTAGTGATTGAAAATATGGACAAGTATGCAAAAAAATTAAAAACATTTTAAAAAAGGTGCGCCGTGACCCTTCACCGAAAACGCTGAGAGAACCGAGACAGATTCGTTAAAATTTTATAGGACTTAAGTTGTAGTGGACAAAATTCTCCTAAAAAAAGTCTGCGATGGTACATATTTATCTTTTACAGTTTAGCCGTAAGCCACGCTCAAAGTTGTGTAATCAAAACCCATGGCGCGCGGAAGTAGCTGTATTGACGCTCTTAGTTATTTATGTAATTCATTATGTATATTTTGTAACTATTGAAATGAGTCCAAAAAATTCAAGGATGTTCTACACATTGTGGAAAAGTTGTCGGTAATGGAAAGAAAATTTTCAACTAAAAATTCAAATTTTGACAGCTCCGTGAGAAAAATTTCAATTTCATCGGAATTTCAGCAGAATTAAAGTTAAGATATCTTGGAGATTGTTTATCATAAACCAACAAAATTAGGGTCTTTTAATAACTGATAAATCTGATCCCTTGATATTTTTTGTAAAATCTATAGTTTTGCCGTAAAAAAATTCATAACTAAACAAAAGTACCATTTTTATCAATTCATTGCAAGAAAAATGCTTAACAATGTTGATTTATCAAAAACTCTGTCAGCTTTCTTGAAAACTTGGTGATGAAGAGTAATGTGTACGCCACTGGACTGTAGACTGAATAGATGAGTCTGGAATTGTATGAGAACAACGGGAATGTTCTAGATCGAAGGAGAGGTCAATGAAGTTAAGGGACGTCAGTATCGTTGAAGGAAAATTAGCCCGGCTCAAACAAAAATTAAGAGGAAGGGTGGCCAGTTAGTACTGTCATTTGGTGCTCCACGTTACAACCATCTTTCTTCGACGGTCAAGATTCATGGTCAACATATAAGAGACAGTTCGAGGCAGCTGTGCGTTCAAACAACTGAAACGATAAAGAAAAAACAACAGCACTGGTATTAGCACTGAGGGGCCAAGCATTAGACTTGCTCCAAACAATTCCTGCAGGACAGCAACAAAACTTTAGCATTCTGGAGGCAGCATTAGAACTAAGAGATGGCCACCAACATCTCGCCCAAGTATATCAGGCGCAGCCGAAATCACGCAAACAACGGGGTGGAGTTCGAGGCTTCTGTAGAGAAATTAGCTCATTTAGCCTACCCTGATGCCCCTATGGAGTTTCAGCAACAGTTGGCAGTTGGGGCGTTTATTGATGGAGTTAAAGGACCAGGGGGTTAGACGAATCCTTAAATTAGCCAGGTATAAGCGAAGTAGTGCGGTCCTAGTACATGCACTTGAGATTGAGGCTGCCTATGAGGATACCACACAATGAGACCAGAGAGTGCGAGCCGTGGCTGTGGAAGGAGACCCCGACAGATAAAACCATGCAAGTCATATTAATCGAGTTACAAAAATTGATCGCACAACTATTGACAAAGATGAAATCCCAGACGAGACGAGAACAACAAAATAGCCCGAATGAAGGTATCCGCTATTATAGGTGTGGCAAATTGGGCCATATTAAGAGGAACTGTCATGAGCTCAACATTCAAGATGTAATGTCCGAAGTACAAATGATCATGCAAATACTGATAAACTAGAATCTTAAGCTGAGACAAAACCAAAAACATTTTAGTGAGAGACAGAATAGAGGAGACATGCGCTGTAATAAGTGTGGCGGAGTGGGCCATATTCTGAGTAACTGTCGTCAGCGCAGACCTGAGAGGGTAAATGTCGCAGTAATGGAGGAGCCGTAGGAAAACTGGCAAGCTGGTACTTCGGGGAATATACTGGCTAATAAAAAGGCACATGGCCTTTTCAAAAGACCATGTCATAAATACTACATGCCTCAATGTACAAATAATGAATACTGTTAAGAGTGATGTTCTGGATGATTGGATAAAAGAGTTATTTGGGGAAGCGCAGTTAAACGATAAAGAAACTGGTCCTATTCTGAAATGGAAAGAAAGAGGAGGGCATTTCAAATAAATCAGTGGGGATGGAGGCTTTATGGCACAATATGACCCCCTTAGATTAGAGGATGGACTGCTGAAGAGAGCGTGGAAAAGTCCAGATGGGAAAAAAGTTGAAATTGGTAATCCCCAGGTATCACGTAGCAAAAGTACTTCAGCAAATTCATGATGGAACGTCTGGCGAACATTTTAGCATCAACAAAACCCTGACAAAATAAGAGAATAATTCTACTGGGTAAACAGTCGTAAAGATGTGGAGGCTTGGTGCCGCCAATGTGAAGTTTGCGTGGTAAGAATGACGCCACAGACAAGAAGTAAGGGCCCAATGAAGCAATATAACGTCGGGGCTCCTTTTGAGAGAATTGCAATAGCAAATGACCGTATGAAGGCTCGTTATGATCTTAAGGCTAATTCAGGAGGGTACCAGACGGGAAATCTGGTTTGGCTATATAACCCAGAACGAATGAAAGGCAGGTCCCGAAGTTTCACCCTCCTTGGGAAGTATCATACACTGTCGTCATCAAACTAAACGATGTCGTATACCGAATTCAGCAGAGTCCAAAATCAAACATGAAGGTGGTGCATATACAGAGACTAGCTAAGTATGCAGGGAACAACGAATTGCCTGACCGGGACGTTCAGGCTTAAGGAGGGACAGTGTTACACCACTGGGCTTTGTAGACTGAATAGATGAGCCTGGAATTGTACGAGAACGGACGGGAATGATCTGGTTTTGCTTCAACAGCCTGCGATAGAGGAAAAATCTACAAATGAAAGTTGTAGAGCGTCAAATTTACTATCTATCTGGATACTTCAATGTATCTACGACAGTCAAAGGCCGAACAGCACGGTGGTATTAACAGGAACGCGCATACCTGACACTACGCTGGGTCACACCACTCAACGTTTCCTCGGTTACGTTTTTCACGTTTTGTGTGATTGATGTATAGTAGAATCTTGTACGCTGGAATATTTTACCTTAGTAGATATATACTCCCTCATCACTTAAGCGAAGACCTACTCCCATAAACAGAGAGAAATGTGTTCTTTGCCGGTTGGTCACTTATGGGAAACTCGTCGATCTGGTGCAGAACCCGAGAGGTAGTGACGATGCTTGCGTGTAATTTGGAGATTTCACAATATTGGTGTCATTCTCTTTCCATTGGACATTTCTCAATTTGATGGAATAGCAGGGACAACCTGCTACAGAACAATAACTCAAAATTGAACGAGGTTGATGTGAAATAAAAAAGACCATGAAGAGGATCCTCAAGTAAATGAAAACTCGCAGTTTATGCGCAACAGATTACGTACAAAAACATGCCTGTTCCATGGATCGCATAAAACCAGAGACGATCCTGTTCGTAATGTGTAGAAAAAAAATGCGATTTTATCAAAAAAAAGGCTAAGGTGTTGAGTGATACTAAAATTACAAGTGTCGGATCGCTGTGATCTGCTAACCCTTGGAGCAGAATAATGCACACATTTCTACACTCGTGACATTATTGACGTTATTGAAACACGCAGTGTGTTTCATAATATTGTAATAGAATAGTTCGAAAAAGTACGCCCATGAATTGGGTTTCACATGGAATGAAATGAAAATATTATAACGCTAGAAATTTGTTTGCTAATTATTATTATTATGTTTTATAATATGTCATGTAATGATTTATCACACTTTCTCAATACGAGGCATTATTGTATAGTATTTTATTGTTGACAAATCTTTTCAGCAAATTTTATGATAAAATTTCTAATCATATGTTTGTTTTATGGAACACAAATTGCAACCTTCTTGTTTTCTTTTATTATTACATCTAGCATCAAAATGTTAATTTAACAAAGAAATAAGTGTTCATATATATTTGTAAAATATTTGCTGTTCGTTAGGGCGGAACTGGTCAATGCGTTTCCATCACGTGTAGTACTAATTAGTTTTTACTTGGAGTGGATTCAACTCGTATAATTAAACAGGGAATAGCAATAAAAGGAATTGCAATTAAATAAAACATTCCACAAATGCTACGCATAAATTATTCATACCTCCAACATGAAAAATAAATAAGAAAATAGGAGAGAGAAGAGCAATTTTATTGTGTAAATCTTACGAAGTGAACGTGTCCGACGACTTCCTTACAGTAAAGAATTGTATAGTGCTATTTATGACATGCTAAATACACTACTTTTGTGACTATAATAAGGAAAGAAAAATTTGGACAAGAGGAAGATCGCCCCATCGTAGTGACCTCCCTTCGAAGGATAATAGAAATGTTTCATCAAATATCAAAATGTAAATAAATTAATAAATAGCTTGTAACGGAACCGCAAAACTGAAAAGAAGGAGAACTGAATACGTTCCAGCTAATTTACAAGAGTTGGAATCCATAACATGGCTGCTGAAATTCGATGGAGAGCATACATATTATAGTAGAGTGCTCGCCGCATATAAAGTCGTTTAAAAAATTATTCCGTGGGCCCCACAACGCTAAAAGCTGGCATATGGTAAAATCGAAAGCTCCTAAATAGCTTAAATTCAAGTCCTGTGCAAAAAGGCACTATTAAAATTTTCAAGTTAATAACATGGATGGATAACCGATATAATTTTCTATACTCTGTAATTTTCTATACTCTGTAATTTTTTATACTCTAAACTGCAGTAGTTTAGTCCACCTGGGCTAGAGGTCGCCGCTCTCGGTACTTGCTTCGCAAGTCGCTATCCGCCACAGAGACATCTATGATGTCGGTCGGATAGTAGCATTTGGACCATATGAGAAGTTTCACATACCTCTCACCACTACTCAAGGATAATAATGCTTTTGAATTTTAACTTTCGAATTAGGGTATTTCCAAACCATTCCTCAAATATTTCTCCCTCCATGTTCTTCTGGTAATCCACGTTACAGTCTTCCATGTTTTTCCGCACAGTTTAAATGCATTATCAACCATACATCAACTGATCCACGGTGTAATATAATCAACCGAGTCCCTTTATCAGGGGGTAATGAGATTGTTTGATATTTCCTAGATCAATCAGTCCATCCTTTTTTACGGTGTCATGAATATCATACCAATTTTCATCTAGATAATAAATTGGTCTATTTTCCCGTCTGAGTTATTTTGTCTCCTCTAGACATGAATCTCGCCAATCCACTATTCGTCTGCTTTCCATAATCGCCATGTGTTTATTAATAGTTTGATATTTAAATCCAATTTTTCTCAGCCAAATTCCTAAAGTTCTTTTGGTATATTTAGATGATAATCCATTTCTTTTAGTTTTCTGTCTATCACGTAATAGTTGGGATTTCATTTTTCTGATGCGCGTCGTAAACTAAAGTTCTTAAAAGTTTTTCTACCGATGGGGTCCAGAGTTTTTGATTTACTCGCGTGGGATCGTTGTTTTCTTGGGAGGGCAACTTCTTTCACCAGTTTGTGTATTGTGGGACGGGGAACATTAGTCAGAGATGCTGTTTCACGTAGTACATCTAAATCATACAAATTAGGGTCATTAGCTCGTCACTTCAAAATATTATTGAAAACATTAAAGCAAATTTGTTTCGCTTACTCATTCAAATGTAGCCGAATTTTTCTTACTGAAAACACTGATGAACTTTGATTTTCTTTATCACTGTAATCAATATCACTTTCATTTTCACAAGCACAATAAGATGTAGACGTAGAGGCATACCACGGTCGAAATATTTTTACATTAAATACGATAACCTTAAATTATATTCAAAAACATACCAGCAAATAAACATATAAAATAATTATTATTACTTATAATATTACACTTACCATATATTACACAACTCACTGCAACACGATTACTAGAGTTGGCAAATTGTTCGGCTATACAGTGGTGCAACAGAGGTAGATAGAATCTGGTGAGGCAATGACCGGCTGGCGGACAAATCGAAGCGAGACTAGTCCACTGTTGTATGTCGTACCGTTTATACGCTAATTTATTCCTCTACGTTGTATTTTATGGTGTTGTATTGTTGATAATTTTATTTGTTATATTTTTTTGTTGTATTTTATTGTTGATATTAATTTAATAATAAAATATGTCATAAAAGCGGCCATACGCTGGCAAAATGAATAAATTTATCAATGAATTCCCGGATTTATTCTTAATGATGCTACAATAATTCGTAAGGCGTGCGAGACAGACCTGATGTGCTGGGATAAATATGATTGTAGACGTCACGTAAATACGGTGCAGCATAAATCTAAAAAAAATTGCGTGCCTTCGAAAACACAGTTTATGTTAATGTTAGCATTAAAATTAACATAAACTTTTACCAGTGATGTTCCGCTGCACATACTCCATAAATAACCATTTCGGGAATTCTGGAATAAATACAATTTCCAGGTGACGTTATGAAGTCGCGCAACGTTGCATAACTATGTATCAACTATACGCGAAAACATTGTAAATAAGATTAAAGTATTAGAAAATACACGGCTGTGGTTATGTGTTGACGAGACGACAGATCGTAAAAGAAATTCTATTGTAAATGTTATAGTACGTGTACTGGACCTTCTTAAACCAACATTTCCACTATTACTAGCTAGCAAAAGACTAACCGAGTGTACTGACAAAACAATTACGCGGGTGGTGCTGGAGACGTTAAATAAATTTGATCTGTCAACAAGTCAAGTGTTGATGTTTGTGACCGATGGTGCCGCGACAATGCGTTTGGTATACCGTTCTCTTTGAGAACACGGTTGTAGGTTGGTACATGTTATGTGTAAAGTGCATGCTTTGCATATTGTGGCAGATACTGTTCGGCACGGTTTTCTAGAGGTAGACGCATTAATAGCAAGTACAAAGAAAGTGTTCCTTACATCTCCTAAACGTCTTCGCGCATTTCACAGCAAGTATCCCGCTATTCCCGAACCACCACAGCCGATTCTTACACGTTGGGAAACATGGTTAAAGGCAGCTTTTATTATGCTGAATATTTACAACAAATAAAAACTGTGATACTACAATTCAATCCTGACGAGGCTGGAGCTATTATGGAGAGCCAGACAAAATTCGAAGAAATTTCCGTTGAAACAGCTTTAAAAACTATTCACAAGAACTACAAAAGACTACATGATGCCATACAAAACTTACAAAACAGTGCGTTGTCGTTAGCGGAGTCATTGCAAATAGTGGATGAAGTAAATCGACTCTACACTCTATAGGTGACGCAAAAAATGAGCCCGTTAGAGAAAGTTCACACGTGTGTTAAAGCAAGACGCCGGTTTTACCAAATTAAGACAAATCTGTGGAGGTACTGATAGTTTAACTCCAGATCCGTTAGGTGCATTCAAAGATTATTTTAGGTATGCCTGTATTACACCAATAGATGTCGAACGGTCGTTCTCTAAATATAAGCATTTTTTTTCACTACAGTGAACATCACTTACGAAGACAACCATAGAAACATACCTGTTGCTGCAAAGTTTTTACAAATCTTCTTCAGTTTGTGATAACCAAGCTAGTTCATTAATTTAGTTAATAGGGTGAGTTGTGCATATATTGTTATAAATTGTAACAGTTTATTGCTTTTGTTATAGTTAATTTCTTTTATTACGCTTATTATGATGTGTACGCCTATGTCCCACCACAAACTTCTGCCAACTCTAACGATAACCTTCTTAAATTATTTTCAAAAACACACCAGCAAATAAAAAGATATAAAATAATTATTAATATTGTTATCCTACAACGCACTGCCAAACAAATCGGTAATAAAACTAAATGCGGACCTGAAGTATCACAGAATGTAAATAAAACTCCGCATCTGTTGCGTGCCAACAAAAACAACAATCATTATTATTCTCTCTTTAAAGTATGCGGTGTAAAAGACGGAAGATGTCATTTCCCGCCCTCATGTCGCGTCGGGGTAACCGCACGTCTCGTCACTAAAGCGATTTCTCCTACTATATCTTTAGAACTGAGAGAAAAAGCAGAAATGTATATAAATCCCAAAATAAATCACGGAATTAAAAAAAAAATGTGACACAAATATTCCGTGCGTAAGAATGTTTTCGATATGAAAATATGTGTTTTCTGTTTGAGGCAATCCAATGTTATGATAATTTCTCAAGTCCTGGACGTATTAATGAGAAAATTAAACAATCGCTTCAGAAAATCGTCATTTCGTCATTTGTGTTTTGTTAATAAATAAAGACGTATTATTATTATTATTATTATTATTCGATTTTCTGAAAATAAAAATCTAAAAATAAAAATGTAAGTAATTAGTAAAATAATTATATTATTATTTAATAGCTATATTTTATCTTATTATTTAACAGATGATGTAATCTAAGAACTATAATACAGTAAACAATAACACTAGTGATGGGATCATTCGAATGAAAAATAATCGGTCATTCGAATATTGAAATATTCAGAACATTTCGATTACTGAAAAAAAAATTTAAATGATATTTCACCACTCAAATCACGTTCAACACAACCTCGACTCTCGAGTTCAGCAGTAGGTAATCGCAATGCAATCGGAATGCGACACTCGGATATTCGCATTCGGTCCACGCATACAGCCATGTATTAAAATTTAAAATAATAAATTATCTTTGGTTGCCTGTTGCGCCATTGTGTATACGTGTAGCAGTGCACTGCGACTCAGCGACGGGTCATTTCATAGAATTAGGGTAGGGGAATAGGTCAGTGATGCAGAAATGAAAAACATAACTAAGACTTGCAAAATAAAAATAGAATTCTAAAAAACAACTTATTAGTAATAATAAAATAACAAATTATTGGCAACAAATGAAAAGGTTTATGCATTAAAATGAGTGAGTCAGGTGACTGTGTAAAATAAAAGGTAAATCTTTCGAATTCCAAAGAATCGAGACCTCATCATTGCGCATCGTTCTCGGTTCTCGGCTTTTATATTGTCCTAGAAACATTTGATGATCATTCGATTATTGAAATATTCGAATACCGATTTTTTGATTATTGAAATCATTCGATTATACCCATCACTAAATAACACTATACCATCAAACTTATATAGACGCGAGAGGGGGAGATTGAGTGCTCCACAGCGTAGAAAACCACACGGGATGCATGATTTTGTTATTGTTGCTTATTTCACTTATGATTAACGATACAGTTATGAATGGTAATCAGAAAGGATGACACAACTTTGCAAGATAAGTTCTTTTTTTATTTAAAGCTTTATTTTTGAGGAAATCGTTGAGAAAGAAAAAAAGTAGCATAATGAATTAATTTTGACGGCGCGGCGTCTCGAACGAAGATACATATGGGCGTTTAAAGTTGAAATCTACATAAGAGAAAATGTTTTTGAACATAATTTGATTTTTTTACACTCGGCCACATCGTTTTCAATTTTTAGCGGAGTATAGAAAATTATATTGTCCATGTTATTAACTCAAACATTTTGAATAGTACCCTTTTTGCACAGAATGATTTTGGGACAAATTTGTATTTAAGCTTTTTTAGGGCATTAGCTTTCGATTTTTCCACATGTCAGTTTTTATCATTTTGGGGCTTACGGACCTTTTTTTAAGCGACTTTCTGTACGGCGAGCACTCAACTATACTTATATCCAGCTGAAATATTTATTAGTCAAATGCTTATTTATTAAATAAATGATGAAGGCGAGCCGCTGAAAAAGTTATGAATATATTTCTAACGTAGATAGATTGATCCCATATGAGTAATTATTCATGATAAAGGAAACAGAAAAATTCTCATAAAATTCCTTTATTAATGTGACCGGTTTCGTGAACAAATTAATTACTTCACATCATCAGACAGGAATTTTTATAAATATAAAACCAGGGTAGTCAAATTAGAATTAAAATAGTTTTGCAACATGTCAAATTAGAAGTAAATGTAAGATATAAATTCTGTTAGTATCTAATTAACCTTTTTAATAAAATCTCTAAAATTTAACGTGCTTCTTTTAAACACATACATATACTACAATAGTTAAAATCTAATATTTTTTTTTTTTTTTTGTGGTAAATTTTGGTATATCCAAGTCTAATTTCATCTTTGAGGAGAGATCTTCTTAAATTACGAAGTCCTCTGGAACTTGTGTTGGATAAATTACTTCTGTTGATTTTTATGTATATATATTTAGGTTGTAAATCACGTTGTAGACATTTTTCATTGAAATAGATACTGCATGAAATGTACATTTTCTTAATTGTAAGTTCCCTGTAATTATGGATACAGTATGCCAGACTAGCATTTTGTAACGTAGATAGATTGATCCCATATGAGTAATTATTCATGATAAAGGAAACAGAAAAATTCTCATAAAATTCCTTTATTAATGTGACCGGTTTCGTGAACAAATTAATTACTTCACATCATCAGACACAGGAATTTTTATAAATATAAAACCAGGGTAGTCAAATTAGAATTAAAATAGTTTTGCAACATGTCAAATTATAAGTAAATGTAAGATATAAATTCTGTTAGTATCTAATTAACCTTTTTAATAAAATTTCTAAAATTTAACGTGCTTCTTTTTAAACACATACATATACTACAATAGTTAAAATCTAATGAAAAAATTTTATTAAAAAGGTTAATTAGATACTAACAGAATTTATATCTTACATTTACTTATAATTTGACATGTTGCAAAACTATTTTAATTCTAATTTGACTACCCTGGTTTTATATTTATAAAAAATTCCTGTGTCTGATGATGTGAAGTAATTAATTTGTTCACGAAACCGGTCACATTAATAAAGGAATTTTATGAGAATTTTTCTGTTTCCTTTATCATGAATATATTTCTGTTAAATCAACTTTAAGGAATCAGCAAGTCGTTTTTTCAGTTAAAAAAATATTATGCTTTGATTAAGTTTTAAAATATTTATGCAATGTTTCGATCGAAAACTGTATTTCTATTTGCCAAAGACTTCATTAAATTTGTCTGATCTAGTTTTATATATGTGAATTATTGCAAGAACAACTTTCACATTTTTGCCATACACTAGACAGTAACAAATATAACTTTCCTAGCATAACAGTCAATATTTCATCATCACCTTATAAAGTAAATGTTGAATATAAATTTTCATTTTTGATAATCAGTTTAACTTTGCCAAATGAATAAGCTTTTTAAGGAAATATGTAAATCACCTTTGTGTACTATTCAATATTATCTGTCATCTTTAATTATAGGTAAGTCTAGAACATGGTAAATCAGTAGCGTCCCTATGGATACCTATACTTTTCCGATAATTATGACAGATGATGAAACAAGCAATACTGCTTACCCGTTAACGATCGAGGACAATGTTTAAAATTGCGCATCAGTGACCATTCGCATGAATAACACTATGTTTTCCATAAAAGAGAAATAAATAGAACGCGAACAGGCCTACTTTATCGGCAAATCGTAAAGCGCCATCTCTTGGTGACATCGGTACTAATAAATACGCGGCAAACTTGAATGAACCCTTACTACTATTTTTATCAAAAAGCAAATTTAACAAGTAGGCTGCACTTTCTGCCAATATATTTACATTTTGTTTTTAAATAAATGTATTAGGTAAACTTGAATTTTTTTAGTTTACCTGTAATTGAACATTTAAAAACACAAACGTAAAATATTAGTCAAGAGCGCCATGCATTTTTAAGAAAAAAATTAAGAAATTTTTTATGTTGCCTTTTCTGGAGTTTAATGTATAATTACTTCTGAAAATAAAAGAAACAAAAATCACGATTAAATATGTATTTTGAAATGCTTACATTTACAAATTATTATAATAGTACAAGTTCATAGTAAAATAGTAAAACTAAAACTTAATAAATAACACCTAAGAAATATCATTTATCATATTGGAACCTGGATTATATCTTGATACATGATAACACCGGCACACACAAAAAAAAGTTGTTTGTACATTTGACGCCACCTACCTCCCGACATGTATTTCGACCCGCTGAATCCGAATTTGAAGTCAGTAAGGACCGTACACCCTCAAATATCGAGTAAATTGAAAAACCGTAAAAAATAGCGAAAATTGGGTGTTTCGGTAATAAAAAAATTTTTGTGGATCTAAACCAAACCTAATTTTTATGTATTTCGATCCGCTGAATACGAATCTAAAGTATATTTAGACCATAAGCCGTTTTAAATCTAAGTAAATTGTAAAAAACCCTCGAAAATTCTGAATCTGAAATATATTTGGCCCATTAATCCCTCAAAAAATCGCAAAAAACCAATAAAATAGCAAAAAATTGCAGTTGAAAAAATTGAAAAAAATCTATGAAACACGATTAAATAAGTTTCTTGTATTTTTTTTATGCATAAAATACAAGTTTAGAATCTGAAAATGTGAAAAATTGTAAAATCTATAAAAAATGACGTATAAACAGAATGAAAATTTGTTTCATCAACATAATCACAATTGTTTGCAATTTTTAGCAATTTTCGAGGGTTTTTTTACAATTTACTTAGATTTAAAACGGCTTATGGTCTAAATATACTTTAGATTCGTATTCAGCGGATCGAAATACATAAAAATTAGGCTTGGTTTAGATCCACAAATTTTTTTTTCTTACCGAAACACCCAATTTTCACTATTTTTTACGGTTTTTCAATTTACTCGATATTTGAGGGTATACGGCCCAAACTGAGTTCAAATTCGGATTCAGCGGGTCGAAATACATGTCGGGAGGTAGGTGGCGTCAAATGTACAAACAAATTTTTTTTGTGTGTGCCGGTGTAATTAATACAGAAATAATTGATCCCGAAAAAGATTGTGTGATAAACATAAAGATTATAAGAACAATGTAATATCTGAAAATTAGTTCATGTGTTACTTACTAGGTAAATATAAGGTCGGTATTACATTTTCTTTCAACTTAGAAAGAGTCACAAAATCCTCTGGTTTGAAGTGTTTCGCTCAAACGAGAAGCCTTCTAGAGTACGCTTGCACTAAATCCATACGTTCATACTTAGATCCTCCCAAGCATACCAGCCAAGCTTTACAAATGTCGTAACCCTTTGAAGGATTAGGTATTCTGAAAAACGATATCTCCGAAGGTTACTTAGGACATCCAAAAACACTGCAGGTTCTAGTGGATGAAGCCATAATTATAAATAAAAAATAAAGCACTTAAAACACAAATACTCGGATGAAAAATTTCACAATTAACTCAGAATATAATCAAAGTTTGACGATAACGTGGTCTGTACCATTAAGATCTATTTTTGCGTCTCGAACGTTGGCACACAGTTTACTGTTGTAACCAATAACGCGGTAGGAAATTTGTATTCAACCAGTCAGCACAAATTATTAGTAAACAAGTTTCAGGCATTCGTAACGCAGAATTATGCCTTTAGTCTTAGGTGACAACACAAACAAAATTGAAATTGGATGAGCTGATAAAAACAAGCCCTATAATAGTGACAGAGTATTAGACGCCATCTATTGCTGACATCAGTAATAATTTCATCACAATTCGTGGTATGCTATCTCAGTTGAACACCCCCGATGTTTTCTGCTGAGGAAGTTCTCCTTTGTGGGGTAAACATAAAGCGAAAAATCTTTCGACATCTACCGACGTACTAGTTGCTAACTTAAAACTTTCTAAATCAAATAGAATGTAGGATTAAGATACCGATTAATATTATATAACGTTTCATGTCCCACATCTTTATGTAAAATGTCGTTATACAGCTTACTGATTCGCATACCAGAGTTATTTTTTAGAGTTTGTATTTTATTTTGTGCATTATGAATTATATGTACTTAAGGACTTCTAATGGCAATGCAGAATTGTCTAATAGTTGAATACTGTACATAACTACTGTATAATTGTTGTAAATTACATGTATTGCTGTTTCTACTTCAAGATTTTTTAAGTAGTTTTGGACCTCGGAGATGGCTTTTGATGCACTACGATTTAACTGTAAAATGAAATAGTTTACCATGTCCCCCAACGTGTTAAAATATGTTACGGTGGAAGTTGTATGTCAGAACAAACTAACCTTAAAGCTTGTAACCCGTTTAGAGGCTTTCACGAATATTTGCTTAGTTTTTTAAACTTAGTATATGGGTCAGTTTACGATCAGCTGTTCTTCTTAACAGGGAATCACAGTTCCGTAAATATTTTTTCCAAAATGCTTTAAACTGTTCTTTCTTGAATAGTGGAATACTACATACACAGCAATTAATATAAAATCGCATACAAATTTTGAATACAAAAACTCGTTTTTTTTTTATTTCGCAGGTGTTGGAAATTTTATACGTGTTTTCCAGTTAGAAGGGTTTGTCGATACCCGACAAGAGATTGATGTGCCATTATAATTTAGATCTTGATATTTGTTCTTAATAATGCAAGACGCAAATCTTAAACCTGCACGCCGCCGTGGCAATGTTATTTTTATCAGTTTATACGGTAGCGACGAAATACTTGTTTATTGCAGGCTGGAATACGGCTCGCAAAGATTTCGGTTATATTTGCTGCATACGCGCATATAGTGTTGCATACGCGCATATAGTATTGCCTACGTACATACATCTATGACCAGTGTTAAATTTGTTACGCCCTAATCATGTAGAATATATATATATATGTGTGTATATATATATATATATATATATATATATATATATATATATATATATATATATATATATATATATATATATCATAATTAAGTATTAAACTAAATAATATTAAAAGTTAAGTAAGTTAAACTTTTGAAAATCTCGAACCGATATAATCTTTCATGTTTAAATAATAGAAATGAAAAAAGAATATATTTTTTCTTTGCTAATTATCAGAAGAACTTGTGTTGCAATACCCCCTGCCCAATTGCTGGCATAAAACAATTAGCTGGTGGTAGTACTTATTGACCGGTAGCTCAGTTAGCAGGTCGTGAATAAGGGCTTAGATTGATCTGAGTTCTCATCAAATTCTAGGCTAGGCGCCTGGACTTTTGAAAGTACCAAATAATTAAAAGTTTACTTTAACAGGTAAAGATGACGTTAATCCTTGAATTCAGTTTGGGAAGGAAGTAGAATAAAAGATATTATTAAATTAAAAGTTTATTAATCTGGTAAGAAAATGTACAAAAATTTACATATGCTCAGATGGGCTCTGTTAGTTAAAAAAATATAGTGAAGGCTGAAGACCAACAAAATAAACAAAAAAGAAATGATATGACGTTATTTAAAAAGAGAGAATGACTGATCTCTTACAAAAATTCTTCTGATCAAATATAAAACTTCACTGGGGGCGAAGATCTTACGTAACTTCAAATGGGTCAGTCCTGCGAAGAATCCACCAACGGAATCACTACTGCCAGTACTGCAGTTACCTTTGAGACGAAATGTAGTTGTATAATATACAGTTTTCCTGCTACACCCAGTATATAATGATTAATTCGATCCACCATTTATCTTCTTCTCTTGGTCTAGTTATTTACATAAAAATATAACAAGGGGAAAGTTTTATAGGATCAGTACTATAAGCAAAACAACGTAAAAAACTGTGACGTTTGAATTGTCCAGCTACGTAGACAAAATATGAAAGTTAACACAAATTTACAGAGTAAAGGATTTGTATCCTACAATATCTTAGGAAGTTGAGGACTTCAGCTAAATTAGGTATCAATAAAAGTTACGTTAAATAGAAAAAATACTAGTCCAACAAAAATTATACTAGGTATAGCTCTGATAATAAACAAAGTGAAATAGATATTCCCTATATTTTATATCAAAAGAAGGTAATCTTTAAGAAAAATAGAATTTAGAATGTCTGGTCACAGTCAGACAAATAGAAAGATAACTTAAATAAATATTTGCTAAATATAAAACAATATGATAATTGTCAAATTAAAAGTAACGTTAAATGAAATTATTTATTAGTTTCTCGTAGAGAGGTAATAATAAATTCCAGATAAAGTTAAATAAAGATATATAGCTTGACTATATGTTTACTGCAGATAATTAAAAGTTAATCAATTGCCAGATAACTAAGCAATGCTCTACTAGAGCAGCGTTTCTAACTAAATACTAAGTAAACGTTCAAGTAAGCACTCGATATTAAATTTAGAAGAATCCTTACGCTACAGAGGTCTGGTTGGTAAATATATGCACTGGTATAAAATAATCCACCACAAAACAAATGCACCATGTTAGGTAATTCTCACAGAAGAGATAAAAGGTAATTCTCACAAAGGTTATAAACAAATAGGTTTCCTCCAAAAGAGGTATCAAACTCCAAATATCAACAGTCACCACTATTCACAGAGCTATCAACGTAACCAAGTAACCTAAAACATCAACAGACAAAGACAGAAAACAACTAACTGATACAAATGGCGACATCCGTTGCCGGGTAAATCTAAGATTTACAATAACCGAAAGTTAGTTTAAATTAGCACACGATATTACTACAATATTAGAGGGATATTAGATAAATTACCAACAAGCCACGATAAATCGATACTAATCGATATTAATGGTGGCTGTTCTAAAGAACAACCAACGTGAACTAATCACTGAAAAGCAAATTCGCCCAAAGTTTAAATTAAGATAAATACGGTACAATATTATTAGGAAAATTACCCTAAAGGTACGTTAAATCAATCTAGCAAGTTCTTAAATAATGATGGTCATAAAATTACACGATAACACCAGAAAACATATAAATTTTACCAGACCGCTAAACTACAGGTGTTGTCTTTAGAACGCTACACTAGTAAGAAGGAAGTAGCAACGTTGTGTTCTGCTACCTAAACTCGATTACAGTTAGAAAAGAGACAAACATTTGAGAGTATAGTATGAGCAATAAAGACAAACAGATATTTAGGCATTTTTTATTAGTGCAAAAATCTGCAAAACTAACTATTCCAGTAGAAATCAGTGGCGCCATCTGGACTGGATTGGCAGAAACTTCATTCATGACGGAAAACGACAAACTGGAATGAAATGGCTTGCAATTTCGTTACAGTGTACATCGGTATTTTCTTGACATTTGTGCGGTTGTGTATAATATCCGTCTCTTATCAAATCTTGTTATGGTTTGTTGGTAATCGGCGACCCCGCTTTTAATCACACTAATTAATTTTAATAATATTTATGTAATGAGCACACAGAAGAAATTTTCTTATCTTTAACACAGTAAATCCAGTCACTGATATCAATTTGAGGCAAAGGACAATCCAATTTTCTAGTTTAATGTGTGTGTGTTGTTTGTTGAGATTATTTTTTAAGCATTATCCAACTGCAAAAAAATTAATGTTAAAATGTTGAAAAAAGTATAAAATTAACTGGTAGGTATATTCGTACGTGGTTGCCCAAAAGTAACTAAAAAAAAAAAACAAATATGTGTCTATTTGATTTCTCAAAGCATAAATTAGTATTGGTCTTACATTATGAGGTATGGTCACGTATTCTCACCCCCAGAATCAGAGTTCGATTCCCGACCAAAAAGCAGCGATTTATTAAAATTGGTATAGTTTTTATATTGTTTTAGAACACATCTTTGGTCAACTTTAAATTTTTCTTGCGGCCGATAAGGAGAAAAACATGTATTCTTTTTATGTTTTCTTTAACAGAAGTTAATCCTCAATGTCTATACGTACGCCATTGCCACTATATTAGCTAATAGGTACTAGTTTTCCTAAGTAACTAATTTCTCCACTTTCCCCTATTAATCCGACATATATGTAGTTACGTTAGTAACGGTATATCGTGATTTATGTCGTCACTTTGAGGAATTTTAAATATTTGTCCATCAGTAATGCATATGGCAGAACTGTAAAATTTTACTGTATTTTACATTTAAATGATCGATCCTTATTTTTAGTTGTTCTGATGGCTTAGGTTGTATGTCACTCAATTAGGAAATAGAAATGACATATGCAATTTATTGACACTTTAAAAAGATACAATCCTGCTATTATATCTTTATACAGTGTGGAAAACATATACCTAGAATGTATGCTATATTATTTTTAATATTTTTCTTCACGGAAGTGCTCAGGTCTGTCGATTTTTTATTCTAATATGATTTAAAATAAATATTGTGTATAGTTTCTTTGTGGCGGATATTGTATATTCATATACTTCTTGTTGGGCATTACGCCAATCTAAAAAATAATAAAAAGGATAAAAATGTCAAAAATAAGATCAATAAATAGAACTTTAATCGTTTTCCCCAAAAAACCCTGCATGCACAAAAATATCGTTTTGTCAGTTTGACAAAAAATGTTTATTTGAGACAGTCACAGCTACTTCATTTTCAGTTATTGCCATTAAGTTGAATACACTTTCAATTGTCTTTGATTGCATTTGACTACTTTTTGAATAATCACACCATTTCATTCTGTCTATTACTGAGCCAATGTGGAACTCTTAATCTGGTAATTTCTTACAATCTTCTGATGTTTGATTATCCCGGGCTACCCTTACTTCTAGTGGTCTAGATATCTCACCTAGTAATGTGATCATTCGGTATACTACATTAAGAATTTTCTAAAAAATAATACAATGTTTCAAAAAAAGTCTATTCGTGAATAAATATGGATGGGCTTACCTTCGAAATGAAGCAGTATATCTAGATGTTCTTCCTGGTTTGCTTGAACTACACGCTTTTTGCTACTAAAACTGGAGGTATTATTCACTTTTCGGTAAATATTTTTGAACGTATTTTCTGATTTGAATACAACACCCTACATGCTCTTTTTGCTGCACGTTTATTTTTGTTATTTTGTATATCACAAGTAAATATTTGGACTTTTCTTCCTCACTGTAAACCATTTTGATTATTTCATTAAAGAAATGTCACATAATAGTTGTCATTTTCATAGCTCACTTTAATGATGTTAACTTTTCCATATTTACAGTAGCTAGTTTAACTAAGATATTCGACGTTTAATAACTCAAAAACGGTATATGGTAGGGGTAATATATGGTATATATTTGAAATCAGGAACAAAGCATCATTCCAAAAATTTAATAATATACAGGGTATCCCATTTAAAAAAAATATTGGTTTTTTGTATTCCCTGAAATCTGCACGCTACTGTACTTTTGATAGCATTTTAACAAGGTTCAGTCATAACCACACAACTTTTATTTAAAACTTTTTCTCTATAGGCAATAATAACGATGATAAGGGGTGGGTAATTTATAATGAATAATCCTCTAACATAAATTCAATAATACCCTCTATAATATAACCCGTTTCTGTCATACTATAACGGGTAATTTATAAAGAATAATCCTGTACAAATTTCGGGTGCTAATTTCTGACATTTTTTGGGATATTTTTTTTTTTTTTAGTTTTTCTTGATGGTTCATAAAGAATAGGACACAGACCAACAGTGAATTTCTGACATCAAAATATTATAGAAAATATATATTATGGTAAATATTGACAAAAAAATCCAAAAATAGCGAACATTTTAAACGTCACTTTTATATTACTTACGGAAAAAAATTGTATATCCTTTCCAATCGGGTTTGGAATTATAAAAAAAGTAAGAACTTGATTAGAGTTAGGGCCGGTACTTTCAGTTTTGGTTAACACTAATCGAATGATACTGTTCGTCTCTCTCTCTCTCATTGTTATAACAATGGTTTCCTTGCATATTGTCTCCGATTAGTGTTAACAGCGACTGAAAGTACCGGACCCTTAACTGGTCTGATCTAGAACGAAAAATAATTCCACTTGCATTTCAGGTAATAAACTAGTAAAAGAAAATATTCCTGCATTTGTTTTTCACATTATTACTCAGCCTTATAGTATCATACAATTATAAGAATTGTAATTCTTCAATTGTAATAAAAATTAATTCTACTTTTTGCTTAACAAATAAGTTATTGTTAAAATGTTATGTTATTAAATAAACGTGTCCTAATTCTAATCCATTTGATACTGAGATATCCGTGAAAATCTTGTGGCCAATCATACACCAGCATATATATATCAAATTAAACTAAATATAAAAACTAGGTACCGTCAACCGGGGTGACTTGATAATGATTTTGATATATAGCAGTATCTTTTTGAAAAACTATTATAGCTTTAACCCCCATATAAAATTTATACTAAACCACTTTACTTGAAGAACAGATTCTATACGTTAAAATTTTTTTTAACCTACGGATTATTTAAAAAAAAGTAAACATTGCTCATTCCAAGTCACACCTCCTAGGTGGGTCACTTGGAATGGCTATTGAAAATGCCTTAAATTTACATTTTACACTTACATATAGGTGAAATGGAACAGTAAAACCATTTTTTAAAAATATAGATTTATTTGTACATTAATAACGAGTAAATTTTAACTTTAAACCTATTCAGGCACAAAAATCACAATAAATGAACAAAATAAAAAATATATTAGAGTTTACAACCTTCCAAATAACTTAAAACTAATAAAAAATACTTAAAAAAAAAATTAATATTTGCAAATTTGAATCCGCCTCGTCGGATCTTAATCGGAATCAGTCTTTTAATAATTTGATCCATCGTTATTTCGGAAACATCCTCAATAATTGGAAAGACAAAAGTTCTTTTCATTTTACTGTTTTCTCTAAGAAATGAGCACGCTATAATATTTATTGACAAAACTTTTCCAACGAAAGTTTTCTTCTTATTTTTTAAATTTTCAATAGAAAATTTGCACAAAAGAAAATCATCAACAGCAATCCTCTCCATCACAATTGGGCTTTGGCATTTTTTGTTTTTTTCAGCCTTGTTTTTTCTTACATTGCAACTGTGGTTTTCTTTATTGTCGTCTTCCTCTGCTTCGCTTTCTGGATTTTCACCTTGCTCATCTTCATCAATATCAATACCAGCTTGTCTATTATCTCCAATATCCACATTCTCGTCAATATCAATATCATCTTGCCTTTCATCTCCGATATCTGTCGTTGGCCACACAGAAGTGGATGCAGACCCCAAATCTTCTTGAGTTATACTGCAACCTGCAGGGACATTAAGTTTTTTCTTCTTGTTACTCGGGGTTCACCTTGCTTCCCGAATCTTGTCTCTTTAAGTAAATTCTCAAGAGTGTTCGACATAATTGTGCTGTTGTGGGAGTTTTCGTTCGGAAGACGTGCGACGACTTTATTCCTATTTATGGGAAATAGGCCAGTGGCCTCGAATCCTGACTTAATATTCTTCTCACTAAAGGCGCCAATCTTCTCAAGTGCTCCTTTGAGAATTCTTGGAAGGCACTCTTTCCTAAGAGGACCTTTATTGTAACGTTTCCAACTCTTTAGTACTTCACCAATTAGTGCTTTTTTCCCTTGTTTATTTTTCAAATATGGCAACGTTACAGTCATAAAACCAATCCTCAAATAAGTGTTGGTCAAACCAACCGGATTTAGTGTTGCCATAGCGACATCCCCTGGGACCCCCGTTTGTCCAGGTTGACCAGAACTGAGTCGACTTATACACCACATATGGTGGTAAAAGTTCACCAGAAGCACTAACCGCGAACATAACTTATGTTGAGGACTTTGAAGTGTCCATTATATTATCAGCATGTTTGATATTTCTTCTTATTACTACCTTAGATCACTCCGGATCGTCGGTAAAATTTGTTTCATCGTAGTTGATGAAATTTTCTGAAGGAATATCATGCAACGACAGTTCAAGGTTGTCAAAAAAATCTTTCATCACTTGATGAGATACTGCAGCTCTTGATCGTTTAATGTTGTTTTGAAACGCACGGTTAATAAATCTCGATGTCTGTTTAGAAACAACTTATACCAATCGTCACCTGGTAGGTTGTCTCTAAACTTAGTTGCACGTGTACCTATCTTAACTAGAAGCTTAACGTCTTCTCTTTCAAAAGGGAAGCCCTATTCCGAGGCAGTATCAACAGCCGAAACAACGTCACTGTCTTCATTCGTAGATAAGGTCGTTTGACCACCGTATTTCTTTTGATGAAGATTGTGAACTTTTCTGAACCAACTGGAATATCATATTTAATAGATGCTTGTTTGTACGTTAAAGTACTGTTTGTTATCTCCGCCACTGCCTTTTGTAAAGTTAAGCGATCAAAGTCAGCATATCGCCGACTTCCCGGCTTCCTCTTATAAATTTTCGGCATTCCAAGACACCCCTAAAATGTTACAGAAAAATAAATTATATCGCCAAAATTTGTTCATACTGAATTTGAGGTTAAGTCGGAAAAAATAGTCAACTGGAAGGTGTTTCACAAAAAAATTAAGGCCTACTTTATTTTGAGCAACAAATTACCTGCCTTTTTCACGTTTTTATTTCACTGTTTACTTTTTGTCCTAGGGGTTCTGGAAATACATTTGCTACTAAAAAGTAATGGTAGAAAGAATACTATAGAACGTATTCCGTGACATTGAAAACTTTAGACTCTCGCTAAAATGTGGCAGCACCGAATAATTTACCAACGTGCAAAATTTTCCAAGTCACACCTCGATACCAAGCCACATGGTACTTCAAAATATTTGCTGCGCGAGTTGAGCATTTGGACAGTCTTTGCCCAGTGGCTCCAGGAGGTCGCATACCGACCTGTGTTTCATAAAACATTTCATAGCGAAACAAATAATTACAAAATTAGAAGTAAAGATAAAATTTGGCAAATTATTTATTTCATTATGAATAATAACCTTAATAAGACCAATTAGATTCACGGTCATTTAAAAATGTCACTGTTTTCCTGTACGAAATGCATAAAATTAATTTAAACAACTTTATCCTTGACGTGATTCAACTATGTACACGTAAAATGTAATTGAAAATGTTATTGTTCTATAAATTAGATTGTCTCTGCAGAAGGCAGTTAATGATAGATAAATTAAATGAATAATTTGGCACTAACCTCAGAAGGAAGAAACAATATAAACATGTAAGCCAACATGTTATGTGGGTACCTATTTTTAATTCGCCTGTTTCCTTTCTTGCAATCCGTTACTACTATGGTTGTATTAATTTTTCATTTTGAAGTGTGAGTTACGTTACATGTTCTCTACTATGTTTTCATCATTAATCTAGTAGTAAATAATCGTCTGTTGATTTATCTCTTAAGAATGCTGCTTGGTGGGGTGAGGTTTTTTAGATTTTTTTTCAGCTATTATCTTTAAGCGAAACTATACAGGGTGTCCCAACCAAAAGTAGGCACCCTGAATCACTCTGGAGATAAACATTTTTTGAAAAATTGGTGAAACACGTCGACCTTGTTTCCAAGGGGGACATATTTTAATGTAATACTTGTATACCCATCATCATTCCTCTACCCTACACGGTCACCCCCTCAAAAAAATTCAAATGGCAAGGGGGTCGAGTGATACATCTTTTGAAAGGTCTCTCAATTCCCTACATAACTGTGTATTTTTTAAAACTTTTATCGATTGGTTCTTAAGGAAAATAATTTTATTTTTGATGATTACACACAATCGAATTCGTTTAAAAAATCTAAAATACACGGCACTGGGTATTGGAATTTATAAAAAAACTACATTTTTAGTGCTCTCAAATCAACACGAGTTTTTTCGCCAAAAAACACTTTCCTTGTCCGTTTAGTTTTAGAATAATAAAAGACTCATAAGTATTTGATAGTCCTTGAACATTAATTTGTTCACAATCAATTTTAAATCGAGATACATTTTACCAGAGTGAGTTCTCAAAATGGTTTATACCCTTCAGGAGAGAATAGAAATTGTCAGCATTTATTTTAAAAACGAGAATTGTTCTAGAGCTACGGCATATATTATTATTATTGGATAATGCATATCCAATAGAAATAACCCAGATAGAAGGGTTGGTTCTCAGTATGTTTTACAATTATTGACAAAATTTATGGAAACAGGTTCTGTAGGAAACAAAAAGCATGAACCTCAGCCACCGATTAGGAATGAAGCAGTCGAAGTGGCAGTTCTGGGTCATTTGCAGATGGATAATAGTCAATCGATCATGAAAGTAGCTGAGGCTTCCGGTGTATCACGCAATGTATATCGAATTATAAAGGCCCACAAATTTCATCCATATAAATTTAAATTGATACACGAATTAAACGAAGATGATTCTGATCGTCGGCTTGAATTCTGTGAGATTTTTACTGAACAATTAAAAGGTAATGCCAATCTACTGTACATACATGTTTTTCTTATGAATCGACATTTCAGTTAAATGGGGAGGTAAACAGGCACAATTGTAGGTATTGGAGTGAAACCAATCCATATTTGTTCATGGAAACTCATACCCAAAGGCCTCAGAAGTTAAATGTGTGGGATGTTTCTTCAACAGGATGGGGCACCCCCACATTTTGCTGTAGCCGTCTGTCAATTTTTATATAACCGGTTTCCTGAGCGATGGATTGGAAGAAGAGGTCCTGTGGAGTGGCCCACCAGGTCACCCGATTTAACTTCCTTGGATTTCTTTCTGTGGGGACATTTGAAATCGAAGGTATTTGCAACAAAATCCTTATCTCTGGAAGAGTTACGTGAATGCATTGTTCGAGAATGCCGTTTATTGACTCCAGATGTGTTCAGAAATGTTCGTACAGAATTTTAAGACAGATTATACTACTGTATGGAAGTCGGTGGGGGTCATTTTGAACAATACGTACGATCATTTAAACTGCTTGTTTTATTTTTATTTCCCGAACCTAAAATAATGAAAAAATTATTTGTCAGGAACGAATCGATAAAAGTTAAAAAAAAAACACAATTATGTAGAGAATTGAAAGACCTTTCAAAAGATGTATCACTCGACCACCTTTGCCATTTGAATTTTTTTGAGGGGGTGGCCGTGTAAGGTAGAGGGATGATGATAGGTATACAAGTATTACATTAAAATATGTTCTCCTTGGAAACAAGGTCGACGTGTTTCACCAATTTGTCAAAAAAAAATTTATCTTCAAAGTTATTCAGGGTGCCTACTTTTGGTTGGGACACCCTGTATGTATTTTTAAGTAAGTTTAAAACTAGAAATTTTCGAACCAGTTATAAAGAAGAGATAAATGAAAAAAATAACCCAACTCTAGACTCTAGAAAGTTCGGCTTAGGAATGGCTGGTATTTATATTTATTAAACATAGTATTTTATTTATTTATTTATTTATTTGTTTATTTATTTATAATAAAATACAGAATAAGTTTGTACAGTAAAGTAGTAAAAAAGAGGAAACTGTAAGAATATAGGACAAACAAATATCAAATACTTGCTTATTTACTTTATGTGGTCGAGTGGTAAGGACACTTGCCTCTCATCCTGGAGTCCCGGGTTCGATCCCCGGTCAAGGGCTAAGGTTTTTCTAAACCAGAAATTAATCCTAGCATACTCGGACATTGGGTGTGTATCCATTGTCCTTAAATGTGTCGCCCTCTCGCCCAAAAGGTACCTTGAGGTAACTTCAGAGATACAGGGTTTTGTATTACCTGTGGTGTTCAATTACATAAAAATTGCGTAAATAATAATAAAAAACACCACAGAAATTAGACAACCCCCCGAAGCTACCTAGAAAGGGGGTTACTCTTGGAGAAGCGTGGACATACAACCATACCAGCGTAGTTAGTAGCTATTTACCAATTTTTTTCGTTTTGCGTAAAAAGAAGGGTCAAGAAAACGTAGTTTATTTGAGTTTGTAAATGGATCAGTTTATTAGAGATTTCGAAAATGAATCTATTAATATATATGAGATCACGAATATGGTACAATTCAATAATATCTCTAATGTAAATGCTGAAAGATCATTTTCTTTATATCATAATAATATTCGGAGTATCCAAAAAAATTTTAATGAATTCCTAGTATACATATCATAGTTCCAAGATATGTTTAGCTGCATAGTCGTGACAGGGACCTGGTAATTTAATATATTTGAAAAATGATTTTACATTTTATAAAAATTGGATTAAGTAATGCTATAGATTTAAATATATATTTTAGTACATTTTGGATAAAAGTTTTTGCAATTTATAGACCACATTCTACATGCGTGTATGAGTTTGTTAATAATTAGTCTAATAAAGTTAATGAAAAAAAGAAATATTACAACTAGTAAAAAATGAATGTTGGGGAAATATTTATAACTATAATGATCCAGATGAAGCCTTCTATATATTTTTAGTAGGTCAATCCACACAAGTGATCGAATGTAAGAATATAAAAAAAAACAAACCGTGGATAATAAACGGACTAGTTAGCTCTATAAATTATTTCAATTGCATTTTAAACATCCACACGATAACAATCAAAAACGAATATATATATTAATTATAGAAACAAATTAAATGCTCTTATGAAAAAAACTAAATGTAACTATTTTAAATCTATAATTAACGAAAACAATGACTGTTCTAAACATCTTGGGAATATCGTAAAAGAGTTTACTAACAATTATAAAAAAAAATAATTGCTGAAAATGGAAATGAAATAACTGGCTAATAATAGCTAATAATTATAATTTTTATTTTTCTAAATTAGGAGAATATCTTGCTTGAAAAATACAGTTCCAATGGTCTCCGGTAACTAACTATGAAAGTTTAACCAATGTTTATGGATTTCGTAGACAGACTGAAATAAAAAATATCGTAATAGAATTGAAAAACAATAAGGCACCTGGGTCGGATGGTATTACAAATGAAATATTGAAATTAACATTTGATTACATAACCGACCCGTTATGTCACATTGTTAATAAAAGTATAGATTGTGGAAAGTCCCTACTCAGTTTAAGAGGGCAATAAATAATAAAACCATTATTTAAAGGAGGTGATAAATATGTTGTCTCGAATTATCGTCTCATCTCGTTAACATTATCCATAGCAAAAATATTTGAAAAAGTGATAAAAAGGCGACTGGTTAGTTATTTAGATAAGAATAAAATTATATCCGAATTGCAGTTTGGCTTTCGTAAAAATATATCAACTGAGAATGCCATAGCTAAATTGATATCTTCTGTGTATAATGCAATAGATAACAACAGGAGGCCGTGTTTGGGTGTTTTCGTTGATCTCGCAAAAGCCTTTGAAGTCATGGACTTTTGCTGTATAAACTAGAACACATTGGCATGAGAGGTAATGTTCTAAATCTCTTTGGAAGTTACCTAGAAAATCGTACACAGCAAGTGGAAGTAAATCAAGTATATAGTGACAAGGAAAAGGTGACATGTGTTATTCCACAAGGAACAGTACTTGGCTCTGTCCTCTTCACTATCTATTTGAATGAATTACTTACCCTAGAATCATCTGGACATATTATCTCTTATGCTGACGACACGGTTATTCTGTATGATGGAACCATTTGGACCGAGGTAAGAGCGAAGGCTGAAAATGACCTGCAAAGAGTCATCACCAGGTACCCATCATAAAGTTTTCTACTAAACTGATGTCTGCATTTCTTTATTTATACAAAAACTAACTTTCATAAAAGTCCCTAATTGAAGACACTAAACAGGCTTTTCCTGTTACTATTAATGAAAAAGAAGAAATAAATTAGTTTTTCTTTTCTTATTAATAAAAAATAACTATCAATTTGTCTTAAATCTTACATATTAAAGCCTCATTTTATTTAAATTGAACTTTTAAAATGAACTATTTGTTTTCATTTTTGTTTATCATGAACAGAAAATATAAACAATTTATAGTGTTATGGTGAAAATAGTCTTGTATTGTAGGAGATTAGTCTAGAGATATAACAGGCCATGACATCGATTCATAAATGCCCATCCAGTTGTAGGATGTTTCGTTTAAATAATTTTAAATGATGTGAACTGGTGGGAGGACCACTCCGTCTTGTTATTTATGACCTCTGCAGAATTTCTATTTATATTACTCGCGAAATGTATCAAATTTGCTATATGACATGTAATTATATCTTAACGTCATCTTATCACAATGTAATGAAATAAATCAGGTGGGTATGGAGCGCTCTTAATAATAAAAGTAAAAGAAATATATAATTTCAAAAATATATATTAATTTTATTAGTTGCTATTATTTTTCTACTATAGCAGATTTCAGAGAATTTCTGAATGGAAAATTGGTTAAATTAGAAAGATTTTGTAGATTTTATATCAAGTTATTTTTCTCGATTCCTTAATTTCAGAAAGTCAAACATTAGGACATTATTTGAAACTACATTTTATAAAAAATCGAAATTGAATACAAATATTTTGTAATATTTTTTTTAATAATAATAATAATAATAATAATAATAATATTTATTTTACCAAGAGAAATACAATCAAATACAATAACCTAAAATTACAGTGTGTGTTAGTACAAATAAATATTAGAGTAAGCCCCACTTTAAGTTGTTAGACTTGAATGTGAGTGTTGTTTTATCTTTATTTGTATATAAAAAAAAAATTTCTATCTACTTTGATTAGTTTTATTGTATGTGCACGCCTATATACACATTTACATACATAGTTTTTTTTAAGTTTAGAAGAGATGTACAGATTAATTTTATTTATTTGTTTTTTTTTATTTATATGTATACACACGTACATGCCCATACATATATACACATGTATATATTTTTGTAGGATTATTAAAACAGGCAATGGCACAATAATATACATTTTTTTTTAAGCAGATCTACAAATAACTGAATGTATACATGTATATTAATTTTGTTGATACTTTTTTTTTTAGGCTGTTGTCAATTGGCCCGTATCAATAAAGTGTTCTAAGTAGTTATCGGGTAAGTTTAATATCTAAATCTTCATACGAGTTTTTAAGGCTTTAGTATTCTTTTCATGTAGGAGTCGTTCTGGTGTTATTTTATACAATCTGGGTGCTAGGTATATGTGAGATTTCGTTCCGATTGTTTTGTGGGCCCTGGGAATATCTATTGATACTTTATTTCTAGTTTCATAGTCATGAGATTTTCCAGTTTTTGGAGGCGTATACTTTATCTGATATTTCAATAAACTTTGGCAATACAGTTGGCGTATGTTTAGGATTTTATATTTCTTGAAGAGTTCTTTGCTCGGAAATAACATGGGTTTTTTAAACATTATTTTTAAAACTCGCTTATGGCATTTTAGCAACGGACTTAAAGTTGTTTTATTTACTCCCCCCATCCAATTATGCCGTATTTAATTATTGATTCTACAAGACCGTAGTATATAATTAATTGTTGTTTTTCATCAAGGATTATACTAGTCTGCTTGAAAGTGTAATAAAGGCATCTAATTTTTTTGCAGAGGTATTCTATTTGATAATTCCATTTCATATGCGAATCTGGGATAATGCCCAGATACTTTACTTGTTTTGCCTGTTCTATTTCAGTATTTGTATTTTCTATTTTTATCTTGGTGTATAGTGGGAGGTTGTTTTTATATGAGCAAAAAGGCAAGTATTGTGTTTTTGTTAAGTTCATGGTAAGTAGATGCTGGTCAAACCAATTTTTTATTATTTTAATATTTTTGGATACCTTTGTTTTAATTTCATCCCATGTATCTGCTTCAAAGAAGACTACCGTGTCATCGGCAAATGAGATTATCTCGCCGTCAATTTTTAAGTTTAACAAATCATTGAGATATATATTGAATAAGACTGGTGCGAGGACCGTCCCCTCTGGCAGGCCATAGGTGATGGTTCTCGGGTCGCTTTCGTAGTTTTCTAAGCTAACTTTTTGTGTTCTGTTACTCAGGTAATCTTTTAAAACTGTGTATATCTTACCTCTATTTATAGATAGATGAATCATTTTTTTTATATCTCTTGTGGCAGTCATATTTACTATTTTATAACGCTGACGTAATTTTCCACGAAACACCAAAACACTATATACTGAACTCGACGCGCTTTTCGCCAACCAAGTTGGCATCATTTGGAGATGATTAAAGCTTTTGAGATTTTTTTCATCTCCAGATGATGCCAACCTAGTTGGCAAAACTCGCGTCGAGTGCAGTATATAGTGTTTTGGTGTTTTGTGGAAAACTACGTCAGTGTTATCTTCGCATTAAAGCTTCCAACCCATTCCAGGATTACTATTTTGTATTGGTTGAAAAGAGTTTCTTACTTTCCAATGATGTATCAAAATTTTATGAAGACTATTTTTTATGTCAAAATTATCTAGAATAAAAAAGATACATACATAAAAGAAAATCCAAAATTAGTTTTTTTGCAGTAATTCAAAAACCAAAAAGAGTTACGATATGTTTAAAGAGATATTAAATTTTATCGTTTTCAGGTTTAATAAATACTCCGTTTTGCGTTGTAACAGGTCCACTTTATTTGGAAATTTAGAGTATTGATTAAGGTATCATATTTCAATGAGTACTTCGGAATTTTTGGCAATGCACGGGAAATTTATAAAAATCAGTATCTAGGTTATACTTATGAGACCAATAAATACTTTTTGACTGAAGAAACTTTTCTAAATTTTATTAACCGAAAATATAGACATCCTGTTTTATTTGTAACATAAAATAAATAATAAAACAGAAACTTTATCAACGGACAAAAATCAAGGGCAACTACTAAATTATTACTTATAAATAGAGTTGGCAGAAATGTGCGGCGGGACATAGGCATACGTGTCATAATAAGCGTAATAAAAGAAATTAACTAGTAACAAAGGCAATAACTGTTACAATTTATAACAATGTATGCAAAACCCTCGTAACTTAATGAACTAGCTTGGTTATCACAAACTGGAGAAGATCTGTCAAAAATTTTCAGCATCAAGTATGTTTTTGTGGTTGTCTCCGTGAATGGTGAAAAAATATGCTTATATTTTGAGAACGACCGTTCGACATCTATTGATGTTAGGTTATTGTGAGTGGGTCCTTGTGGACCCTCCACTGCGGCCATTAGCAGGCTTATTGTGGCTCACTACTAATTATATTTCACCCAATAAGTTCATTCTCGTAATGAAACTGATAACTTTATTGAGTGGGAATGTGTCCAGATCCTCTCCACAGCGGGACAGGTGCATAAGATGTGGTCTGCCTTCTCATCATCCTCCAAGCATAGACGGCACTCGGCGTTATCAGCTAGGCCGAGTTTATGCAGATGATAGTTTAATCGGCAGTGCCCGGTATATAGGCCTGTTAGAGTTTTCAGGTTTACCCTATTTAACTGTAAAAGTTTCTTAGTTCTTGATTTGAAAGGGTATTTTGTAAACGCCTTCGAATGAACTAATCCTGGTAACTCTTGCCAATACTGGAGAATTGTCCTTTCAGCCCAGGTTGAGATAGCCATCTTAGCAGTACTTGAAGATATGCTAAGTATCGGTTCTTCTCTGATGATTCTTGATCCTGCTCCTTCTCTGGCCAAGGAGTCGGCTATTTCATTACCCTCCATACCAGAGTGGCCGGGTACCCAGACCAGAGTCACTTTGTTGTTTTTGCTCAAATGATTTAGAGCCTTCTGACAGTTCCATACTGTTTTCAAGTTACAGCGGTAGGAGCTAAGAGATTTTATAGCTGCTTGGCTTTCTGAAAAAAATTTTAATTGATCTGCGTGTAAGATGCATATATTCCAGCCTTCGTACACACAGTTCAATGGCATGAACCTCGGTCTGAAAAATAGTTGCATTAGCACCTAGGTTTGAGGATATCCTCACCCTTCGTCTGTAGCTATGTACTCCGGCTTCTGTTCCGTCAGGAGTTTTGGAGCCGTCTGTAATGCAGCATTCTCAGGATGCTGTAACTCTCTATGTCAATCAGCAATCTGTTCCGCTCCATGATACTAGTCTACGGCATATTAATGGTCGCATGTTGCAGTCTATATGTTGCCCACCTTGCGTCTCTCTAATGGTCGCATGTTGCAGTCTATATGTTGCCCACCTTGCGTCTCTCTCGAAATAAAGAGGGGGTAGGTCCAGGAGGATTACCATTGCAGCTGACGCATGACGGCGTGGTGCTACTTGCCCCTATTATGGTCAAGCATGCTAATCTCTGTAATCCAGAGAGTTTGGCTTTGGTCGTCTGTTGTGATCCTTTCGGACACCAAACGATGGATCCGTATGTTACCATTGAACTGATGACCGTGACATAGATCCAGTAAATTTGTTGGGGACCCATGCCTCAGGATTTACCACAAATATGATAACATGCCCATAAGGACAGTTTTGCTTTGTGGATTACCTTTTCCAGATGGGAGTTCCAATTAAGTGATTTATCTAGAGTGATTCCTAGATATTTCACCTCCTCCGCAAATGGAATAGTTTCACCCATTTAGGAGGGCGGTCTTAAGTCCTCCAGCTTCCTTTTCTGGGTGAATGGTACTATTACTGTTTTTTGAGGGTTCACAGACATCTGTTCCCTGTCACACCATTTCCCACTGCGTCCAGTGTCTCTTGAAGGGTATTAGATATTACTCCTTCAGAGTTTCCTCTGACTAGTATGACTAGATCATCTGCATATGTTAGAACTTTAACCTCCCACAGTGTGAGAATAGCCAGTAAGTCATCCACAAGAAGTGACCACAAAAGAGGGGAAAGAACCCCATCCTGCGGGCATCCTCTTGTGGCTCTAAAGCTGACTGTTTCTATCTGTAGAGACGTCGTAATAGTTCTGTTTGATAGCATAACATGATTCCAGTCTCCTATAGTCGGTTCAAATCCTCTGGCGGCTACTGCTGCATATAAGGAATCTGGCAGTGCATTGTTAAATGCTCCCTCAATGTTGAGAAAGCTCCCACCGCAATTTCCCGCATTTGAAGGGATTGGTGATCTTCTCGACTAGGTTGTTGAGTGCTAGTTCTGTTGATTTTCCTGTCTGATAGGCATACTGATGGGTATTGAGGGGGTGATGGTTTAGGATGTTCCCCCTGATATATCCGTCCAGCATCTTCTCCAGGCATTTCAAGAGAAAAGATGTCAGGCTAATTGGTCTAGCCGATTTAGGGCTTGGTTCTTTCCTACCTATTTTTGGTACATATACTACCTTAGCCGCCGACCACCTGGATGGGATATAGTGCCATACCAGACTAGCTCTGAATAATTTAATGAAGAATGGGAGCAATATTTCCAGTCCGTTTTGTAGTAGAGCTGGAAAAGCTCCGTCCTCTCCTGGCGATTTGAATGGTTGGAAGGATTTGATGGCCCACTCAATTGCCAGTAGAGTGATAACTTTTTTAGCTGTCAGCCAGTCATTTTTATCAGGTCGTTTTAATCATCCTTCTGGTGGTGACAGTTGTTGGTCATCCAGATTCAAGCACCCTGGGAAGTGGTTCTGTGCTAAGAGCTGTAGGGTTTCCTTCCCAAAGTTGGTATATGAGCCATCCGGTCGCCTTAATGAGTCGAATTCCCACGTCAGCTCTCTGGAAAGTATCTTGTGGATTCTAGTGCTGTGAGGAAGGTCAGTTATACTCTCACAGAATTTCCTCTAAGATCCCCTTTTAGCTTTACTTATTTCTTTGTTATAGCCCGTTAGAGCGGATCTATATTGGTCCCAGTCGCCCGAAGCTTTAGCTCGATTAAAGAGGCGTCGAACTTCTTTTCTCATTTGATCCAAATTCATGTTCTACCAAGACGAGCCTCTATTGTCCTTTTTGTCTACAATTGACAATTTTCGTGATAAGCTGAAACAACTGCGTTTCGGATATATTCCGCCGCAATTTCAGTTTCATCACGATTCCTGATTATGGTGAGAGTGGATTGAAGGTGAGTCTGGAGGGAGTGTTTGTACCCTTCCCAGTCTGTGCACATCGGATCTCGATATGTCACCATAGGTCTTTGACCAGCTTTTATATGGAATAGAATATGTTTGTGATCTGAACACGAGGGTTCAGAAGATACCTTCCATTCAGTTATCTTGTTCCTTAGGTAATTTGAGCTGATTGTGATATCTAATACCTGGTTCCTATTTCTAGTGACAAAGGTTAGTTTGGAACCAATGTTATTCACAGTGATTCCTTCACCTAATATATATTCAGAAAGTGACTCACCTCTTTGATTAATGTCTGTGCTACCCCATGCTCTATGATATCTATTGATGTAATACAGGTATACTTAAAAGAGTCTTTGAACGAACTTAACGGATCTGGGGTTGCACCATCAGTACTAACACAAATTTGTCTAGTAAAACCGGTGTCTTGCTTTAACACACGTGTAAACTTTTCTCTAATGGTCTCATATTTTGCGTCACCTATAGAATGAAGCAGTCGATTTACTTCGTCCACTATGTGCAGTGACTCCGCTAACGACAACGCACTATTTTGTAAGTTTTGTATGGCGTCATGTAGTCTTTTATAGTTCTTGTGAATAGTTTTTAAAGTTGTTTCAACGGAAATAGCTTCGAATTTTGTCTGGCTCTCCTTAATATCTGCAGCCTGGTCAGGATTAAATTGTAGTATCACAGTTTTTATTTGTTGTAAATATTCAGCATAATGAAAAGCTGCCTTTAATCATGTTCCCCAATGTGTAAAAATCGGCTGTGGTTTTTCGGGAATACCGAGACACTTGCTGTGAAATGCGCGAAGACGTTTAAGAAATTTAGGGAACACCTTTTTTGTACTTGCTATTAATGCGTCTACCCCTGGAAAACCTTGTCGAATAGTTTCTGCCACATGATGTAAAGCATGCACTTTACACGTAACATGTACCAACCTACAACCCTGTTCTTGAAGAGAACGGCCCACAGTGGGGCGGATGGCTCTTTTAGGTGACCATAATTCAAAAAATGAATGTACGGCTCTGAAAGTGGGTACTATATGGTTTTCGGGGTCGCTGATAACGAATTTGATATCAGATTTATCAAATTCAAAATGGCGGATCCAAAATGGCGGATCTTTGGTTCCAAAAATCTAGTTATCGTTTTCAAAGTGACCCCGAAAACCATATAGTACTCACTGAGTACTATATGGTTTTCGAGGTAACTTTGAAAGCGATAACTAGATTTTTGAAAACAAAAGTCTGCCGTTTTGGATCCGCCATTTTGAATCTGATAAATCTGATATAAAATTCGTTATCAGCGACCCCGAAAACCATATAGTACTCACTTTGAAAGCAATAACTAGATTTTTGGAAACAATAGTCCGCCATTTTGGATCCGCCATTTTGAATTTGATAAATCTGACATTAAATTCGTTATCAGCGACCCCGAAAATCATATAGTATCTACTTTCAGAGCCATACATTCATTTTTTGAATTATGGTCACCTAAAAGTGCCATCCGCCCCACTGTGGCTGTTATGTTTCGAGTAAATTTAAAAAGGCACCGAAAACACAGGTTTATCTTAGGACTTGTTGAACCTTCGGATTAGGACAAAAAACCGTGACAGCGCGCAGCAGGAGGATATACCTGCTGCAGCTGCTCTCTACTGCATGGAGCGCGTTAGCGTACAGCGCGACATATTAACGGTTACAACTTTTCTCCTGGACACATCTGGAGATTCTCCTTTAAATATGTTTTATTAAACACTTCAACAAACATGTTAATGAAGTTATCTGCCTGGAATCTGTTGGAAATTTTTTCTATGCTCCATGCATATGCCGAAAAAAAGGTAAAAAATTCTAATTGCAGTTCAATGTTTAACGTTGATTTTAGAAAGTTCAAAAAACATTTTTCATCGATTCAAGTATGTAGAATCATTGTACATACCTTCAACATTAACATCCATTTTTCAAAATGGAAATCGTCCGTGAATTTTGCACTGTATCCACGAAATAACTTCTACTTGAAAAAACGGCAGCGGAGCGTCGCGCGTGGTTTCTCGACAGCGCCAACTTTCGACTGACGTAAAAAACTAGGTATTCACTATTATGACCTGTCTCTTTCAGATTTAGATGGGCCAAAACCCCCTCTAGGGGAATGTGAACATGATCCGTCGAAATTGCGACCTTCAATTTTCGAATTATGGTCACCTAAATGTACCATCCGCCCCACTGTGCGGCCTACCAAACGCATTATCGCGGCACAATCGATTACAAACATCAACACTTGCCTTGTTGACAGATCTAATTTTTCTAACGTCTTCTTTTCTAATGTCACCCGCGTAATTGTTTTACCAGTACAGTTAGTCTATTGCTAGCTAGTAATAGTGGAAATGTCGGTTTAAACGGATCCAGTACACATACTATAATATTTACAGTAGAATTTTTTTACAATGTGTCATCTCGTCACCATATAACCACAGCCGTGTATTTTTTAATACAAATTTGATCTTGTTTACAATGTCTTCGTTGGTATATAGTTACGCAACGTTGCGCGACTTGGTAACGTTATTTCGGGATTGTATTTATTCCAGAACTCCCGTAATAATTGTTTATCGAGTTTGTGCAACAAAACGTCACAGGCAATCAGCATTAACAGTAAATCGAACATTAATTATAGTATAGTATATATAGTATTTATGTGATGTTTACTACCATATTTATCCAAGCACATCAGGTCTGTCTCTCAGACCTTACGAATTATTGTAGCACCATTATAGAATAAATCCGTGAATTCATTGATAAATTTATTCACTTTGTCTCGCGTATGGCCGTTTTTTACCCTTCCGCAAGTATGAAATATTTTATTATTAAGATATTATCAACAATAAAATGTAACAATTAAAATTATCAACAATACAACAACATAAAATACAACGGCGGGGAATAAATTAGCGTGTAAACACTACGACACACAACAATGGTAATCTCGCGGTTCGCTTCGATTTGTTCGCCAGCCGTTCATTGCCTCACCAGATCTATCTACCTGCTGTTGTACCACTGAATAGCCGCACGACTTTCCAACTCTTCTCATAAATAAAGCTGTCATTTTGCTGTAAATACACACTGGGTTGTGTGTGTTGGGGGGGGGGGTGACATATGTATTTTTAACCAGCGATCTCAAAAGTAAACATATATTAGTAATATTTGTTGTAAATGTTCCGGAGTTAATCTCCGGTACCTCTCATAAAAAATCCATTTGTATTTGAAAAGTCAACGTTTACAGATGTAATTGACGCATACTTAAAATATATGAACTTTTTCAGAGACCACATTTGTGTCTTCTATAGAAAAGTCTACTTCTTTGTCATTTAAAAAGCCATTTTGGGTGTGACATCTGCCACCCCGTAGACTGATATCCGGGGAAATTCAAAAAAGAAAAAAAAACGTTTTGAAAAATCTTTAGAAGGTCGAATAAATGTTAAATATGTAAAGCGTAAATTGACAAAACCAAAAAGGCCTTATAACTCGTAAAGAAATGTAGATTTCGAAAAATAAATGAAAAAGCACCCCCAAATACCGCTGTCGACTTCGGCAGCCTGTTATCTTCTGCAAAGGTATCACTCCTTTCGGACGAAAAACAAAGAAGTTTAAAAAAAAATTAAAAGATATAATAGATGTTAAATAAATATGTAAAGTATAACTGTCAAAACCAAAACGTTAGTTAACATCTATAGGATTAAAGCAATTAATTATTATTCTGGTACGTACAAAGCATGTATGTAAATAACGTGCCTTTCGCAAGTTTTATAATAAAACTTTTAGCGAATTGTAATTTGTATAAATTTTGCATTATCTATTAAGGACAATATTTTTTTTCCAGTAGAACCGTTGCTGGCCAGTTCTCCTTTGGATTCCTACACCTCACGAGAGTTCGTTTGACCTTCAGTGTTAATGTCGCCATATCAAAGGATTTAATCCACTTCATGATATATTTGTCATAAATTGAATAGCTCGTTTTCCTTAAGAAACCTTATGTTCACTTTACAGTTCAATAACATCTATACATCTTTGCATGGTTTATAGTTTAAAAAATAAACAAATTCTGTAATACTTTTAAAATCAATATATTTTTATTTTCAAGTTATATTCCCGCATTATTTTTAAAACTGGCGTAGTGAGTTCGCTGTCTTACTTGTTCTTACGCCCCTGAATGCTGCACATGTAATGCTTTACTTTAGTATCTAAGGCAACGTCACATTTTTAGATCTCGTGGGAATTTTAAATTGGTACTTTTAGATAGCTTGCAAGGTAAAACTCATTCGGAAAGCCGAACATATATACAAGTGATGTATTAGATCTCATGGATAAAATGGCATCGGAGTTTTAGATGTCGTGGAATTAGATTTCATGGGAATTAGATCTCATGGAACTTTTTTTTATCGGTCTATATAAAACTCATTCGGAAACACAACAGATATACAGGGTGGCTACTAAAATTGAATCTAGTGGGAATTAGATGTCGTGGGAATTAGATCACGTGGGAATTAGATCTCATGGGACGTCCCCCTTTTGTGTTTATACTAAATGTTACTAGGTGACTTGTGGATTAGCTTGTCCTATTGCTTCCTAAAATGAGGCAGCTGACTAACATCAGATAATATCAATACACATTATTATTGTTTGATTTGTTAGAAATAAATTATGTGTAAAATGATTATGAATATGAACTAAAAATTTTAACATAAATTTGTTGTGTAAATTATTTGTTTAATAATTACGTATTTTGTATATAATTAGTATACAATTTTAAATGTATGACCTTTATTATAAATCACTTTCACGCTTATTAGTCGTTATTTGTATAAACACTTCCTAGAAGAACTAATAATTGGTTTTTACTAATTATTTATTAAATCATTTTTTTTTTTAATTTGGTGACATTTTAGATTTGCCTCCAGAAAGATCTTTTCTTATTGACAATAAAAAAGCAATGCTTATGTTTTGTTTCTTCTACATAAACCTCCCCATGACTTTATAGCAGAACGTTCTTGGTTTTTACACTATTCTATAGTAAAAATTACGACAAATTTTATTCTTCAACAAATAAGTTCGCCTTTATCGGTTAAAAGTAATTCTCTCTTGTTTTTTCATCTAAAGTCCATTTTTTACAAATTTTCTTTCTACTTATGTGAGGACCATCTTCACTTTATCTTCATTAAGTGTACATGTTCAAGGTGGGTAGTTCTCTGTTGGAATAAAATGACTGAGCTTCTGATTTCATTTCTGTCGTCTTCATCTATAATTATATTTTTTTCTAAGAGATGGTTTTGGTGACCTCACACGCCCACTTCTTCTTTCATTACGAGTTTGTATTTGGTCGATTTTTAAACCCCCATCATGTTTAAACACATCTTAGTTACTCTATCAACATTACTTATTGGGTTTTGGTGTTTGAAAGTTGAGGATAATAATCTTTTCATTGACTAACAATGCACAATGTAGAGCCATGCTGATTTTAAGTAAACATCGTATTTTCTTTAAATACGAAGCTTGGTGGAGTAGTTGGCTAGAGGACGCAATGGCAAGAAGTATGATTAGATAATATCTCCATTGAGCTGCGGGTTCGAATCCCGCCACCGGCATTGGCAATGTTGATTGGAATGGTTGCTTATCTGCGTTTTTTCATAAATGTAATGCTCGCTTCGGCGTTGAATTCGAGGATTGTCTAATTTCTGTGGTGTTATTTATTTAAAAAAAAAGCGGAAGAGCTATTTTTTATCAAAAATTTAACACTCTATGTGAATCACCAGCAGAAAAATTAAAATACAGTTCGGACCAAATTATAACCTCATCTTTTCTTAACATTTTCGTTTACGGTACACCTTTCTATCTTTTCTTTTCTTAATAATGTATGCTTTTTTAAATACCGTTTATTAGCACTTTTTAAATGGTCATATCTTCGTAACCAATGGACCAATTTAGCTCAACAGGTTCTTAAAATAAAGAGAAAGGATCATTTGAATATGTTATTAGACATCTTATTTTCAAAAAAGTATCCATAAAGAGCAAGGATAGAAACAACCGAATTTACAAAAGTGTCCGCCATTTTGGTTTATTTCATGTTTGGCATTTTGAACTATTTTCTGTATCTTACTAAATTGACTACCTAATAACGTGACGTTTATTCGAATCGATTAAGTGGCAAAATAATACAATACAATAAAAAAAAATTGGATTTTTTCCCATTCGGTATAATATCTTCCTTAATAGCAAAGATTGAAAAGTGTACCAAAAATTAAAATGTTAAGAAAATACGAGGCAGCAGTTGGTTTAAACTAGAAATTAATTTTGCTGCTGGTGATTCCCACAGGGTATTTAAAATTTTTGATGAAAAACGTAGCTTTATTGTTACTCCCTAAAAATAGTTCTTACGTAAAATCAGCATGGTTATGCATTTCAAAGAAGTTAATCTAGGAAAAGAAATTAAAATCGAGCAAACGGTTTAGAAAACATTCAAATTTAAAATCATGGTAAATTTTGAGTTGTGCGTTCATTTTAGTCATCAATGTAATTTGAGAATAATGATAACCCAGTTCTCCTCGATTCTAGGTATTATTAATTTTTTTTAACTAAATCCTTAACTGAAAAGAAGGATTTAAACCATAGACATATTATATGTCTATGATTTAAACATTAAGTGCCTTCATTTGCAGAAATTATAAACAAGGAAGGATGATACGACATGCAATGCGCCTACCCTATAAGGAATACACACACACGTAATAATTATTTAGCGATGAAAGGGTTATCAACGGGATGAAAATGAATGTAGGTAATAAAGGAAAAACAAGGAGGCTAGCTAAGAATCTAGAAAAAGATTTGTGGAACGGTTAAGGAATTTAATTGTTTATATATAATAGACAAATTGGCTCTATTATTATGAACGTATTCAACTCTGGAAGATAAAGATTTGGAGCAGATTTGAAGATTTGGCAATATGTAGATGTGTATGGATACAGGGTGTTTTCTAAGTAATCTCGAAAACTATAGGAGGTGATTCCTTGGACAATTTCAAAGAAAATAGTTCCTATGAACATGAATCTGGATATGCATCGTTATGACTTCAAAGTTAACGAAAAATAAAAAAGTTTTTTGGCATGTTTTTAAAATTATATTATAATTATAATTTAAGAATCAAATTAAAGTGGTGTGCTCTAGTGATTGAAGGTTTAAAATATATCTAAGATGCAAATGGGAGATAGGAAACTAAGATATAATTAAGAATTAACCATGAGCATGTAAAGAAGGAAGCAGCTCTCAGCGCTCAAAGACAGCAATCTAAAAAATTTAAACCAGGAGATCTGGTTGGACATCTAGGTATTCTGAATGAATTTCAGTTTTTCTCAATGACCAAACCTACTGACACAATTCCAGTGAAACCCGAATTTAAGCAGATATTTAAACTGACAATAACTAATCGCCAAATATGGAGCTCTGGAGGACCCAAATTTGAAAACTGATTCCTTTTCTGGTGTACAGATGGATCAAAGATGGAGGAAGGAGTAGGATTATATGGGCCAAGATGTAGGCTATCAAAAGCCTTTGGATGAAATCCCACCATCATTCAGGTGGAAATCAAAACCACTGAAATCTGTACTCGAGAGTGCTTTAAAAAAGGCACACGAGGAACAAGAATCTATATTCTTTTAAACAGCCAGGCACCACATGAAGGTTTAAGTTTCTTGTAAATTTAACATAGTCTGGGAATGTCTACAAAGAGTAAGGCAACTGGCATGGTGCAACCAGATTACATTCATGTAAGTGCCAGGTGATGAGGTAATAGAGGGAAATGAGATTGCTGATAGACTTGCGAGAGAAGGTGCATGATCATCATTTATCGGACCAGAACCTTTTGGTGGAATATCTAAAAACCACACAACAGACGAAGTCAGAAATAGGGAAAAGTAATATAAATGCTCCTACTGGAAGTTAATCCTAGGTCAAAGATAAGCGAAGAAGTTTATAAACTATTCACAAAAAATAGCTATAGAGCTACTCGAACTCAGCAGACCAGAATTAAGGATACTTACAAGCCTTCTCACGAATCAATACCTACTGACGTACCATCTTATATAAATAGACAAAGTAGGCGGAAATCGTGGAGACTTTACTCATGCAAAGTCCTAATTAGCCAAAGGCTACGACATTTGGATCAAGTATCCACAACACCTGCTGAAGTAGAAACATAGCTCCCAGGAGAATTTTAGGCTTTTTTAGAAGCTTAGAAATTTATAGGTATACATAGATTTTAGGGTAGTCACAAAAGATCTATTTAGGCCTCGGTGAAGCAAGGCCAGATTATTAAATTATTACAATAATTAATTAAACACACATAATAGCTGAAGTAATTAAATAAGCCATATTTTTTTAATATCATTTATATTATAACGAAATATATCAAGCTGAGATTTAATACAAGCGTAGTTAGTTACTATTTGATACACAGAGGAGCATTTATAAATATTTGTCCTATGATTTTTCACGCAAAGTAAGTGATTACTTCTGGTATTTAGCAGTGGCGGCTGGTGAAATTTAGGCTATGTCATATCTCAGTATTGGAGCATGGGACCCAAGCGATACTTAAAGGCGTAACTATCAGGACTAAATGAAGAAGTTTTGCAGAAAAAAAATTGCGCTTGAAATTTGCGAAAAAAAGTTGGAAAAATTAGTGCCCCCCCCCAGGTTATTTTTTAAACGATTTGTAAAATATTTGTGAAACATTTTTTTTCAGAATCAGGTGGAAAATATAAGTTCACATTTCAAATTTCATCGAAAAATATTGGTTTTCTATAAAGTTACAAGTGAATATTATGAAAAGTTTGAACATTTGACACGCAATTACGGAACGTCTGACTGTATCTTCTTTTTTTGCTGCTAAAACATTTACTTTACATTTAAGTTAAATACATGTCTGCATATCCACGTTACTAAAACTAGGTATTTTAAAATCTCTGGCTTAAAAGTTCTTAGCACTAAGAAATAATTATCTAATTACAAAGCCAAGAGACTACGTAATTTTTCAAATTGAAATTTGGTACCAGCCTATTAAGTCCAAGGGCCGGTACTTTCAATCTCGGTTAACATTAATCAGATGGTAACGTCTCTTTCTCTCTGTCATTGTTACAACAATGGTTTCCTTGGATATTATCATCACGTTAGTGTACCCAAAGAACCGACTTTAAATCTCGATTAATACCAATCGGATGATAATGTCTCTCTTATTGTTACACCAATAGTTTCCTTGGATATTAGCATCAGATTAGTGTTAACCGACCTTAAGTGTTTTAAACTAATTTAGTCATGCTTATTGCTTTGGATTAATTACCTAGGTACCTGTAATTCTTTTCTCAAAAACTATTGATGCTACAACAATTTTTCAAGAGGTAAAAAAGTGTCTACGATAATCAAGAAATTTAATGAATTTTTTCATTAAAAGAATTCGTTAGATGCCCTTTCATTAGTAAAACAGATGTGCTAAATTTGGTTTTTTCCGCTAACAATATTTACAGATAAAAATTAAAAACTGTTTTTTGGCACACCCTTTTAAGAGGGGTGTAACTGGAGAGGAAGGCGTATTTAAAAAATCGTATATGAAGAACCCAGTTTAATTTTCTAGAAGGAATCGTACTTCATTACGGGTCATCCTGTATATACTTGCTTTATTATTATAATTATCCTAAGAATAAACGAATCTTTAGAAAAATTGTACACAAATTTTATCAAAAATATTTCCATTAACTTACGGTACTTATTTACCTGTTGAGAAATATTTATTTCCATAATCCTTATTTATTTCTAATTGACCATTAATAAATAATATTTTAGTATATTATTATCATTTAATGAGAAATAAATATGTTTTAAAGGTCATTGTCACATAATATTCTTCATTCGTGATATGAATATATTGGTAATTATATAGTCCATGGCAATGTTGATTGTCCCTCAAATTTTAGTGTATTTATTGTAATAAAAATTAATTTTTTATAGTATATATCTAAAAACATTATACAACTTAAAAAATGAGATATTAACCAATGTATTTATAACGCTTATATCAATATTATTTTCACAGTTGAAAGGATAAACCACAAGGAGAACCTTCACCTAAAAGTTCTCAAAGAGATTGATTTTACATAATTCAGAAATTAGCCTGTAAGATTAATTCAGAATTTTTTTAGAACCACATATAATTCGTTTATTTTTATACAGACCATATTCGTTTAGTCGTATTTTGGAACCACTAGTTTTAAATTTTTTGCCATACGTAATTAATTATACCTTATAAATAAGGCTGCCATTTTGCTGTAAATACACACGTGCGTGTGTGGGGGACGATACACGTGTGTTTTTAACTAGCGATCACAAAAGTAAACGTATAGTAATATTTCTTGTAAATGTTCCGGAGTTAAACTTCGGTGCCTCTCATTAAAAATCCATTTGTATTTAAGAAGGATCATTCAACGTAGACAGATGCAACTGGCGCATACTTATAATATATGAACTTTTTCTGAGATTCCACATTTATGTCTTGTGCAGAAAAGTCTACTTCTTTGCAATTTAAAAAGTCATTTCAGGTGTGACATCAGATAGGCACATGTCCCGGGAAACTCAAAAAACAAAAAAATCTTTAAAAGGTCGAATAGATGTTAAATAATAGTAGTTACTGATTCTGTGACACTTTCGAATTGCGGGACCAGAGGACGGCCATTATTATTATTGACTGTGGGGTCGTGTACATGGGCGGTCCTATATGTTAGTATCGGGGGAGGGATAGCTCCGAGGCCAATGGCATAGGACTAAGATTTTAGTATCGGTGGAAGGGGGGAGGGGAAGATTTTAGCCAATGCCATTGGCCTCATAGCTGTTCCTCCCCAGATACTACCATCTGGGTCCTAGGTTCTAGGACCGCCCACGTACACGACCCCAGGGTCAATAATAATAATGGTCGTTCTCTGGTCCCGCGATCCGAAAGTATCACAGAATGGGTGCTGTTTAACTATTAAAGCATAAACTGACAAAACCAAAAAGTACTTATAAATCGTAAAACTTAGAAATAAAAAACTTATAAATCGAAAAAAAAAATGAAAAAACACTCCAACATCCCCCGTCGACTTTGCCAGCCTGCTATCCTCCGCAAAAGTCTGAGTCTTTTTGGACGAAAAACAAAAAGTTTTGAAAATATTCTTTAGAACATCGAATAAATGTTAAATATGTAAAGCATAAACTGACACAACGAAAAACTCCTGAAGGAATGTAGATATTGAAAAAATAAATGAAAGAAAACTCCCAAATACACCCTGTCGACTTTGGCAGCTTGCTATCCTCTGCAGGAGTGTAGGTCTTTTTGGACGAGAAACAGAAAAGTTTTAAAAAACTATTTAAAAGATGTTAAATAAATATGTAAATTATAAACCGACAAAACCAAAATGTCCTTATAACTTCTGAAGGGATGTAGATGTCGAAAAAAGAAATGCAAAAACACCCCAACACCCTCTGCAAGCTACTACCATGTGCAAAAGTCGCAATCCCTTGTGTGTTGAACGAAGAAAGAAAGTTTTGATGTGCAAAAGTCGCAATCCCTTGTGTGTTGAACGAAGACTTAATATGTTACATGAATTGATATGCTCCGACATACACTTGGTAGAAAAATGGTGCGATCAAACCTATTTGCACTTAATGTAACCAAGACAAATATAATAACTTTAGGATGTAATTTAGAGTATATTCCTTTAGGAAATAACAAACTGGAAACTAGAACTCATGTAAAGTTTCTAGAATTGCATATTGATAATGAATTAAACTTTAATGAACATGTAACGAACTTAAGCAAGAAACCAGCCAAGGGATATTATGCAATTCGCACAATATCTAACGAACTGGGTTACTTAACGGCAAAAACAGACTACTTTGTCCTAATAGAGGCCCATTAAACATATATTATTCCATTTTGGGGATCATACAGTCAACATCTGCTAAATAGCATACTTATTTTATCAAAACGATTGCTAAGATATTTGTAAAGCGCGTTTCAGAGCCCCATGCAAACCGCTTTTTGTTACTCACAAGATCTTAACAGTAGTTTCATTATTTATACACGAAACTGTATCATTTATAAAAAATAAAAATCTGATCGACACGCCAGAAACCTAACTATAATACTCGCCAAGTCCATTCAATTACCTATTCCTACTTCAAATCTTACAAAACATTCCATAATTTATAGTAGTAGAAAAATATAAAATCATCTACCAGTAACCTTAAAAAATATATCTTCCCTGAACTCTTCAGGAAAACAGTGACACTTTGGCTAATTGACAGACCCTATTATAACTTGCGGGGAAGCACTACAATGACACGATGTAACCTATGAATAATATTCTCTCATGTTTTTATGTTTATTTATTTTTTCTTTGTTTTATATTTTTTTATTATTTATTTGTATAGTTGTAATATTTGCTTTACCAAGATAAGAATGTATTTGTGTATATGTGTGTATGTGTGTGTATGTGTACGTGTGCGCGTGTGGGCGTGTGGACGTGTGGGCTTGTACGCGGGTGCGTGCGTGCATGAGTGCGTGCGTGCGTGCGTGTGTGTGTATGTATGTTTGTAATTTAATGACTTGAACAATTATTATTGTTTGTCATTAAACGACTTGAACAAATATTATTGTTTGCAATTTAATGACTTGAACAATTATTATTGTTTGTAATTTAATGACTTGAACAATTATTATTGTCTGTAATTTAATGACTTGAACAATTATTATTGTTTGTATTTTACAACTTTGTCAACAAGATTATTCCTTTGGACAATAAAATATATTTCCATATATCTCTACTTATAAATCTTATCTTCCAAAGCGGAATTAAATGTTTTTATTCGATAAATTTTCACATTTCCAGAATGGTATTTCTACGCATTTCTTTTATAATTGATGATAAATTAAAAAGCGCGAAGTAAGTTTCAACATTAATCTGTCCTAGATAATCCTCAAAAATATGTGCATTCATATCTTTGCGGTAGTCACCAATACGATTTTTCAACGTTAAATTTATACAAAGAAAATAACGATTCAATCAATCAAAGTAGATACTGACAGAATAAACAAAAAAACTGAAAACTTAAATATTTATAATGCAGCAATAATTATTGTTAAAATGGAAAACCAGGATTGTTTAACACATGGTAAATCAACTAGTTGTTTGCTAATATATATAAATTAATGTGGTATTCTTTACAAGTAGTTAATACCTAATTATATAATTAAAACACTACCAGGAGAAAGTCACTGTCTAAACAAAGATAAAACTAGTCATAAAGATGCTGCTTTTCTAGTAAAGTCGTTCTTCTTGTTTCCTCTATGTGCCGGATGTTGTTTTTAAATATACAACTAACTGAACAGTTGGAATTTTTTTTCTTATATGGTGCAATAATTTACAAGCGTAAACTTTTACGTGAGAAATAAAATACATTTGAACCATCATAAACAATTTTTATCAAAGCACGATTAAACTCTCCACCCCTTAACATAAATTTGAGAGAATATTAAATAATAAATATTACAAAAATTAGGCAACCCTCAAATCCAAAGCCGAAGCTGTCTAGAAGGGGGTTACATTTAAAAAAACGTGGACATGCACATGGACGTAGCGGGATATGAACCCGCAGCTACAATAGATAGATTTATAATCACGCCTACCATTACAAGATAAGATGGGCTCGAACGAACGATTGTTTTTTTGTCATTTTTTTCATTGATTTTCACTTGAGTTTCATCGAACAAATTTGGAATTTGTGGAAGGTTTTATACGTGTGTACAGATTTTACAATACAGATACAATGTATATAGATACTCATTCTGTGAGAAAAATTAAATACTAAAAGATACAATTTTTGCAAGTTTATTTTGTATTTGTTACTAAAATTTTTTTAAAAATTTACCTGTAACCAAAAGACATATTTATGTTGAGTAAATAATAAAATTAATATTTGTTTTTTTTTTTCAGGTAATTACAATTCTGAGCCGTAAGATTGGTAACGTACTATATTTATTAATTTTGATTATAATATAAATATATGAAAAAAATAGTGATTTACTGTAAAACGCAGCTACAATGATCGGTTTTCAATTGAAAGTATAGTCAGACTAGATATAACATAGCCACCTTGAATAAAAAAAACTTTTAACTAAATAAATCTTTTTCTTAAAGCAGCTGTTAAGCGAAATACCTAACTGCAAACAAAAAAGTACATGTTGGCGTCAAATGATAAATCGAATCGCCACATTCTAACAAAGATACATCGGGCTATTTACTACTATCATTTTTGTGTCGGCACTATACCTATACACAAAGGAATGCTGAAAGGTTTTTCAAGGTAGGAGTATATCGACAAGTTGAACAATCAGTAATACCAGTGGTATAATATGTAGAATTGATAGGCAATGTCCAATAACGCAGCATATTTGCTGCGCTAATAGTAATAATTTTACCTTGACGTTATCCACTACAAATATCATATCAGTTTTATAATTAACAACAGGTGAATATCATAATTTATGGAAAAATGCAAATGTCATTCCTCCGCCAAAGAATAATAGCCTCTCGTTTATTTCTTATTTTAGACCCATAAGTATACTACCAGTTATGCCCAAGATATTGGAAAGAGTCGTATAGAGTCAGCCGAATGAGTATCTAAATAAAAATAAAATGTTATTAGCAACACAATCTGATTTTCGCTGTCATCACAGTACAGCTATTGCTTACCGTAACTGATAATTGATTTAGAGCTTGTGACAGTAATAAAAATGCTTGTTTAATCTTGTTAGATTATAGTAAGGCCTTCGACACTCGATCTTGCTGTCCTGGGTACAAATCTTAAATACTTTGATGTCAGTGATGTAGCGCTCAATTTCTTTAAAAAATACTTACGTAATGGGCATCAAAGGGTGGTCTTAAGTAATATTTTTTTCAGAATTCCTTATACTAAATAAGGGTATACCTCAGGGTAATATATTAGGTCCTTTACTGTTTTCTGTATATACTTTTGATTTAAGTCAGCACTTAGAATTTTGTCACTCACATCAATGCGCTGATGACACGCAAATATATTATTCTTTTATCTATAATGAGCTGGGTACAGCTATTGATAATATTAACTTTCATCTTGATATGAATGGGAGATTTTCTAATGCACATGGTTTAATTACACTGACTGACAAAAATCGGCGCTTTAACTACAGCCACTTCCCTACATCCCGCAGGGTCGTGACTGTAGATACCAGAATCGTGTGCCCTAAGCAGACGGAGAGAACCCAGAATGGACGCCTTCTGCATTTATTATTAAATAATTAGTTATTTGACTAGTAAAAGGTCCATTAGATTTATCTGCTTTCAAGTTCTGTCAACTGTCAAAACAACTTGCTCATATATGATTTTTAAAACCAATTGATTCTAGTAACGCTAATAACAAACCTTAGCAGTGTTTAGTATGATATGCACGTTTTCTTGTTATTGTTTATTAGCGAAAATCAAACAAATGACTTTCCTTGGATACCAACAAAATTCATATATGGCGAAAACCTCGATTAGTCAAAGTTGACATTTTTATTCATATTTTCTGTAATCACTTTCACATATCTGTAAACTTGGTAACTTCTCTGAGTTACTCATGTCTAATTTTTAAGAATCATTTTTTTCTTCTTCCTCTATCGCTAGCAACGAGTTTCTAACCTCGCAGCCGTCTTACGTTGCAGACTGCCGATGTGATGTCATCGGCGTTTGATATGCATGTTTTTTATGAATTGATATTGTAATATTATTGTTTAACAGAGATTCTACTAAAATTTTGACAGTGCAACAACCGAATTGCGCATACCATTGGCCGTGTTCGCACCTTCGTGGTTTTATCTGTATAAAAATATATCTTTGCGTGTCTAATAAACATACTGTAACATTATGCTCTAAAGTTGTTGAACTATAGTTCATTTGAAGCATGAGTGTTCCTTTAGGTCAAAATAATAAAGACAGCACTAACAAGGGCAGGTCAGAAGCTCCCTGGGAATGGGGCACTTATCAATAAATTATTGTTAGGTATTTTTCAATATTAGAAATGCCAGAAATGGTATGTATTAGAAAAAATCATAGACGCCCGCATGGAAAGGACAGAAGGAGCCATTACCTACCCTGGGAGATCAGGAGACCATTACTAAAATTAAATTAAATTATTAAACTAGGAAAATTAAATTTAAAGATAACACGCTCTGGTTTTAATTTAGAAATTATAACCAAAAACTAAAAATGGATAAGAGTGGACTCCCAAATGGTCCAGAGCAAGTCATTAGAGCTAGGTGCCATACCAGTCCTCAGAAGTAGTAAGTTTTTTATTTGAAATAATTCAATAGGTAAGTGAGAACTATTGGCTGTTGTTACTGAACAATAGTTATTAGATATTATAAAAAATATACGCCTCCAGAGAAAAAAAATAAAAAGTAATTTTGGAGTAAAAATTAGAAAAAAAAATACCTACTTTTTTTAATAAATTTCAAGATTAGGGAAAACGAATTTCGCGCCCAGCCCGACTATATTTCTGCTGGCGCCCATGGAAAGCAGACAGGCATTTTAAGAACATTTATTTTTTTACGATAATTTTAAATTCAAATACAAATAAATTAAACAACGGTAAAGCTTACGAAGTACGTAAACAGAAATGAGATCGTCGCTGTTCATAAAAATTTAAAAGGAATTTCAAAACTAAAAACTAATAACTAATTCTCACAGAATTAAAAATCTGTATGAATAGTTACATCTTCGAAAATCAATGGTTCATTATTATTTTCAATAGGGCTTTTTTGATAGCCCAAAGATGGTGTAACTGCACCACCCGCCCCCCCTACGATTAAGCAAATTTGAAAAAAAATGGTAAAAGTTGTGTAGCAGCAGAACTCTTTTTAATCTAAGCAAGTCCTTTGACACCGCTCGTTCGCTGTGATGCCAAAGAAGTTTTTTTGTACTGGTTCCAAGTCATATCTGAAAGAGCGATCATATAAAACATTTACTAAAACAAAAGAAAAATGCTGCGGAGGACTCAAAACTGTCCTTGGACCGCATTTTTTATTACTTTTTATGATCTCCCGAATACCTAGCAGATTGGTCTCTTATCATATTTAAAAATATATGTACAATTTACATAGATACATCTATCATAATATGTAAATTGCTGCAATAAAGAGAAGGAGCTGTTGCTATATGTTCAAAAAAATTTTTAATGGTACTCAGAGCACAAACTAAAAGTGCTATAGTTCATTCATCTGATATAAGCACATAAAAAATTCTAATATAGGCGCGCGATATTATATAAATAAATTTTGTGTATTTATAATGTAACGCGCGTCTATGTTAGAGAACTATGCAACAAATAAAAAACCGCTGCCAATTTGGGGATCAGAACTTCAGCACCGTAGTAAAACTTGATGTGTGGTGGAGTTTATAATAAAAGTAATTTTTGACGTTTCAAAAAAGTCACATTTTGACGTTTCAAAAAAGTCACATTGGTGGAATGTCACTAATATTTTTTTTTTAGACATTGTGACCGATTTTGCTCATCCACGAACTCAATCTATTCCTTGACCTCTAGAATGTGTGTACCAAATTTGAAAGCTTTGTCTAAAAAACTATAGCTGCTATCGCGAACCACACAGACAGAAAATTTTGCTGTCTGAAATTTTGTGTATCGTCATAATTCGTCGAGATTTGTCCAGAAATGCAATAAAAATGTTCAAAATTTTTTTCACGAATATATAACCCTCACTTTGAGGGGTGAGGAAGTAAAATACACTAACATTTTAGAACGTCAGTTTGTGGCAAAATTGTGGCTATTTTCATCTTGTGTAATCATCTGTCGTATATATTCTGAAAAAAAAATGCAAATATTTTAATTGGCAATATACACATTTGTTGGCTTTAGTTTTTAAAAGATCTGTAGACAGTTATGTACATATTTAAATATTAAACAGTTGCTGTATAATTACATCAAATATATGAATATTTGTTGTTTTTATTATAGCCATGTTGCGATTGTTATACCTCTTCATTAACTTGTTAGAATAACGGGTAGACGCATTTTTTTATTAACTAAGTGACAATTTATGACAATTTATTCACTTGCAGCAACTAATCATATAATATCTATATCCATACAATATCTATATCCATTCAGCACTTATGCTACTTTATTCAAATATATTTCATTTACATAGGCAAAATATTACCTAATTACTTTATACTATAGTTAAAAAAACCACTGCCAATTTAGGGATCAAAGTGTCCCTTACCATGTAATATAATTTTTTTTATTTGATGGAGGCCTGCCAATAAGCTTTAGCGGTTTAGGGTGATTTTTTTCGTTTATTTTTTCAATATCTTTAGTCGTTCACGTGATACAAGGATATTTTAAAATTATTATATCATCTCTTAAATAAAGTTAACATTATTTTTTTGTTTTCTGTCGTAAGGAGTTGAGGCTTTTGTTATTCGAAATAGTGCGGGCAATCACAACCGGAAAGAGAGAATTTTTTAACGATTGTTTTTATATTTGCAGTCATTAATGAGTTTTCGATAGTGTGATGACGCCACTTAATAAAGTAAATATTAACTTTTTTGTCTTACGATTTTTTTTCTTAAATGAGACTTGGGAAGTGGGTAAGTTTTTGCGTTTATGGTCAACCATTCACAAGATGAAAAATTTTTTTCGGATATAGTGCAGTGTAGATGCTTTTAATTTCTGCCAAAATTATCTTATATTACACTAAAATATTGTATATGGATAAAGCCGTCCCTGGAATGTTCCAATCTCCATTAATAAAATTGTAATGATAAGAAATAAGCGAGGTACGTTGATATATCTATTTGTGTGACAAAGGAGGAAAGTGTAACATTTCACCCCGCGGATGAATTTTAATGCCCCATGCAAAACGGAAGGCAGTTATCATCAAAGGGATATTATACATATGATTTTTTTACGACCTTTAATTATTAAAAACGGGTGAAAGAGAAATAACATTTTCTTAAATGTATATTGGCATTATGGCAGTTTTAATAATAATTTGAATATTAATTAAGTCGTGGAATATTAAAATATCAGTTCCAATGGTGACAAAATATTGTGAATGGTAATAAAAATTGAAATGATAATTATAATTATATTAAATGAGCTGTTTTGTTTAAAATTAATAAAACGTATTGTTTAAAATTAATAAAACATTATAACACCTTACAATGGAATTACTTGTCTTAATTTTGATGTCTACTTTGACATTTTAGCAGACATTGAGATTTCAAGGTTTATGGTAATAGCCAAATGTGCGGGTAGATACTTTCCTCCTTAGGAAGTAAAGCTATTTTGTCACCCTAGGGTACCATTTGCTACCTGCATTTGAGGGAAGAAAATATTTTTATAGTGGCCGTAGAAAAAAATATATTTTTTTTGTAATAAAAGAACCATTTTAATAATAATTATTTTTAACTCGCCACAATTGTCCACGAATATTATATAGTTTTCGTTCAACTTAATTTTCTTGTTACTAATTCTTTTAAATTGTATCGCTAATAATAATTTCAATTTGGTAGCCACGAGAGTAGCTACTGACCCTCGTTTATCATTATAACCTTTCCTTTAACATTGTAATAGTGTAATTAATTATTAATCATTTATATGTATTTCCCCTAATAGTAATCAATGACATACAAAATGTGCAGAATATTAATTCATGTACCTGACTATAAAAGTTATTGTTTGCAATGAAAATTACCAAATTTTATGCTAGCAAAATGTTTAAGCTGGCATTTTTACCAGCCAACATGAATTGTTAAACTTTTTTTGAGCTTTTCCTATGTACGAAGGAGAATATTATTGCATTTTACTGCCTCGAAACAGGGAATAAAACATACGTTTATTCCGTTGAGATTTAAAGTCGCCATGGAAACCAATGAACAATACATACATAACGTAATATCAACATGTTTATTATGTCAAACTTTTAATAATAGAAAGAACAACAAATTAAGAAACAAACATATAAACCATAAAATGAAACCTGTTTCAAATTAAAATTAATATTAATAGGGTAATTTTCAGAGGGCCAAATATTTTGTAATTGGTAATATTTAGTAATCTAAACAGAAATAAATAAAAAATAATGTCAAACAGACAATCAAATACAAGGATACCTAGATAAATTTGGAATACAATATAAAAGCTTCGTGGCTAATTACAATTCTTTAGTTTTTACATTTCATTTTTTGCAATAGAAATTGTGCCCGCTCGTACAAAAAATGTTGTACTTTGTATGCACCTTGGTAGTAAAGTGTGGTGTAGTCCCTTGCATGAACGTTTCTTGCACTATTAATATCAGGACTAAAACATTCAATTTACTCCTTTGGTGCATAAATATTTCTTCACGATAACTAAAAGCAATTACCTTATGTCACCTATAATTATTTACTTGTGGCGTTGCATGTTATAATGTTTTCTGGCACTCTCTTTAAGTATTAAGCCACTGTGCTACGAATTAATCAAACAGTTTGTTAAATAAATATGTGCGCCAAAAATATTGGTCAGAAATTGCTTTTTAATGTGTTTTCTAAAAAATGTTCCACACCTAAAAAAAATTATCCTGAAAAGTTAATTATTTAAATGGAAAATATTTTAGCTTTGAAAATGAAGTTGGCATTTTGGAACACAATCTGGTTCGTTATCTAAGCTAATAAGAAAATTTCTTTAGTTGTATTTTATTTCTGCATCAGTCAGTAGATATGTTATAAGAGTTCTAGGACAAAATCCCATACTTTTTCTTATGAAAGTCCATTTTGCAGAACCTTGAATCGGGACAACGAGAACCGTACTAATGAGAATTCGGACATTTGGAAATCTGATAGAATCTTGTAGATACTAGACATGGTGTATTTCGGAATATAGTATTAGGTTTAAAAATCTGTCTGTGGAATGACATACAAACTTCCTAAGTCTACTAACTGTCATAGCTGCGGGTTCGAATCCCACCACCGGCACTGGCAATGGTTATATGTCCACATTTTTCTTAGCGTAACCTCCCCCTAGACAGCTTCAGCTTTGGGTTCAGGGGGTTGTCTAATTTCAATGGTGTTTATTATTTATTTATTTATTAAGACACGTAAGATATTATTATTATGTTAATCTTGTTTCTATGTACCTCGTCTCTAAGGATTATTAACCTGTTACTACAAAAACATCCAGAATAATTAGATAGATAAATTTATCAGGCTGAAATTTGGACATGGCTGTTACCCCAAGCATTTAAACAAAATAGGAATTTTACCAACTAATTTATGCGAACCCTGTAATGCAGTGGGCGACCTGGATCATTTATTTTTCTGTTGTGATAAATACAAACCTGGCCGGGACCAACTTTATGCAGACATTCTGAAGCTAAATATTCAAATGCCAGTGAACGTCTTACATTTATTATCTTTAAATAACGACAGAGTGATTGGAGTTATTATAAACTTTTTAAAACTTCTGGACTCAAAATTTAAAATTGTATTAGTTTCGTATCCTACTATGTCTTTCCTTTGTTTGGTTACCCATTCCTTACTTACCGCAGTCTATGCTAGTTTGTCTTACAATAAAAGGCCCTGAAAGACTCCTGGGCGAGAAGAATGTGTATATGTCCTTCCTTTGGTTTTTCTTTTCTTTATCAAAAAAAAAAATAAAATAAAATAAAATAAATTGTGGTTAGGATTAGGTTCATAGGTGGTAGTGTATGCAGTGTGGAGTAATCCGTTTTAAAATCTTTTTTAACTTTGTTAAATAGTATACATATAGTAACTTGCACCTGGCTGTATGGATTTTATCCCAATGCCATTTAAAAAATATATATATAAAAAAAAGATAGATAAATATACATTTATCGCCGTTTAATTAAATAATAAATAGCGGATTCTTTAAATTTCCTCTTGTATTATTACTTTCTTCTTCCAAAATGTTTGAAAATCCTATTTAAAAATATGGTTGTTATTCCACGCCTGTTCACAAATTTTTCACTTTTCAAATCCTTATTTCCACATAATTCTGGTGTTCCTAAACATAAGGTAGTGATTTTTCAAACATAACATTCAACCAACAGAATGTTAGCTAGTTTCCGATAAATTGCAGTCTAAACATTACATGGTAACAAGATGGTGTGAAAGACCAAGGAAATAGACAATTTCCTGAATCAGCGCCATTCCATTTGGATATGTGAAAGATAGCTTATTGCTTGCTCCACATACAAAATGTCGATATCAACAGTATTTTCGATATTATCGAAGTAGTCGTTAGAATTTTGTTATTTTTAAATTTCTTCGTGAATACTATATCCTCCTACTTGCCTTCATTTAGTTTCACCTTCCATGCATTGGTCGTAGTATATTGTGACATTGGTCGTACCAATGTCAACCAATTCTTCTGACGTAAAATCCATTTTTTGAAAAATAATTTCACAGATTTAATTAAATCCAACATACAATCCAACAATCCAAATAATTTTACAGATTTAATTAAATCCAACATAAATATTACACCACAGTATTTAAAAACTGTTTACTTCGGCTGTCATTTTTTAAACATTGTTATTGACAGCTTGTGCGCTGTAGTTATGACTAGCAGCAAGCAGCGTCATCGATTTACATGACCAGTATTGGGAAGCCAAGGAAAGTCATACAGATTAAGTAATTTCGGTGTCAGACTTGACCCCCGCGGGCTGCTGGCATGATTATTCTTAGAGAGATGTGTTGTTAATTTTGATCTGAAGTATCTTATTATTCAGATAAGAATATGTACGTCTCAGAATATCCAGACGGGTTGTAAAGCAACGGGTACTGAGACTAATAGTTGCATAGGTATAATCAGTCCAGAGAAACACGGCAGAGTCACACGGCTTGAATATCAGCTTAAAACGCAGAATCTATGCAAGACAATCTTAGGCGATAACTGTATGGGAGAAGATGGAAAGCAGACACTCTATTGTCTATAAGATGTTGGACAAGTAAAAGATGCCTACTCTTCGACAAAGAAGGGTTCGGTAACATTTCCAGGTTGGGGTAGCTCGTCTCCTAGCGTCAGTGATTGGTAGCTGAAATAGATCGGTATTAAATAAAAGAATAAAAAAAAACATTGTTGTTAACGATCATAACAACCTGCTGCGTAATGTTGTCGACCTTTTTGAAACCAAACTGGTGTTCGTATATTATTATATAACAGCACTTCGTGCACCTCATTTAGATGAATGAGACTTATTTTCTCTACCAATTTTGATATGGTGAAAGTAGGGGAAATTGGACGATATTTTACCGTAAGCTAGAGATGTTTCCCCGGCCTGGATATTGAAGCCATAACTGCTCTCTTTCAGGCACTGTGGAAGTGCTGTTTAGCTTTAATGAGATAAATAAGTTTCAAGACTCCCTTTCTCGGTAAATTCTTGGTGAGTTAATTTTTGATACCATCTTTACGCGAAGATTACCTGTTGTTTGATGATTTGTTGCGTAATCTGGGATTTGGCATGATTTCCAAGATTTCTTGTTCAGAAATTTCTAAATCTCATAGAAGTAATTCGTTAGTCATATATTTGATGCCATTATGGGAGCGCTGTTGTTAACGTTATGTTATTTTCTGCCTGTCTGTCATATGTGTCTGTCCATTATGAAGGAGACTTGGGATGTCGCCTCTTGTACTCTTGTTATATAGATTTTCTTAAAAAAAATCTATATATACATTTATGCTCGGCGACTTTGGGCCCCCGTATCTTGAGAACGGCTGATCGGATCGACCTCAAATTTGGGATCTATCCGAATCTCGAGATTTCCAGAAACTTCGGAACTCCGGAACTCCGGAAACTTTTCTTTGAAATGCGATAACTGTCCCAAATATTGACCGATCGACTTCAAACTTTTACCAGGGGTAGACTTCCATGGTCTACATATGCCTATTGATTTTGAGTCGGTTCCGAAAACGGCAAGTGGGGCAAAAACGGCCTAACAACCAATTTTTTACCTTCCTTTGAAATGCGATAACTGTCCTAAATATTAACCGATCGACTTCAAATTTTGAACAGGTGTAGACCTCTAAGGGCTACATATGCCTATTGTTTTGGAGCCGGTTTCGAAAACGCGAAGTGGGGCAAAACGGCCTAAAAGCCATTTTTTATTTCTTTTTTTTTTTGAAATGCGATATCTGTTCAAAATATTGACCGATCGACTTGAAATTTGCAACAGGGGTAGACCTTTACGGTATACATATGTCTGTTGATTTTAAATCGGTTCCGAAAACGGGAAGTGGGACAAAAAAAATTAAGAATTTTGATTTTTTTTTGGAAATGCAATAAATGCCCCAAATCTTGACCGAATTGGTACAAATATAGGCATATTAGCATAAGACTCAATAAAATGGATCACAAGGAACCGATTCCGACTATTCACGAACCGCTCCGATCATTCCCGAAGGCGTTATAAGCACTTTTAATAGCGTTTTAAGAAATTAAAAAGGGCAAACGAGTTTCAAGGGTGTTAACAGCCACCGAGGCTACACTTTTAACCGCAAAACACGAACTGGACTCGAACCTTTCCGAAGTCACCCGAAGATACCCGAAGGCAAACGGGGCTTGCAGGGTATCATTTTTAATAAAACCGAATACGAGGAACCGATTCCGAGCATTCCCGAACCGCTCCGATCATTCCCGAATGCGTTTTAGGCAGGTTTAACAACGATTGCAGGAACCGAAAAACAAATTCAATTTCCGATTGAGTTGACACGTACCCAGGCCGCACTTTTAACCGAAAAAACCGAACTCGGTCCGAAGATATCCGAAGTCACCCGAAGTTACCCTTGCGCGATCCAGGCTTGTGGGGTATCGATTTCGAGGTAATCGGACCCAAGGAATCGATTGAAATCATTCTGGGACCGATCCGACGTACTTTGTCCGTCTTTTGAAAATCTATATGGCATCTTCACCGCAGCGGTGAATGTACCTCACTTGTTTTTTTAATGAATCTACACTAGTCTTCACAAACGAATTTTCTTGAGGACTTAACACCGTGAACTTCTCGCTCCACTTCCGAGTTTTAACGCAACAGAAGCTGCTATGATTTGTTCTCTCAATCTGTTAATTTTATGCGATGACAAGCCAATGCGTAACCACCACGCTATTGTTCATTTAGAATGTTATTCACAGAGTAAATATGATGCTGAATTTTTCGCATGCACGTTATTTTTTCCACGAACATTAATTTAGGAAGAAAATGTTTTTAATTCTTTTATCGTGTAAAATGCATTTATTTATTTATAACTGTTTTATATGGATGGGATGTAAATCACATTTCTTGTGAAAATGCAAATTTAGCTGAACCAGTGGGGCTGAATTAGAAATAGATGAATTTAACTAAAAAAAAAAATGGGATATCGATAATATCATACCATGTTTCGTTTATGAAATATCGCCTACACAAAATGTTTATCACATACACACACAGGTACAGACGTCGGAACTTTGAAAATAGTTGCAAACACTTGGGGATTCCAGAACGTAAAAATAATATGTCGAAAATTCGAATTTTTTTTTGGAGTGATCATTAAGTTCCTTATAGAGCGTGAAATTAAAAATTTTAAATTCTGTTATGCTAAATTACGAAAACTACGTACGATCATTTCATATTTATTTACATAATTGTGGCAGCGGGGGGTATATTGTTATTCATTTTATTTATAACAATATTGTAACATTTTTTATTCAAAAATTCACGTACTTTGTAAATTATTTTTGTTTTCACTTTGTAATCGAATGTAGACTTTTTTATAAATAGTATGAACTAATTTACACAATTATTATGCATGAAATGAATAATGACGTAGAAATAAATATTTGCTTAAAATATCGTTTATTATTGATACTTAAAATTAACATTAATAAGTTAATATAATAAGTTTTAATAAACATATATGTGCAAAAATTTAAGCGCGTGACGAATAATTTATAAAAATTGTATTATTGAAATATGTATCTTGTTTTTGAATGCATAACATGTTATTACATTTTCAACGTACATATAAATAATGTTTTTCTGAAATAAAAAATTACTCAGTAATTATTATTGTATTTATGTTAGTTTTGTGCATTAAAATTAATCATATCAACTGAAGCAACTATCGCAGGAACTAAAGTATTTTGCCACTAGTTCCTGGTACGCAATAGAAAATGTCCTATTACATGTTTCGGTCAAAATGGGGAACGATTTTTCGATAGCTGTTACGTTGTGGAGATGTCCCTGGAATTTAACCAGTTGATGGACCCGTGACGGTAGTAACTTTATGCTGATGCTCGTTCTCTTGCAACTACAAAAGAATTTTTCTGTTATTCTATGCCATTGCAACATCGAATGACTAACATCATGGAGTATAATTCTAATGTAAATCTAATACCTATTTAAACGTAATTGAATTAATAAAACTGGTAATTTCTTCCTCTTGCTTGCCCACATTTATACGATTCCAAGTTTTCTTTTAATAACAACGTGCCATCAGAATACATATTTTTTAGAAAAAGAATTGTTTAAACAATGATCACATAAATTCAAAATTATGCATCTTCATCCACGCCAATATCCTTGGCTTTATTAATTACCTTGGATGGCAGAATCCACTAGGGATGATCCCTCTTTACTCCTATCGCATCACTGTAGCCTGGACCAACTTCATAAGGCATGTTCCAACAGCAACCCATTCGTAAATGTGGATAGCGCGGTCATTTTGACAGACCTCTCCCGGTCTGGCTATAGGACCCTGCCGACTAGGGCCTTTCTCTTCTGGCGCTCTTCTGTCTGCGTGTTTTTACTTCGTCGACAGTTGGTTCTCGGGAGCGCCATCATGTCGAGGGCCCGAGCAACTGTTGAACCATGCCTTGGGATTTTGTTGGGCCGATTACAGAAAGTAATTGCAATCATGCACTGGCTGTCGGTGTGGTATGTAGAACTATACAGCTCAGGACGCGCAAGCCCTAAGCGTTTCCAGCGACGCTTTGGGCTGGCACAAGTCTAAAGGAGCCCTACTCCGATTCAGTAGTTTAGCTTGTTCGGTGGAGTATGACGTGGAGAAGGGGGTAACCGTCTGTTTTTTCAGTAGTTCTTCCTGTCGAGCTGAAAGAGAATTCTAATTAGTTTACTTACCTGTTGTCCAGGATTAGTAAGTGGTCTCTTATACTTAAAAGCGTTAGCAGGATCGTAGTCAATCGTATGTCTGACTAGCGGGTTCCCGTGGTTCTTTGTTTGTATGAACAGCTTCTTCAACCGAAATATGGCAATGTTGAGGTGCCATCGTAGTCGACAATATTAGAGAGAAACTTTCTTCTGAGCTTGTCACAATATGAATGGGGTTTCAATGAAAGGCGCCGAAATTTAACTCCAAAACCTTTAAAATAGATATTAGTGATATACTTTTATTTTTTAGGTAATTGGTAGTGAAATATACTTATGCGTTTGTGTTAGTTTAGTGTTACATGCCCTAATACCTCAAGTCCTCTTCAAGTGAGTTATAATAAATTGACATTATCAACTTTGGATATTACGGAATTCGCAAAAAAACAATAGATAAGAATATTGCACATGAACATATTTACGCGCTAACACAAAACCTATAGCCAATCCTGCTTTTGACGTCATTAATACCTAAATTCCGGGTTCTAAATAAACCATTAAATATATTAAGATTAAACACGTAACCCCGACGACGCTTCCTTTTCTACACAATCGATGACATACACTCCAACATAGTCATATCTTTAGCCGCTTTATGTTCATGTTCATCCTTACAGGAATAATGTAATGTTGTCAGACTTACAAAACACAACGAAAACCTCATTTTTTTAAATTTTTTATACTGACCATTTTGTTTGTGTTAATTTTGATGGTGAGGGAAGGGGTTGTGCCCCCCGCCTTAAATTCGCTAATGCTTTGATGCTAGTCGGGATATGAAAATGAAAACTTTCGTAACATTAACAGATTTATATGTTGAGGATTTTATTTTTGATATTGTTATACGTATGCATCTGTATCTTTCTTCATAAGCAAAACAGTAATATAAACCTCTTGATTTTTAACTCTGAGAAGTTTGCAATTCTCCACGTTTCAAATTGTGTAAGGAAAATATGGGCTTTCGAAATCTAAAGTTTGTCTGGCTTTTCTAGGTAAAAGTTTTCTAAGATGGATTTTTCTTAAATCCCAATACCAATTTTATCATAACCAAAAAAAACGTGTGTTAAAAAATGCATCATTGTATCTTCAACTCACAGCTACTAATATTAATAAATATATTAGCCTGGATTCTTCACAAACAATTTGATCCGAGATCAAGTTTATTCTAAATTTTATATCAATCTTTCGCTTGAGTCTCGAGTCTTTTCTGACAGTTGTATTTAGGTATATGGAAAGTTTTTATTACCATACTAGTGGAAAAATATTATTTCAAAATAAACGTCTCGTTACTGAGATTTAAAACAGCTTGAGATAGAATTTGGCATAAGTTTGATCACGGGTCAAATTCCTTGTGTTTCCGGTTGTAAGAGTTTTGTTTTTTAAATTAATAGTAATTTGCTCCTTAATTTATTTTATTATATCTCTTTCTACGCCTTCATTCTACTTTGGTAGTTGACCTCTTCACTTTATATGAAATTATGCCAATATAAAACATATCTTAGAACGCCTACTTTTAAGTTACTATTAACGATAACAATAAAGTTGGAGATGAAAGTATGTGTAATCACACAAATAATTATTATGCGTCTACTATACTAAAATCATTTTATTTAACTATTGTTATTCCTACAACACGTATACATAAATATACGAAAAAACAGCTTTTTCAAATGGCAACATTTATTTTATATTTTTAACAGGTATTTCTTAATATTTATTCGTATATTTAGGGTTAAGTAGAAGGAAAGTAAAGTGATTAAACTTCACTTTATAATTTATTTGATTATTTCTGTAGGTAAGAATGCATATTTATCTCCTACCAAAATACTTACCTATTATGCAAAATTTAACAAAGAGGTTTTTCGTAAATTTACTTACATATTCTGGGAAGCAATTAATGGTGATAGAACTTCTATCGAAAAATGCTTTTTTGAAGTTCCACTGAATGACTGAAATGTCTGTACAGAAAGTTATCACATATCCCGAAACCAAAATAATAGTATTTCACTGTCGGGGGTCTAAGTTCTTAACAAATTTGTTATTTTTTAAAAAACTTGCTTATTATGACGTGAGGGTTAGCATTGACAAGCAGTGTGTTATGTAAAATTAATGCTTATATTGTGACGTACCTCCCAATAAAATGCTTATTTTTATTGTATTGTAACGTGTTGTCACTTTGGCATCCTTCAGTACTACAGCGTAACTTTGAACTTTTTATTTCGGTTCGGTCTCGAGTTCCTGTTTTAAAGTGTAGGAACACCACTTTATTCTATCAGCGGCATGATAGAAGCTAGGATAACTCAGTGAAGAAATGGAATGTCCAGGGGTCGATTTATATGGTTGTCGGTTTCGTAGAAATGGACAGCTTCACTTTTACCTGCCGAAATTGTTTTCCGGTGTACAACAAGATTTTCTACTGATAAATAAATAAAAAATCAGAATATCAACTTTAGGTACTTACTCCATTTTATTCAAGACTGGTTTCACAGTAGAATAATAAGAAAAATACACAACAAAAAAATATATATATATATATATATATATATATATATATATATATATATATATATATATATATATATATATATATATATATATATATATATATATATATATATATATATATATATATATATATATATATATATATATATATATATATATATATATATATATATATATATATATATATATATATATATATATATATATATATATATATATATATATATATATATATATATATATATATATATATATATATATATATATATATATATATATATATATATATATATATATATATATATACCCCTTGACTTTCTAGAGCAATTTTGGTCTTTGGATTTCGAAGAATGGTGCTGATTTTCTTGTCGGTCTTAAAAGTTGTTTCTATTTTATGTTTACGTAGAAGTTTGCTTATTTTATCCGTTGTTCCTTTTATGTATGGCAGATAGGCTTTTGCTATGGGTTGTTCGGAGTCCTCTTGATTTCTCGGCCGAGATGGTTTTGACAACTTCTGTATTCTTTGTTGTGTGAACCCATTCTTTCGTAGCGCTTTGTGAAGAGTTGACATTTCTTCTTTGAGGTTGTCTGCATCTGCTAGTCTCTGCGAGCGTGTGACTAATGTCTTTACTACTGAGTTTAGTTGTGCTGGATGGTGGTGTGACTGTGCATTTAGGTATCTGTCAGTGTGAGTGGCTTTTCTATAAACTGTGTGGCCTAGACTTCCGTCCTGCTTCTTCTTGACCAGTACGTCGAGAAATGGTAGCTGACTGTCAGTCTCTACCTCCATGGTGAACTTAATTTTGTCATGAATACTATTCAGATGTTCTAAGAAGTTAGTGAGATTCTCTCTTCCATGAGTCCAAATCACAAATGTGTCGTCGACGTACCTTAGCCATAGGCTTGGTTTTAATGGTACAGATTGTAGTGCTCGAGTTTCTAAATCCTCCATAAAGAGATTGGCAATAACTGGAGATAGGGGGGAGCCCATCGGGGCTCCTTCGGTTTGTCTGTAGCGTTGCTCATTGTATGTAAAATAGGTATTATTTAGGCAATGTTGAGTTAGCCTAAGAATATGATCTGCTGGATGATATTTTCGCTTGATAATGTCGAGTGACTCCTCTACGGGTACGTTGGTGAACAAGGATATGACATCGAAGCTCACTAGAAGATGTTCCGCTTGGACGGTCTGATTTCTTAATAACTCAATGAAATGGTCTGCATTTTTCACGTAGGATTTAACTTCCTCGGCAAATGGTTGTAGTTGTCTGGCTAAGTGTCTTGCTAACTGCTGTGTGGGTGACCCTATTGAGCTAACAATTGGTCTTAGAGGAGCTCCTTCTTTGTGAATCTTTGGTAGACCATAAAATTTGGGACATCTTGAAGACTTCTCTCGCGGGATGATCTGGTTCTGTGTCTCTTTGTCGATTGGACTGGCTTTGATTTTGGCTTTTGTCGTCTTCTCCAGGTAAGTAGTAGGATCTGTGGTAATAAGCTGATATGCAGTGTCTCCTAGTAGACTTTCTATTTTTGTATGATAATCGTCGCTGTTCATCACTACTGTTGCGTTTCCTTTGTCTGCGGGTAAAATTATGATGTCCTCATTTTGTCGTAAGGTCTTCAGTGCTTCTAATTCCTCGTGTTGTAGATTCCTCTTTGGTATACGGGCTGTTCTTAATATACGTGACGTGTCCTGGCGTATAGTTTCCGCTATGTTTTTATCTAAATTGCCAATGGCCGATTCTACACCACAGATTATGTCTTCTACCGGTAGACGTGCTGGTGCTATCGCGAAGTTAAATCCCTTGGCTAATACATTCAACGAGGCCTCATTGAGATGGTAACTGGACACATTGTGAACTACTCTTGTAGGTTCTAATTGTTCGGATTTCTTGATGGGCTTTTGTTGGAGTTGAAGGCGGTTAAATTTATTCTTTAACCTCTCTGTATTTAAATCATTATCTCTTTCTTCCCTGAAATGTGCAAGTTGGTCAATAATGGTCCATAATGTCGGGTCGATAGTTCTGCTTAAATAAAGATGCTGGTCTAGTGTCGTGGATTGATTTTCTCATCAAGGTTAGGCTAGTTTTTCGGAGAATTCTTTTTGTGTGTTGATCCTTTCTGTGGAACGTCAATTCCATGCATTTCGGAATGATATTTTCATCCCGGCAGCGTTGCAGAAATGCGAGATTGCAAAGAAGTTTCCTTCGTTTTGATAATATTTTCTCGTAGTTTCTTGTCTGATGAAATGTCTTCTCCCCCGTAGAGACATATTATGTTGTTTTTCAGGTTTTCGCGGGTGGTGAATGTTAAATTCGTTTTCCGGGTATACTCCCGCGTAGGTGATAAGCCCCGAGAGGGACCGTGGTTGTCTGAACGACGTTTCGGCAGAATCTCATCTGCCATCTTCAGGTTCTAACAGATAACTGCTTACTGCGGCTTCTGGTAACTCGAACTGAAATGACGTTTTCTGGATCTGGCAGTTCTTTATATACTCTACCTATGTTACGCTCTGTTGCTCTCGACACACTCCGGGCGTCATGGTCTGCTGCACCCATCTCCTGATTTCGAGCGCGACTTCGTGTAATCGGTCCTGTTCGGGCGCGCATGCGTGTGTCTGTGCTTATGTCACGGTCTGTTGCACCCATCTCCTGATTTCGAGCGCGACTCCGTGTACTTGGTCCTATTAGATTAGCTCTGGTTGGTTCCTCTTCGTGTGTTCGTTGCGTTATGTTTCTTGCTTCCTCATGGACAGCAGCATGCAATACCAGAGCAGGCTTCCATGTGGTAGGTAGTCTTTGGGTGTCATCTCGTGTATTTAGATTGTGTGGTCTTTTCTCTATTTCTATGGCCTCTCTGATGATTCTTGACTTGTAATGCTCGATATTGGCTAGTGTTTTTGTTTTGTCGAAATCAATCCTATGTCCTGTAGTTTTGACATGTTGAGCTAAAGATGATGTTCTCTCGTCTTTTCTAACAGCGTTTATGTGTTCTTCGCGTCTTGCACTTATTTTTCTGTTGGTCTGTCCTATGTATGATTTGTTGCAATCTTGGCAAGGTATTTCATATACCCCTTGACTTTCTAGAGCAATTTTGGTCTTTGGATTTCGAAGAATGGTGCTGATTTTCTTGTCGGTCTTAAAAGTTGTTTCTATTTTATGTTTACGTAGAAGTACAAGTACACGGAGTCGCGCTCGAAATCAGGAGATGGGTGCAACAGACCGTGACATAAGCACAGACACACGCATGTGCGCCCGAACAGGACCGATTACACGAAGCCGCGCTCGAAATCAGGAGATGGGTGCAGCAGACCATGACGCCCGGAGTGTGTCGAGAGCAACAGAGCGTAACATAGGTAGAGTATATAAAGAACTGCCAGATCCAGAAAACGTCATTTCAGTTCGAGTTACCAGAAGCCGCAGTAAGCAGTTATCTGTTAGAACCTGAAGATGGCAGATGAGATTCTGCCGAAACGTCGTTCAGACAACCACGGTCCCCTCTCGGGGCCTATCACCTACGCGGGAGTATACCCGGAAAACGAATTTAATATATATATATATATATATATATATATATATATATATATATATATATATATATATATATATATATATATATATATATATATATATATATATATATATATATATATATATATATATATATATATATATATATATATATATATATATATATATATTTATATATATATATATATTTATATTTATATATATATTTATATATATATATATATTTATACAACGTAAAAGGTAATTAGTTATATCAAGCACAGTTAAGTTACGGAAACTACTACTATTGTATTACTCTCAGCGGGAACTGTTTAGAATATTTATCACAGCAGGTACCCACAAGCAAATAAGCGGTGAATCAAAACAAGTTACGGTATCAATTACTACTGTTCCCTGCATCAAGCAGCTAGCAACTTTATAGTGGCTAGTACCTAAAACGGTATTATGGCAAGCGGTCGGTGCAGCAATGTCCAGGTATAAGTGGTTACAGTTAACTAGCGTGACACTGCGGTAGGATGTCAACCTAGGGACAGGTGGTTGATGATACGTACTAGTCGCGGGGTGCTATATCGTTATATTAACCCCTTCGCCCTTTCTTGGGTCCAATTGGATCGCACGTTAACACGAACCCGGGACACTTCACAAATTATTTTAAAAATAGAATGTTTTTAACAAATGCCTTCCTTCCTAGTATTAACTATCATTCTACCTAATTATATTAACTAAATTTCTAATATTAAGCTTGGTCTCAAATGGATTACCTTAAACTAAATATTCTTTCCTCTTACTTGGCGTACATAAACACGATAATAAAACAACTAATGTTACCCTGGAGAAAAAATAAAGAAACCGAATTGAAACAATTATCGTGAGAATTAAATGTCCCTCCAAATATTTGACATAAAACAAATTAATCCTTTATGCAAAGCAGTTTTTGAAATACACAGTAATACAAGTTACAGAATACAGGGTGTACCAAAGTGAAAGAGCGACCCAATTAGGTCTTGTTATCACAGGAAACAGTCTACGGAAAAACCACTTCGTTACAATGTACTGATGTTTCAAAATCCCTAGGCCGTAAAAAATCGTCATGTGCAAAAAAGCCCTAGAATTAAAAAGCGAGTTAAGCATATAATGACTAAGATCCGCGAGTAAATAGTACGTGACGTAAAAAATCAGGAGCTGATCCAAGAACACCTCGCTGATATACACATATAAAGATATGATAAATGATATATTACCTTTTAATTGGCGACTTTGTACTATCTAAAATAATAGGAGCAATAAGTATTTCACTAAACAGATTGAATGCACTATTTACTCGCGGACCTTAATAATGACAAAGGTGAGACAAATTACAATTTTATTTATATATTTTGCAGAAAAGGTTTTGTAGAGTAAATACTTTTTATAATTTACAAATATTGTATTATACATTGGAGCTTACGTGGGAACGAAACGGCAATATCTCGGTTGCTTCAAAATGTAATTCAATTTTGACATTTTTTACATTTCTCTGGTTTCTCCGAAACAAAAGCCCAAATCGAAATTTTGTACTCTTAAGAAAAGTTTACTTTGTCCTTTCTGTCCATTCTGGCGTAGGATTTACAATTGTATGACTAATTCATAGTGAATTTTCAGAACCAAATTCATATGAATATTTTTGCTTATTTGTTGGTCAGTAATTTTTTTTATATACAGTGTGGAAATTAAGTGAAGCATAAATTCAGTAATTTCGTTAAAAAATACTTTGGAAAAAATCTCGAAGGGGTATAGCGATTTTAACTTCAGCAAATATTTTCAGTACATTTTCAGTTTCTTATGTCATTTATTTTATAAGTTATGACGTCATCGACTTTTTTTTAAAATGACAACCTATATTTTTTATTATTGATTTTGGTAGTAGTTTTTATTCCGGTTCTGACGGTATAAAATTTTCAATGTTATATTTGAAAAAAAATCGAGAAAAACAGTCTTAAAGTTCAAATAACAAAAATTCATAAAATTGGGAAAATTTATCTAGTTGCCTAAGTTTGACGGAAAGTTATCGACGACACATTCGTTTTTATTTTGAAATTATACAAATAGTTGAAAAATCGAACTAATGTGATACACCGGCAACTAGATAAATTTTCTCAATTTAATGAATTTTTGTTATTTGAACTTTAAAACTGTTTTTCTCGATTTTTTTCAAATAATAACATATTGAAAATTTTATACGGTCGGAACCGGAATAAAAACTACTACCAAAATCAATAATAAAAAATATAGGTTATCAGTTAAAAAAAAGTCGATGACGTCTAATCTAAAAACTAAATGATATAAGAAACTGAAAATAGACTGAAAATATTTGCTGAAGTTAAAATCGCTATTACCCCTTCGAGATTTTATCCAAAAAAATTAATATCAACGGAATTACTAAATTTATGCGTTACAAAAGTTCAAATAACAAAAATTCATTAAATTGGGAAAATTTATCTAGTTGCCGGTGTATCACATTAGTTCGATTTTTCAACTATTTGTATAATTGCAAAATAAAAACGAGTGTGCCGTCGATAACTTTCCGTCAAACATAGGCAACTAGATAAATTTTCCCAATTTAATGAATTTTTGTTATTTGAACTTTAAGACTTTTTTTCTCGATTTTTTTCAAATATAATATATTAAAAATTTTATACGGTCGGAACCGGAATAAAAACTACTACCAAAATCAATAATAAAAAATATAGGTTATCATTTAAAAAAAAGTCGATGACGTCATAATCTAAAAACTAAATGATATAAGAAACTGAAAATAGACTGAAAATATTTGCTGAAGTTAAAATCGCTATTACCCCTTCGAGATTTTATCCAAAAAATTAATATCAACGGAATTACTAAATTTATGCGTTACAAAAGTTCAAATAACAAAAATTCATTAAATTGGGAAAATTTATCTAGTTGCCGGTGTATCACATTAGTTCGATTTTTCAACTATTTGTATAATTGCAAAATAAAAACGAGTGTGCCGTCGATAACTTTCCGTCAAACATAGGCAACTAGATAAATTTTCCCAATTTAATGAATTTTTGTTATTTGAACTTTAAGACTTTTTTTCTCGATTTTTTTTCAAATATAACATATTGAAAATTTTATACGGTCGGAACCGGAATAAAAACTACTACTAAAATTAATAATAAAAAATATAGGTTGTCATTTAAAAAAAAGTCGATGACGTCATAATTTAAAAAATAAATGACATAAGAAACTCAAAATGGACTGAAAATATTTGCTGAAGTTAAAATCGCTATACCCCTTCGAGATTTTTTCCAAAAAAATTATATCAACGGAATTACTGAATTTATGCGTTACTTAATTTCCTCACTGTATTTTAGCTACTCCTTGTATATGATGTGTTCGAATACTGGGTTGTTACTCAGGGCTAAATTTTTTCTATACCGAAGTGCTTTATGGCCACGGGTCCCTAGCTTCTGAGCGATCTTTAAACGGCTGAAACGTCTTTTTTTATGATTTATAATAAATAGAAAACAATTTTAAACGATGTAATTGATAATTTTGCAAGTTTCTTAATATATAGGACACCGAACGATGCATCGAATGTGTGGAGCAAACATAAGCAAGATTTCTTTACATTTAAAGCAATTGTGTATTTATAAAACGGTATCTTTCAAAACAGTGGTATGATATAATAACATGGAAATAGTTTTATGTTAATTATTATATCTATAATAAATTAAATATAATAGATAGTGCTCATTTGGAGCTCAAAAATCTGAACCAAAATTCGTAATATTGTTGCGAGCAGTACCTAATTACATTTCGTTAATTTCAAAACTGTAAATACGTGATTATGAATCATTTGTACACATTTATAAAATTCAAATTAACGAAAACGTAAACAGGCATTGCACGTGTGCATGTATAAATTTTGGGGTCCCCGCGAAGTCTAAATCCGGCCCTGTTGTTTATTCGTAAAATGTAGATACTCCAGTAAATTGATTTATCAAATTGTAAGGTCCACGGACATTAGATCCAGATACTAGAAAATGTTGTGTTTGATGATTTTTTTAATGACATATAATATCTTTCATAAATTATGTTGTTTAATTAGATAATAAATAACACGTAATAAATAAAAGTTTATTAGTCCTTAAGATTTTATCATAATGGGATTGGTCGAAACATCTTCACTACATTCATTAAGTAATTTAAGATACATTATACAATACTAATATATACACATACATTGCATAATGTGAGGCTTAGTTATATTTATGAGACTGTCTGAAATAACACAAACGGAAAAGAATATTTAAAAATTAAGTATTTTCATATAGAAATAGGTTTCACATAAAACATGTTTTTATTGCAATAGTTATATTGTAACAAGTAAATTAATTTTTCGTAGAAAAGAGTTTATCACATATTCGTATTATATAAGATATTACAATTAATTGTATCTACTTAGTATAATAATTCGTTTAATTTTGTTGCATTTTTTTTTAAATATGCAGTTGAATTTAGAACGATTAGATATATTGTTTTCCTTCCAGTTACTGTACTCATTGTTAAATTAAATGTCGAGGTTTTTACCATGACAAACCCTTATAAATGACAAATCTTTATCTAAAATCTCTAGCAATAAAAACCAATACTTTCTGAGGAACCATTCTGTCGATAAACATGTAACATATACAGGGTGTCTCACCAGGAACTGCACCGATCGATATGGGAAAAAGTGAGCACCAGAACATTTTAAAAATTTAGGGAGCTACTAACGGCAGTGTGGCCAATCCAACTAAAATAATTACAAGCATCTGGCATTTCTGGTTATACTGGAAGTCGATACCAACTTGCTTATTATAAGTGGAATACCCTATATATTTTAGGGTTTTCGAAAAAGAGCATAAAATTGTGATTCAAAAACATGCCTAAACCGCCGTTTCAGAGATATTCAACATTTTAAAAAATTTTTGACGCGTAATGGGTTACAATAACCTTTATAATCTTCTTCGTGTAAAAGATACTCATTTGCTTCTTGGCATGCAGAAAGACCAATGAGCTACGCTCTACATTTTAAAGAAATTCAATAATAGTATACCAAGTGTCCCGTTTTGGACGTTACATTTTGTAAACTTCAAACCGCGAAAACTTGCTTAAGTCAAATGGATCACCCCGTATTGTTTTTCAACAAGTTATGTATAATTAAATTTCTTTTTTTCTGATATAAGCTGTGTCAGGGTTTAAATTACAACTTTTTGAAATATTTACGATATTCTTAGAAATTCAAGAATTTTTAGTAAAAATTTTATCAAATTAGCCATGATTAGAAACAATCAGTAATGTCAGTCATTCTCTTATGTGAAAAAATGCCATCGCGTTTAAATTACACCCACAAAGACTTTTAAATTTGTTTATTATTTATGGAGAATGTGATAAAATAATATCAAGAACTTGTAGTACATTTGTTACTAGATAAAAAAAATACAGGGTGTTCCATTTGACATAAGCAAGTTTTCGCGGGTTGAACTTACAAAATGTAACGTCAAAAATGGAACACTTGGTATACTGAGTAGTGGTGACAGGTATGTGAAACTTCTCATATGATCCAAATGCTACTATCCGACCGACATCATAGATGTCTCTGTGACGGATAGTGACTTGCGAAGGAAGTACCAGAGCGGTGACCTCTAGCCCAGGTGGACTAACTACTGTTATTAAATATGATTTGAACGAAACAACTACTCAACGGGCAAATACTCCCCCCTCCCCCCGACCTGCATTGGATTATATCTTCAAATCATGATAGATCGGTAACCAATATCATTTGTCAATTCCTAACCAGATATAGACCGGTTTCTAACTTATTAGTTCTCCTCAGTATGCCGTAGGTTATGGAACAGACAAATGATATTGGCCAACCTGCTAGTCACATACTGACTAAGGTAAATTGAGTAGTGGTGAGAGGTATGTGAAACTTCTCATATCGTCCAAATGCTACTATCCGACCGACATCATAGATGTCTCTGTGGCGGATAGTGACTTGCGAAGCAAGTACCAAGAGCGGCTAGAGCCAGGTGGACTAACTACTGTTAGTTCCGTTCAAATCATATTTAATAACAGTAGTTATTGCGACAATTTACTACAAAAATGCGACAACTTTCATTTCTAAATGTATTTCTAGCACTAGCTAGATCTGTATAATTTAGTCAATAAGTTTACAAATTTTAAGTTTAAGTTACTGTATTGTTTACCGTAAATTGTTGCCATAGCTCCCTAAAAAAACAACCATAGTCTAATATTAATTAGTTACATCTTGCATTCCATAATAAAACCATCAATTTTATTTTCCATTAGTCTGCTTATAGATGGTGCAATAGTAAATTTCGTTACTTTATTATTTAGTACAAAAATAAAATAAAGAAACTTGAAATATAATTAATAATGAATTTCGAGCCTATTGTTTTCTTTCTATCATTGATGTTAGATTGAGAATTAATTTTTTTATGAAAACATTTATTTTGTGTATTTTTTCTTTTGTTTTGCATTTGTTTTACCCTGTTCGGTCATTGGAAATTTATGAGACACGCTGCATAGTACAAATGCAAGATTTAGAGGAATTTTATTAAAATCGTTACGATGGTTTTTCCGAAAAATTTTTGCACTTAAGTTTTTTTTAAATTGCACTTATTTTAATTATTTTAAATTTTTTAGTCTTGATTTTATTGAGCAATGTTTTCTTATTTATGGCAACCCCATGTTTTTTTTTTCGTAATTTGATAAATCGTTCAATTGTCTTATCAATGGTATAGTTATAAAATGTATGATGTAACAGAATTTTCGAGAAAAATGACTACACAACTAAACATTTATTTGAATAAAATTCATCTCTCTCTAACGTTTCTATATAAAATTTTGAACTAGTCAATTTAATCAAATTAGCATATTTATTGGGTTCATAAATAAGTTGTTAATTCGGTGACACACATTGCTTTTTCAAATTCAATGGATAAAAGATGCCCAACTGTGAAAAAATTAAAAAAAAATTGAATTTTCCATTTTTACGTCAGTTACAGGGTACTCAGAAACGTAAATTTTGCTCCTTTAATTTTTTCTGAAATTTTGATCAAACGGTCTGGGAAAACCATTCAATAGATCGATCTACCGATTTGCAGGGCTATTGGGGGTACATTGAGGTATAAAAATCCGTACGAACATTAGACTCCCCATCAATATTCGCAAAGATGCGGTCGACTTAGCAAAACAAGTGAAAAAGTCACTTTTTTTTCTTTTTTCAGGTTAATATTGAGGATGAAAAAAAAATTTTTTTAAAAAAAGACATTACACAGCCTTGTAGAAAATTTATTCCAGATTCCGAAACTGCCCTTCAATTTTCTGTCCGATGACTGGTTGCTGAGATATCGATAATTAAATCCAAAAGGATCCTTTTGCATTCAAAGTCGGATATCTCCTAAAAAAGAAAATTGAAACTGAATAAACAGGCTATCAGGTCTATACCAAGGTTTCACTGTGAAAAATTTTTCCAAGCCCGTGGACCGAGAAAAAAAACGCAAAAAATTTGCAAAATTTTTTTTGTGTTATTCCTTAGAATTGCTCGATAACTGTTGCTCCTAAAAATTTTCGGCCAAGAGATCTGAAAACTAGAATATTGGAGCTTCAAAATGCTTTTTTTATCATCTCGGTACGACCATTTTTCACATAAATACTGCCCTTCGGCTATTTGCCAAAACGCTGAAACTTGGATATAAAAAAGATAATATGCACATTATGTTCAGTACAATTGACTCAATAATGTTATTTTTAATTTCAACTATTCTGTCTAGTAAAACCAAAAATAAATAAAACACAAGGTACTCACCAGTTGACACTCACTTTAAAAAACTTTAAAATATCTACCGACATGTGTTTCTGCTTGCAGTGCGTCATCAGGGTAGACAGCACATTTAAAGAATCCAAAGTAAGGAAACTTGTAAACCTTAATGTAGTAAACATTAATGGCTTCAGAGAACAGAATAATTGAAATTATATAGTGGAAGTACCCCTTGGGGTCAATAAAATTATTTAAAAACAAATTAAGTTCCTCTTCTTGGTAAAAGTTAAAATATAGAGTGGAATGAAAAATAATATTAACTGAAAATCTTTTGTTAATTATTATTTACTAACTTTTACAAATCTTATCACAGATAAGTATAACATATATCTTTTTAAACAATTATTTTCCCGGCTATTTGCCAAAACGCAGAAACTTGGATTACAAAAAAGATAATATGCACATTATGTTCAGTACAACTGACTCAATAATGTTATTTTTAATTTCAACTATGGCAAATAGCCGGGAAAATAATTGTTTAAAAAGATATATGTTATACTTATCTGTGATAAGATTTGTAAAAGTTAGTAAATAATAATTAACAAAAAATTTTCAGTTAATATTATTTTTCATTCCATTCTATATTTTCATTTTTACCAAGAAGAGGAACTTAATTTGTTTTTAAATTATTTTATTGGCCCAAAGGGGTATTTCCACTATATAATTTCAATTATTCTGTTCTCTGAAGCCATTAATGTTTATTACATTAAGGTTTACAAGTTTCCTTACTTTGAATTCTTTAAATGTGCTGGCTACCCTGATGACGCAATGCAAGCAGAAACACGTGTCGGTAGATATTTTAAAGTTTTTTAAAGTAAGTGTCAACTGGTGAGTACCTTGTGTTTTATTTATTTTTGGTTTTACTAGACATAATAGTTGAAATTAAAAATAACATTATTGAGTCAGTTGTACTGAACATATTGTGCATATTATCTTTTTTGTAATCCAAGTTCCAGCGTTTTGGCAAATAGCCGGGAAAATATTTGTTTAAAAAGATATATGTTATACTTATCTGTGATAAGATTTGTAAAAGTTAATAAATAATAATTAACAAAAAATTTTCAGTTAATATTATTTTTCATTCCACTCTATATTTTAACTTTTACCAAGAAGAGGAACTTAATTTGTTTTTAAATCATTTAATTCTGCCTGATTAATTAAGTGAGGTTCAGTTAACGTCGTCTGAAAGTCAATCTTTTGAGCCAACGTAGTACTTTACGGAAAATGAAGATGATCTGTTACAAAAAAAAATGGAGGCTGATAGAGAAATTCTGACTTCATATTTGGAATCGGTCCCTTCAAAAATATAAGAAACACCAAATATTGTGCATTTAACAAAATCACTGTCAACCAGGTTTATGGGACACCATGTAAAAGTATGTGTATGTGCGTATTATAATATTTGTACTTTAGCCTAAAAATAATGATCATCTCAAATATTTTCAAGTCATCTTTGCGTAAAACAAATGTATATTTCCTGGTAAATAGTTAATCATATGGCTGCACCAGGAGAATTCATTTTAAATTATATAAAGAAACTTGAATTTAACGCGATTAATTTCAAAGTTCAGTTTTACATATTCAAACAATAGAATAGTTGGCCATGACCAAAACTTCTAAAAACTGATACTTTGCCCGAAGCATCAAACAGTTTTACCGGTTTTCAACATTCATTAAGTTCGTAGTCATTTCGTAGACATCTATCATCTACCACGGACACATAAATAAATTCCACCCAAATCGTCTGTATGTACACATTAATAAAATACTTTTGAGTTCACTACATTTCGACTTTTGTATTTTTTATAATAATTTATGCAGTAAGACCTTGTTGTTGTAATTTATTGGTTGGCATATAAAAGTTATTGATGTTGCAAAATAAGTTTCGTTAAAAAGTTCTCTGATCAAAATGTAAGACAGATAATCAAGAATTTTTTAGTCTCTCAGTTGTTTTGTTATAAATAATCTTTCTGGTTGATATCAAATGCCACAAGTAAATTAAACTTTAAACTTGTATCAATTTAATAAAAGTATTAATTTTAAGAATGCATTCAACATAAAATGGCTTTATGCATGGATTGATTGAAATATATTTTACTGAATTTACATACATTTAATGGTAATTGCCTTTGCTGTTTTGTATAACGTTATTATAAAGCTTTTGTCCTTTATAATATTCTAAATTTAATTTAAAATTTTCACGTATGGCACCAGCGAATTCAACTGTTTACATTTTTTTCTAGATCAAAGAACAGTGTTGACAAAACAGTATACTATTATTGAATTATTTATTACTTATGTTTATTTATATCTTCCCATTTTTTTCCGATTAACAAATGACCCTGGGCCGATTTAACAATTCTGTTCTCTTAATGCTGGTATACTGACTATACACCATGTCCAAGATAAGAATGCACAGCATGGACATCTTGGAAATGGTAGGAGATATGAATTCGGTTAAATGGGGAAGTTGCGTAATTAGGATACTATCACAATGGTCTTAACCAATGTCAAAAATTATTTTTCGTTTTTGATTTCTTTCGAAAACAGTAAATTTTTGATATTCGTTTTTAATTTTTTTTCCACGTTATTATCAAAAATATGAAAAAACAAACAAAACATCCTCATTGTACTCTCTAATAAACTTTAACGTGACAATGATATTTTCGCCCTCCGACGTTTCGTGATCGTGGAACCATCATCAACTTCTTTTTTTAAATACGGACCTGCATTTTTTTTAACGGATTTTGAAGGCATTCTTCATTCTAAATTCACTTATGTATTACACATAGAGCTTGCAACATGTTTTTCTCTAGTTATAGTCGTTACTAGGATTTATGAAATTAATAAATAATAAATTTAATTTGAGGACTAGATACAAATACAATTTATCAGGTACTCGTCCATCTAGTACGTTAAATAATAATCAGTTAACAAAATTAATGGTTTAATACTGAATAATAATAAATTAATTACATATGTATTAACCTTAGTAACTGCATATAAACAATCGATTTTATTAAAACCATAGATGTCAAACCTCTAATAAATGTTCAAAATGGGAACCGTTATTTTCTAAACAAAGATAGCATCTTCGTATAGTAGAGTCTAAAACTCTAGTTAGCATTTCTGGAGTAATGCTGTTAAATGCTTCGGTAACAGATGCCTCTAATTCTTGTTCATTTTCAAAATTATGCCTGTATACGAAGTTTTTGATATATCCCCACAGAAAAAAATCCAACGGTGTCATATCTGGCGCTCGTGCTGGCCAGGATACTGTTGAATGAGTGTCAATCCATTTTTCTGGGAACCGATTGGATAAATATTCTCGAACATCCCTAGAATTATGTGCTGGAGCACCATCTTGTTGGAACCAACAATTCTGGGAATCAGCGAGGGGTAAGTTGTCTAGGGCATCTTCAAGATAAGTGTCAAGTAAGTTCTGATAACGTTGGGCAGTCAATGAGTCATGGTAAATAAAAGGGCCTATAATTCTTGTATCAAAAATGGCAACCCACATATTAAAACCAAAGCGGTGTTGGTGTCTGGCTGGTTTGAACAAGTGTTGATTTTCTCGGACCAATAATGTGTATTTTTTCAATTAAAAATACCATTATTAGTGACCATACTTTCGTCTGACCAAATTACTTTATGAGGAAAATTTTCATCATCCTGGCATTTCCTAGTATACCACTCGCAGAATGTCCTGCGTCTTTCTTCGTCGCCTGGCCTAAGCTCTTGACAAATTCTAAATTTATAAGGATGAAACCGATGTTTTCGTAAAATAAAACTGGGCGTGGATTTTGATATCCCAGTAGCTCGTTCAATTTCTCTAGTTGATACACGTGGATTTTCAGTAACTGTCAACAATACACTGTTTACTTTCTCTTTGTTACATGGTTTTTGTCGAGACCGAATGGGTTTTCGGAAAGAACCGTGTTCTTTAAGATTTGACACTAACCTTCTAAAAATTGTTTGATCAGGCTGCCTTCTTTCTGGGTACCTATCGAGATACAAATTCTCAGCATCAACACAATTTCGGTGACACAAAATGTAACATGTTACCATATCAAATTTTTCTTCATTCGAAAACGAATCCATTAGTATAAATATGTATAAAGACAACAAGAGAAACAACGACTATTTATGAATATGACAGATCGTTAAACTCAAACAATCATTGTTTTTACCAGCCTACTTATCACTAAAAAAGGTAACTCAACGTGTAGCACATTGAGCATATTTTTTTGCTTGACTTTTATCAGTTTAAATGAAATAATCTTTAATCGAAGTCGTGGTATTACTTTTGAATTTAGAGTGTTCATATTTATGAGAAATGTAGATTGATGAAAACGTGATCGGATTTGCCGATTTGCTTGCTCCTAATCAGTATTTAAAAATAAATGATTTAAAATTTATTTCTTGCCTTATTTTCCATTGCTGAAGGCTGAAATAATTAATACATTTTATTTGCAACTTTCAAAGTAAAGGCAGTACTACATAAATCCTAGTAACGACTATAACTAGAGAAAAACATGTTGTAAGCTCTACGTGTAATACATAGGTGAATTTAGAATGAAGAATGCATTCAAAATCCGTAAAAAAAATCCAGGTTCGTATTTAAAAAAGAAGCTGACGATGGTTCCACGATCACGAAACGTCGGAGGGCGAAAATATCATTGTCACGTTAAAGTTTATTAAAAAGTACAATGAAGTACAATGAGGATGTTTTGTTTGTTTTTTCATATTTTTGATAATAACGTGGAAAAAAAATTAAAAGCGAATTTCAAAAATTTACTTTTTTTCGAAATAAATCAAAAATGAAAAATAATTTTTGACATTGGTTAAGACCATTGTGATAGTATCCTAATTATGCAACTTTTTCCCCATTTAACCGAATTCGTATCTCCTACCATTTCCAAGATGCCCATGCTGTGCATTCTTATCTTGGACACAGTGTACACATTTTGCTTTTATATTTTTGTTGGGATGGTATTTGATATCCAGCTCCAGGGACATACGTAGACAAATAAAAGCAAAAGTATAAAATTAATAGTGAAATATATACCGCTTGATACAATGTAATAATCAGAATGACTGAAGTCCGCCATCACATTAGCATACATGGTCACGTCACAACTAATTTCGTTCTGCATTCATGGCTGTTAAATTTGAGCAAGTTGGTCTGTATATACGTTTGTACAAGGAAAATGAACGTTTCACATCTACCGAGGTTAATGGTACAAATTCTAAATAGTGCCCATGGACGGGCACTGACTTGCTAATTTACTTTGTACATCACTTATTACCGACAACGCCTCTGCAAAGATCCAATCTCTAATTTAGTAGTTGCTGCAATCAACATTTCATATAATATTCATATAAATCTGCATGAATATTGGGTTGCTGAAATGCTCATTGACTTCTTCTTGTAGCACATAAATCTCTAAGATCTCTAATTGTAAAATAAATGTGTTCACATTTTTAAAATTCGTAACATAATAAATCGCAGCATTAATCCATATGCACCATCGTGTAGGCACAGGCCGGGGAGGTAACGGTATATTAGGAAAACGTTTTTCCTGAGCTTGCTTTAACGAATATGTTTTTAGTGTTCACAATCAAAGAGTCTACCACTGGATATTGCTTACGAATTTCCTTTGCCATGCAGTGCAAAGCACATAATGTGAATCATATTCGGATACGAATATTTTAAACGCTTTTCCACTTTCACCAATCTAGGCGGCTGCTTTCAGTACTAACATTAGTACATTATAATTTTGAACACTTATCTGGATAATTCACGTGTCACTATTTCTTCCACAGTGTGTGCTGTAGTTTGTTGTACTCGGTTACTGACTATTAATATGGGAGACAAATCCTTTTGAACACTCAAAATTCTTAGTATAACATTAACAACCTTATTACACCGAAAGTCAGTTGTTTCATTCACTATCACCCACAACAATTTATTTCGTACGTCATCTATAATATTCCCCAAAACATTTTTATACGCACTTGGTAGATATGTTTTACGAAATGTATGTCTACTAGATGACAGAAAATCTAAACTCAGCTTTGTCAACTTTGTTCCAAGACAGACTACATGCAAAAACATGACACACAAATTCCTCTTTTGTAACTATACAAGCAATATGTGTCTATGGATAACCGAATTTAAATGTCTTTCACAATGCATAGAGTACATAGAACATGTGAACCATCTGTTGTAAATTCATCGTAGTTTTCAATAATTTTTTTGTAGTTTATGCATAAACGGTAATGGATGGCACCATTGCTAAGAACGTTTTATGCGACAACCAAACCAAATTCCACCACGCACCCGCACGCTTTCATGTTGCTAAGATAACTGAACTGGGGATACCACTGGACAAACTACCAAACTGCCTATAATTGTACATGGGAAAGTCCCGGATACCCTCAGGCTGGTATGTATAGTCGTTCTCCGGCGATTCACCAACTGCCACTTAGCAGTGAATGAGTATTATTTATGAAATACTCATTCACTGCTGAGTAGCGGCTGGCCGGAGAACGACTACGCATACCAACCAAAGAGTCAGTGCATCTTTCTTCCTCGATACTAGTTATACTGGTTGCATATGTTACAAGTATATAATAAATACACCACATAAATTTGTATAAGGTGTGTTTATTAAAATTTATATTTGTTTTATAAGTGCCGGCTCTGAATAGTGGAAAACATTTCCGGTCCCTGCTTATTAAATTTGATGAAAAATCCAATGATGTATGTATCTATTTTATGTGCTTATTATACATTTACAACGTGGGAGATAAAAGTGATAAACTATGCGTTTAGTAATAATTTATTAATAACTATTATGTGGTAAAATTAAGTTCTAAATATAGCGTCTCAAATTGTAACGTTATAATTTTTACGATAAACAGTTTTCTTATTAAATTATGTTTTAGCTAAATATGAATCGAAAATAAATTCAAAATTGTGTGCCGACTAATATGCATGAGCAACAAACACATTATTTATTAATATAGCTTTAAAGATAAATAGATAAATTTGTTTCATATGCCAACTAAAAAAATTATTAAAAAGAAAAGGAAATAATGCAAAATCATCAATTCATTTTTAAAAACCATATTATGCACAAAATGACGCGATAAACTGCATATTGTAATTATCACGAAAAATTCTTCTAACAATTCTTTAATATCCTCGTCTACTAAAGTAACTGCCAGCCTCAGGTCAAGTTAAACCAGTTGGTTGTTATTATAGTCGGTTTTCTGTCAGCCAGATTGCAGGTTCTCATTAACATCTTCCCTTCTTGCATGTTACTCTAAAGAAGGTGTGCCTAAGAGTATTGCGTCACTATAATCTTGCTGTAATACTTGTATTATTATACTAAATAGTTATACAATTTTAAAAGTAGTGTCTAATAATAATACCGTTTCACATACATGTTAATAATTACTATCTTATAAAGGGTGTCTGGAAATTCCGTTCGCGTACTTCAGGTGGTGATTGTGCAATTTAGGGGTGATCATAAAAATCAACTTTTTTTTCCCTTTTGGGCAGAGTTTGCAAAAGGTGTCTTTTTTGGTTCATTAGTAATACCTCAAAATATTTTACTAAAAAAAAAAATATCTACTGCCCTCAGGAACGTGTCAAAATTTTTAATTTTTGAAGTATGCTTTTCGCGGTCGGTAATGGAAAAAAAGCACTGCAGTATATTAACTGTAGCATTTATTAAGAACGTAAATAAAATAATATAATCACTTAAATGCAAAAGTCCTTTTTTAGACAAAAATTTAGGCATGTTCTTGCGAGAATTCAACCGGTTTCGAATAAAACCATCGCGTCCAAATTCCCCACACACAGTTTTGGCGGCTTCCGTTACTACTTTAATCGTTCTTTCCACACCTTGAGTGTTGTTTGGAAACCTCTGGAACTCAATGTTACCAATTTCTCCGGTAGTAACCATGTTGTTAAGTTCTTCGTCGGAAATTGAATTAATAATAGGTGGCTCAGTCACATTCAAGTCCTGCCAAAAAATCATGTCACAATATCTCTTGGCATCTACTTCAATTTCTGGCACTTCAAATTTCCTCAGAACAGATTTATTTGCCTCTTTTCGTGCCTTTATTATTTTCCGAAGGCCTAATTCTCGAAGAACTTTGGACTCATCTGTCAGAAGAGATAATATTACATTCTCTGGTTGCGCGAAAAACGCGTTGCGTCTTATAACCGGATCAACTACGTTTTTTAGATTTTCTGGTAGATAGCGTGATAACGATATTAGTTTGTAAAAATGGCGACTTCCATCTTCACATGATGGTTTTGTTTTAATCGCAAACCAAAATGGAGTATAAACCTTCATCACATAAGTTGCTAGTATAATTAAACAATCGTCGGGTGATGTAGTTGAAACATATAGTCGTAAAATTCTACTAGCCAACGTTAACCACCTGGCATGAGATAACTTTCCTGGGCTACGTAAAGCAAGATCTTTAGAGCAAAAGCCACTTCTAACAGCTTCGTAAATTTCCTTCAAATACTTCTGGTCAGTACTAAGATCACTCACTTTGAGTTCTGGAAGCTGTGGGCCATCTATAGCAGAAAATTCAACAATGGGAAGCGTTTCACAATCCACAATTAACTTGCCAATCGACCCAGAATAGCCTAGCGGACCACTAGTTTTACCATCAACATGTTGAAATAGATGACGCAGTGGTAACTCATTACAATGCAAAAGACAAATAAACCACTGCAACGGTTTGCTCAATTTAACTTCGATACGTCTGATAACGCCTTTGTGTTGTCCCGTATTTACTGCAGTTCCATCTGACCCAATAGCCACAAGTTTATCAGTACAGATGGAGTTTTCAGCAAGGAATTCAAAAATTTTTGACGAAATTTCCTCGGCATTGCCAGAATCTGGTGTAATATGTCCGAAATAATATGAGCCAGGTTCTTGCACACGAGAATAATGTTGTTCTGTTACCCACTTTGTGTAGGATTTCCTGTCTATCTTTTCGATACACATAGTTCTGTCTTTTCGACCGTCAAAATAAATTCCCTTTAACGGTTCTGCTGTTTCCTTGGTTTTCGTTTTTATTATGTTCCTTTGACTTTCACGTTCACGTTTTATTTTCATTCGATCCACAACACGAGAATGGTCGTCACTTCTAATTAACCCAGCATCTTGCAAAGCTGCACTTGCAATCATAGCAGCCGCTGCACTAGATACTCCAGTTCTTTCAGCTGCGATTGCAACTGATGGCAATTTGAAACTTCTCATTCGTTTTGAAATTGGCGTCGGCGTTACTTTATTATTCGGCAAAGGATCTGGTTCTGAGTTTGCTGTAGTCTCCGCCTCTAGAGCTTGCAACGGCATTGGTTCATCATCATCAGTTAAAATTCCAACAGAGACGGTAGTTTGTGAACAAATATTGTCTTTATACTTTTGAGTTCTTAATAAGCTTTTTTGTTTACGAAGGTTTTTGTTTTGCAACTGTTTAGTAGTTTCAGAATCAATACGATCCATTCCCATTTGTCGAACAGTTCTCTGATCCAATAAGAAAGCTTTTTCTATTTCAGGTACTTTTCTATCTTTTGCATATTTACAAATGCAGTTTGCATTTGCAAGCAGCCACATCCATGAGTAATTTAGCGTTTTTTTTAAAACAATCTAATTTTACTTCAAAATTCTTTCCTTTTTTGTTGGATGGTAATGATAAAGACTTCTTAATTGAGACACATTTTAACCAATATGTTTTAATCATTTCCAATATTCTTCTCTTTGGCACAATAGGAATACTTGCTTTAATCCAAATAGATGCTACCTTCTCGGCAACTTCAGTGGCAATCTCGTTAAACTGTGGCTCTTTATTACACTTAGATTTTAGTCTATTTCTCACCATCTGATAATATTTCATCACGTCCATGTAAGTTGGTAGAGTCACTCCCTTTAGATCCTCGGGTGTACCAAATAACGGACAATTTATATCGGTGCGTGTTCTTATACTTTTCTTGAATTTAATACTTTTAGTAATATTTTCAATAGAATCGGTCGGAAATTTGTAGACAGAAGAATTAGGTTCTGTATTTCGGGTCTTCATTGTAAACAAACCTGAAATAAGCGGAAAAATTAGGTAGTTAGTGGTTAGCCGAAGTTATCTTTAAATTGAAAACACTTTGATAGCTAACCTAAAAATCATACATCAATGTTGGTAGATATTGTAGTTTATATGCATTATTAAACATTTATATGCTTTATTATGTTATGAAATGATTATAAAATTTGCGATACTTACTGAATAATAATAATTAATGCGAACAAATCCTTCTATTCTTGACACACTGCAAAATTAGAAACGTAACAAGTTCCGTTAAGTGAATAATTGAGTATTAAAAGCCAAACTGTCAGTGAATTGGCGTATTTAATATTACGCGCCAAATTCAAAAATATAAAAATTTCAGATGACTGCTGAGGGCAGTATACAATTTTTGATTTTCTTTTTAATTCAGGATTTTGTCCATGGTATCAAAAGGTACGTTTTGAGCAATCTGCCCAAATAAAAAAAGAAATTTTTTTGCAAATCGCCTTTTATGATCACCCCTATTGTGCATAAGAAAATACGAGGAAAAATTTGTATGAACGTGGATCCGGAAACGCTTCCTGAGGGAGCTACGAAGGTGTAATTGTCTAAAGCTTAATTCGTCTGATTAAACAAAAAAATCAAAGCAGTTATTGGAAATGGTTCCCAGTCATCTTAATGTAGCTGTCTATGCAATTTATTAGTGATCTGCATTTTTCAAAAATACCTTGTTTGTTTCATATTGCCCCATACCACACGTTGCTTTAGTACTGCATTTGAAACTGAAACCCCATGAACTAATGCTTTCAGATATACTTGAACAAAATGATCTAACTGGTTTGTTTTGTGTACGAGGGGGGAAGCTACCTCGCCCTATCCATCAATCTGAATAGACTTGATTCAAATGTTCCCAAACAAAAATACTGTCGTCCGGTGGAGCACCATCATGCATGAACCACATGTTTTGTTTCGTTTGTTGAAGCACATCATTAGTAATTCTGTTAAAATATCTTGTAGAAAGTTTAGATAATATGGACCATTCAAACGCTAAAGCAAAATATGTGGTCCTATTAAGCGATATCCAAGGATCCACGCCCCACATTAATTTATCTTGAAATCGGGCTTCAAAAAATGCATGTGGATTTTCCTCCATAACCATGTGTGAGCACATAATGGTATTATGAAAATTTAGTATGCCCGCACGAATGAATCCTGCTTCATTCGCGAAAAGAATTTTGCTAAGAAAAAAAGCCTGGGGGCATTTTTTCATCGACCATTGATGGAATTGCACCCTGGATTGCAAATCCTGAGGTTTAAGTGATATGGATGAAACAGTTGTTCTTATTATATTTTCCAAACGATACTCTTCAGACGCAATCTACCTGATGCTAGTCTCCAGATTAGCTGCAGCTCAGTCTAGGACTCGTTTCTCCGCTTGCTGGGTCCGAGTGAAATGACATACAATAAATTCGCATTGGAAACATAGTTACCATTTTCTCATTGGTGGAAATTGATTTTTTTGCCCAGGAGGATTTGGCAGTCGGGTTTCTGCATACAATTTACGAGCTTTATCTGCACAACCATTCTGCTGTACAGAAAACCACATGGACCATTTGTAAGAATATCTACTCCGACACTTTTTAGGTTTAGGCTTTAAAATATGATGAAGTACGGTTGAAGTACGTGCAACGCTATCAATTTTTTTTCGAACAATTCAAAAAAATTATCTCTCTGAGTAAACTGGCATAAGATTGCTTTGATATTTTGTTCATATCTGATTCAGTCAGTGGATCCTGCACTAACCTTTTTGAGCCGATTTTTCTCGAAAACGACTAGTTCGCCAAAATGTTAAAAATAACGGAAGGTTAAAAAAATATGAGAGATATTAAATAGAAACTTTGAGTAGTATTTTCAACATAGAAAGTCACGGCATTCTAGGAATGGTTTCTGAAGTCATGCCTACCACGGCCAACCATGAACTGCCCTATAAATTCCTAGTTCCTGGAAGAGATGTGTGGGATTGGAATAACACCGATTTATTAAAGACAGAAAGCTTCTGGTTTGCAGACGGTTCCAATACTCCCGGAGAAACTGAAGTCCATAGGTGCAAATTCCTTCAAGCCTGGTGACTAATGCAACTATCTTTCAGATGGAAGTTCACGCCATTAAACTGTGTGTACGGAAGCTAGAAGAAACGCATCCCAAGTGGAAATCAATAAGAATCTTTTCGGATAGCCAAGCAGCTCTCAGAGCTGTTGACTCCTATCATTGCCACTCTGGAATGGAGGGTAACGAAATAGCTGACTCTCCAGCCAGGAGAGGCGCGAATATACAATTCATTGGACCAGAACCAGTACTTGGCATATCTTCAAGCATTGAGAAAGCAATATGTTGGTCTGAGCCGAGAATAAAACACTCTAGCACTGGCAACACTTAGCAGGATTAGCCCATTCAAAGACGTTTATAACATGTCCCTTGAAATCAAGAAGCAAGAAACTATTAGAGCTAAACAGGTTAAACCTAAGGACTCTAATTGGCTTCCATACTGCAAACTAAATCACGATCTACACAGAATTGAACTTTGGACTAGCGTAATACACTGAATGCCGTCGAGGATAATGAAAAAGCAAAGCATGCATGTATCTGCATCTCGGTTTGGCAAAGGAAAATTCCTGCCACAGGATCTGAACAGATTCTCACTGAACAAGGTCATCAGATTTAATAAAAGACTGAATTTACTGGGTAAAATATAATTTGATGTGAGCAACAATAGACGGAACGGTTATAGGGGGGGGGTCTGACAGGAGCCCACTCACAAACATATACCATACCATACAAGGGCAAGGACAATAAAACGATGTCTAAAACCAGTGTGATTAAGTGGTGGATTTTATGATTTGTTTATCCTTATTGGCTGGTCAAGTACCGACCGAGTATAAAGACTTACAAATCTTATAAGAAATCATGTCGCGTAGTACACGAGCAAAGCTGGAAAATCCAGTGCCGTGCGAATGTATAGGAATTACGGAGATTATGAAAAATGTTAACACCAAGTTAGAAGCATGTTACAAAATTATAATGGAACAGAGTGTGAAAATTGATAAGCTGCAAATTGAAGTTAAGGAATTAAAAGAAAATAAACCGGCAGTATCTAAATGTATCCAGCCCACCTACGCAGAAACCCTTAGTAAGCAGGAACATGTCTTGGTTGTGAAACCAAGACAAGAGAAAGAAGTAAGAAAGGTAAAAGAGGATATAAGAAGTAACATTAACCCAGCAGATTTACAGGTTGGCTTAAATATGGACAAAAACACAAGAAATGGAGGAGTAATTTTAAAATGTTCAAACGCTGAAGCACTAAATACGGTTAAGAATAATATTAAAACCAGAATGGGTGAAGAATACGAAATTCAAGTGCCAAAAAAACTGAATCCAAGGGTCATTATTATAGGTATTGCTGAAGATGAATTAGAAAATGAAGGAGAAACTGAAGAGCTAACAAAGAAAATTATAAGACAAAACAGAATACCCCAAGGAGTTAATTTTAAATTTGACAGTGTACACAAGACCAAGATACGAAAAGGGAGATTTAATCTTATAGTGGAAATGGATTCGGCGACATTTAGATATGTAATAAATAAGGAAGAACAAGTACTACACGTTGGCTGGAATAATTGCAAGATTTATGAACATTTTAGTGTAAGAAGATGTTTTAAATGTGGAGGGTATAATCACGAGGCAAAAGACTGCAAAGAAAAAGTTACTTGTGTACTTTGTGCTGAAGAACATATTAGTAGTGCTTGCAGTGGTGAATATAAAAAGTGCGTTAATTGTATACGTGTGAACCAGAAGCTTAATCTTAACTTAGATGTCCATCACGCTTCAATCGATAGAGAATGTGAGTGTTACAAAAAAACTGTGGAGTCAATTAAAAAGAAAATAGCTTATAAGGAATAGCAACTACAGGATGACAGTGAGCTACTTTTATCGTGTATGAATGCTGCAAGTTATTATAAAAATAAGGACCAAATTTTAGAATACGTATTTAAGTATAAACCTTTAATCTTGTGTCTTACAGAAACGTGTATAACTGAAATTTTTTCTGAAAGTGAATTAGAAATAGAGGGATATAATACTGTTCGCTGCGACTCAAACAGCCGTCACACAGGGGGAGTGTTAATATTCATAAAAAAAAGCATAAAATTTGATAATGTAAAAGTGTTGGTTTTAGATGTAAATTTCTGGCTTTTATCTGTTAATATAAAATTGAAAAATACCTCCTACAGTGTGGCTGCTGTCTATAGATCCCCAAATGGCAACGTGTCACGTTTCATTGATAGGTTTTTAGAATGGTTAGAGAATTATGTTGAAAAAAAATAACAGAAACAGTATAATTTTGACAGGTGATTTCAATATAGATTTTTCCAAAAATGACTATGTAAAAAAGCGACTTAAAGAGGGCATTGAGAATCATGGCATGAAACAGTTTATACAAAACTTTACTAGAGTGCGAAATAATTCTCGCACCATAATTGATCTTATTATTAGCAATGACTACACCATAAATGCATATGTTGAACAAAATTATATAATAACAGACCATTCAATAATTCAAGTAAAAATTGGAAAGGCCAGGGAATCAATAAAGTTTCAAACAAAGGAAATTAGAGCCCGAATTAATTTTAACGAAATGACGAATTTGTTAATTGAAAAAGAGTGGGCATATTCATGTACAAATGTAAACGTAGTAGGTCAGACTTTTGTAACTAATATATTAGATTCATTAGATGTTGTAGCGCCTAAAAAAATTGTAAAATTAAAATCAGCTGAAAACAGATGGTTCAATAGAAAATGTAGGGAAGCAATTGACAACAAAAATAGGGCATATCAAAGATTTGTATTTACAGATGAGAATGAAGATTGGAATAACTATAAGCACGCTAGAAATAATACTATAAAAGTTATAAAGGAAGCAAAAACAGTATTTTATGAAAGAAATATTGACGAAAATAAAGCAAATCCGAAGTTAATGTGGAAAAACTTAAAAGACATAGTTGGAAATAAGAAAGGTGAACATATCTTTCAAAGTTTGAATTGCGATGGAGTAATACATAATGCCAATATAGCGGACGTATTGAATCAGTATTACGTAGGTAGTATTGAAAGTATTGTTATTAGCATAGGAACACTTCATGTAGATATTGATAGAATCACTGACACTATACCGGTTGTAAACTGTACCATGACATCGTTTTGTGTAATAACATTACAAGATCTGAGAAAAGTAATTAACAATCAAAGAAAAAAATATAGCACTGATGAAATCGGTCTTGATGTTATGAAAAATCTGTTCCATATACTAGGCTATCCTTTTCTAAATCTGATTAATTTAAGTTTAGAAAAGGGTGTTATGCCTGAATGTTATAAAAAATCTGTAGTGGTACCAATACCAAAATTACCTAATACAAATTTAGCTGAGCAGTTGAGACCAGTAAATATGTTGCCATTTTGCGAAAAAATTTTGGAATTAGTAGTTTACAATCAAGTAATTAGTTACATAAATTCAAATAACATCCTATGTACATACCAATCGGGTTTTCGTGGAAAACATTCGTGTGAAACGGCATTACAATTAGTGATTTCTGAGTGGAAGGAGTCATTGGATAAAGCAGGGGTCGGAATATGCGCTGTTTTCGTAGATCTTAAGCGAGCTTTTGAAACAATCGACCGTAAAATACTACTCTTAAAGCTAAAAAGATACGGATTTGATCACACCGTCTTAAGTTGGATTGAAAGTTATATAACTAATAGGTACCAAATAACAAAAGTGAATGGGAATTTATCTAAGCAAATACTAAATAACTTTGGAGTCCCTCAAGGCAGTGTTCTTGGTCCCTTATTATTTATCCTCTATATAAATGACCTTGGAAATGTGTTGAGGAAATGTAAAATCCATCTATTTGCTGACGACACCCTTATCTATTATGAAAATACTAATTTTGAAGAGATGGTAGCTACTGTAAACTTAGAATTAAAGGTTTTGACAGAAAAATTTAAAATCAATAAACTTAAGGTAAATGAATTGAAATCTAAATGTATGTTTGTGGGTAATAATTATTTGTACAACAAATTTATCAGTTTAAATCTTGATATTCTAATAAATAATGAAAAAGTTGAGCTTGTTCAGGAAATAAAATACTTAGGTCTAGTAATTGATCGGGAATTGAAATTTAATAAGCACATTGAATACATGTCAAAAAAATTGGCAAAAAGATAGGATTCTTCAGTAGAGTTGCTCCTTTTATATCAATGTCCACAAAGTTAACAATTTATAATACACTAATATTGCCTCACTTTCTCTATTGCAGTTCAGTGTTATATGTAAGTTGTACAAATTTTAGTAGGTTGCAGGTTCTTCAAAATAAGGCAATGCGAGTAATATTAAGATGCAACAGGTTCTCAAGTAGTCAAAGGATGCTAGATACATTGAACTGGCTTAACATTGAACAATTTCTTTACTTCCAAACTATGACTTTTATTTTTAAGATGATTAATAATATTTTACCGGACTATCTAGTACGACAGTTATTGCCTGTTACTGAGGTACACCTACGTAATACTCGTACGGCAATTACAAATAATTTTTATGTAAAAAAGAACAACTAAGGGTAGTACTATGAAAAGTTTGTTCCATAAGGGAATTGTACAGTTCAATCTTCTTCCTCATGAAATTAAGGCCAGTAAAACTGTTCAACAATTTAAATCTCAACTTTTATATTTAAAGAAAAATACTTCTTAGTAACCTACGAGTAGTTAAGTTGTTCTCAATGCAATTATTGTTTAGTTAAGTTATTTTTAATGACGTTTTTATTTACTATTGTATCTTTTTTTTGTATTATTATATTATTCTGTCTTGTTGAAACCATACGTCTACTATGTCACTATGTGTATTAATTGTATTTACTATCTTCTTTAGATAAATAAATGAATTTATTATTATTATTATATTATATATATTATACCATCAGTATTTTCAAAGTGCTCCCTCAAGAAACAAATCCGAGCCCATGTTTATAGGAACTTTTTCTCACATTTTTTATGCAACATTACCACCTGAAATATACAATCGAAATTTCCGGACACTTTGATTTGTACTGGATATAAAAATTTTTTGGTACTCTAGAATGACTATGTTTAGAATCACACAATATCAGTGTTGAATGTTGCCTGTTGACATGTATAGGTTATACAATTTTATTTATGTTTACTAGTTTGGTAAATAGAGTCGCTGCAACAAAATTATATTGATTATTGATTATTGTGCCAGCGTGTTAATTTATTAAACTGAAAAATTAACATGTTCGTTGTTCTATAAATACTATACTATTACAAAGATAACTTGACAATGACCAAACCGAAGAGTATGCTAAGGATAAATATGATAATAAACACTCCGTACTAAACCTGCCTGAACTAGTTTGGATGTGCACAGTGCGGTTTGCTAGAGATGTAATTTATTATTACTGATAAAGTGGATATTTATAATCGACATAATACTTTATTGCTAGACCTTGTATATGTACATGAGAATGATAAGATTGTAAATTTCCGCAGCTGAAACTGTCCTCATATTATTAGTAATATTACAAATCTTTTAATTAGTATAATATGCTAAAATTATTCAGCTATAAAATTTTGTGTAACTGTATGTACTTTTCTATTTGTAACCTTGATGATAAATGTGAAACAAACCGGTCGTTAATATATTTTAAAAAAGTTAATTGATATAGAAACACGATATTCATCTGTGTAAAAGCTGTTGCCTATAATAAATATAGAGTTACTACTTTTTATTTTCATATTAACTACCTTATTTGTACACCTGGGAAGAAATAGTCCTATTTTTTCACAAAAATAATAAAGTCTTTTGTTGATACGGGATGTAACCGAAATACTAAGTTTAATGGCAGATTCGGAGTAGTAATTAACATACCGAAACTCTTCCGTATAGGGTTACAGGTTTTCATACATGAAAATAAAAAAGGTTATTCGTTATATTTAGAGACTTTATGGAATCTTTTTTAAATTTGGCACAGTAGAAAAATTATGAACAGTAATTTAGAAAAAATGGTTAACATCTTATTCCAGCCAAACAGAGAAATTGAACTTGATACGATTACCTTCTTGGTTTAAAAAAATTAACAATTCAAATATTCACACATTTATTTTTTTATTTATTTTATTTATTTATTTATTTATTTAATTTAATTATCTTACATTACACTTATAAGTTCATTGCACAGAGTTTTATATTTTAGCTAAAGTTATTTGGTTAATATAGCACCTAAACATTCAAGATGTTTGTATGTGCTAGATGTAGTATACGGTTTTTCTTTGGTTAATTTGTGTGTGTAACTATAATAGTCTAGTCTATAAGCTTAAAATGGTGTTAATTCTACATACTATTATTAAAATTATGTGGTTTAGCTCATTCGATCCGGAATGATGTCTAGATCATTGTGCCAAATAATTAAATTAGCCCATAAAAAATTCCAAAAGTTATAAACAATTAAACACCTTCAAAAAATAGTGTTTGGTTTGTAGCTTATTGTTCGTAAATTATAAATATTTTCGAAATTTGAAAAAAAGATCCTTAAAGAGGAGGAAATTTAGTAAAAAAAAGTTCCAACTCCCGGAACTGTACCTCCATTATTTATAATTTTAATTTAACGCTGAAAATAGCCCTCCGTGCGCCATTGTTAGGTTGCGCGCACGGCCTCGAAAGTGAGTACGTCACTTAAAAAAATTTATCTTTAATAGTTTAAAAGTTATATTAGCTTTAAAGTCAACAAATGGATCAGCTGCTGCAATTTTTGTAGCACGTATATTTTCAAAATTACATAAAAAATAGAATGAAATTTTTTTTCGGTATTTTAATGCACGAGGTCGTTTTTGTAATTATTATTACTTTCAGAAAAAAAATAAAACAAAGTTGAGAATTTGTTTATAACAAATTGTGAAGTTAATAAACAATGCAATTGTTAATGAAAAAAAAATTTTTTTTTTTTTTGTAGAGAAAAAAAAAAAAAAAAAATTTTTTCATTAACAATTGCATTGTTTATTAACTTCACAATTTGTTATAAACAAATTCTCAACTTTGTTTTATTTTTTTTTTTATTTTTTTTTTTTGTTATTTTGTAGAGAAGGGGATGAGGTATGGACATCCGTTTAATATCCGATATTCGATCAGTGAAGTTAAGCAGCACTGATCGAGGCCGGCAATTGGATGGATGAACGATAGCTCATCTAACAGTCGGTAGGCTGTCAACAGACAATCCCGGGAAGGCCGCTAGCCTGATGCAGGCGGAGAGGCGAGCCCGGGTGGAGGGTCGAAGAGACCTACCCAGGAGGTTTGCCACTCTGCTAGCGGTGCACGCGGGCAGGTCCAGGCGGTGGGTTAGTTGACAGTCGAGGACCGTGGTTCGGAGTCCACGCTAAACTGTAGGTCCCTAGGTAAAAAGGGCCCATTGTGGCCTACTTGCCTAGTAAAATAAGTAGCTACTACTACTACTACTATTTTGTAGAGAAAAGTCAATTATGATTTTTAGAAAAAAAAAATTTCTTAACTAATAATTTAAACAACAAATATATAGAAAAAACGATTATAAACAATTAAAAATAATTATTAAGAAAAAATTTTTTTTTCAAAAATCATAATTGACAATTCTCTATAAAATTAGAAAAAAATTTTTTTTTAAAAATATAAAAATAGTCCATTTGTTTATAAAATTTTTATAAACAAATGGAGAAAAATATTATTTTTTTTCAATTAATAAATGTCTTTTATTGACATAAAAACGAAAATATAATAATAAATAAAGAAAAAAATTTTCTTTACAACATTATTGTGTTTTTTCTTTTTTTGTTAACTTAAAAAAAATTATTATAAACAAAGTATTAACATTTTTAAAACTTTGATGACGCAATCTTGTTTTGTATGTATATAAGAAGAGCTCCACGAAGCGAAATAATTTTACGGCAATTATTTAAACATTTTTTTTTAGTTTAGAACGATGAAGGAAGTTTGAAAAAATTTTGTTAATTAACAATCGTCTAGCATATTGAAAATTTGTTTTTATGAAAAATTCCAACGGGAATCAATTCTTTAAAGTGTTTAGATTATACTATAATTTTTTTTAGATTTTTCAATTAACTTTAAGTACTTAAAAAAAAATTTTTTTAAGTGACGCACTCACTTTCGAGGCCGTGCGCGCAACCTAACAATGGCGCGCGGAGGGCTATTTTCAGCGTTAAATTAAAATTATAAATAATGGAGGTACAGTTCCGGGAGTTGGAACTTTTTTTTACTAAATTTCCTCCTCTTTAAGGATCTTTTTTTTCAAATTTCGAAAATATTTATAATTTACGAACAATAAGCTACAAACCAAACACTATTTTTTGAAGGTGTTTAATTGTTTATAACTTTTGGAATTTTTTATGGGCTAATTTAATTATTTGGCACAATGATCTAGACATCATTCCGGATCGAATGAGCTAAACCACATAATTTTAATAATAGTATGTAGAATTAACACCATTTTAAGCTTATAGACTAGACTATAATACTATTAAAGGCTTATCTATACTTACAAATCTAATTATAACTATAAATTTGAATTTGAATGTGATACAATTTCATGAAGAGAAGAGAAAAAATAAGCTTACAATTATTTTGATGAATTTTAGATGTTTTGTAGTAATAGTGAACATTTTTCGTAATTATTTTTAATAAATGCTTGGCTCTCATAACGGAATTTCTTTTTTATTTTTTATTTTCTTTATATTTAGAGGTAGGATATTGTAATCTTTTGGTGCAAAATAATTTATGGATCTCAGATAGATGTTTTTTTTACATTTGGTAATTCTATATTACCATTTTGTTTGTTTCTAGTTTCATATTTATGTTTTATATGATTTTCTAAAGTTACAGTCTTGTTAATGTGTGTGCATATGGCTAATATATATAGTGTATGTATATTACTTAGGCCAGTTTCGGTATATAGCAAGTTGGTAGGATATAATCTTTGTTTCTTATACATTACTTTTATTATACTGTTTTGCGCAATTTTTAGTTGTTTCATTGTACTTTCATATGCTCCTCCCCAGACTGATATACCATATTGTAATATAGACTCAACTAAACTTTTATAAATCATCGTTATTAGTTTTTTGCTTAAAATGTCTCTGAGTATATAGAATTTGTGTATAAGAGTCCGTAGTTTTGTTGTTAAATATTTAATTTGATTTTCCCACTTTAGGTGTTTATATACTAATATGCCTAGATATTTAACATGATCCGCTTCTTTTATTTCTTCATTTAGATTTTTTATGTTTATTTTATTGAAGTTTGGACGGTTTGCCATAGTTGCTGAGAAGACTATGTACTTTGTTTTAGTTATGTTTAATGATAGTTTAAAATTGTCTAACCAATTTTTAACTTTCTGCATGTCTTTTTGAACTTGCTCTTGTGTGCTTTGCCAGTCACCACTAGTAAATATAATAACAGTGTCATCGGCATAAGATATAACTTTTCCTCTTATTTTTATATTCGTGAGTTCATTTATATAAGTGTTAAATAGTATTGGCCCAAGAACTGTACCTTGGGGGACTCCCATTTTGACATTTTGTAGATTACTCAGGTTGTTATTTATTTTGACATACTGCGTTCTTTTGTCAGATAGGTGTTGAACACATGCCACACTGGGCCCCTTAATGCCATAAAACTTCTAGGAGTTTGTTGTGGGGCACAGTGTCAAATGCTTTTTCTAGATCTAAAAATACAGCTATACATTTTTTGTTTTTATCTAAAAGTTCTGTTATCGTTCCTATGAGTTCACACATTGCGTCAGCTGTACTATGTTCTTTTTAAACCTATATGGCTTTTGGGATAAAATCTTGTTTTGTTCCATAAAGTTGATTAGTCGCTCTTTTAAACATTTTTCGAATATTTTAGCTAGATCATTTATTAAACTTATTGGTCTGTAGTTTTTTATGTCATTTTTATTACCCGATTTGTGTATGGGGATTATAACTGATGTTAAATAAGTAAATGTTTCTTATAACATAAATGATATTTCCCAAGGCACACTTGACTGATGCATCGAAATTTCTATTTCAGATGAGTATTTTTTAATTCCTTTTAATTTTAACTCTAGTGTATTAAATTACGTATATCAACAACTAGACGATGGTAGATATATTGCGTCACTACTCTTTGACTTGTCCAAGGCGTTTGATTCGGTACGTCCAGAATTTTTAATAAAAAAATAATTATTACGAACTTACCTACCAACATAATTAACTGGGTCATATTTAGAAAGGCGAGGTATGGTCATTAATCTTAATAGTAGTACATAAGCAGTACATGATATCAAAGTTGATGTACCTCAGTGCTCGGTTCTGAGACCATTACCATTTTTCCTCGTTATACGACCCGATCGGCCAGAATATATTACTAGTGGTATTGTTATAATGGTCGAGGACGATACGAGAATAACTGTGTTCGCAGAATCTCCGCAGAAGCTTGAAGATGTCATTGAAGATGCAATGTGTGAATTTAACACTTGACGTCAACACAATATTAAGTTATCCTTAACAACAATAAAATCATTCTTTATTCCTAGAGGTATTTCTAGTGATATCCAGCTAAGCTAATGGTATTACTGATGAGGTTATTATATGAACAAAAAATAAAGCGATGCATTATGATGACATTTATATGTCCAACGTGATTCAATACAGAGCTTGCTTATATATTTAAAGAAACTAACTAGGTTCTTTCATATATACAGTGTGACCCACTTTGAATGGAAACATCCTTGCGAAAAATGTGTTTATTATCCGATTTTAACAGGACTTTTATAAAAGAAGAACCTAAAGCCTTTACCTTCTGACAAAAATTTAGAGATTAGGTTCAATTTTCAAGGCCTATTATGAATTTTTTTCAATGTCAAAAATTAACATATTCGATTAGCGATTTTTATTGAAATTCTAACTACAGCACTGGTAACCTCTGATATGAGTAAATTTCAAATTTCATGAACAAATATTGAATAATAACAGATTCATAATAAAAACTAATGTAGACAGTGTTTTATATGATTTTTTTACGACATTCTGTAGGAGTAACTTCTTCACGCGCTTGTCTTATTCTCGCACACAGCTCTTCTCTATTACTGGGTCGTGACTTGTAAATCTTAGATTTTATTAAACTCCATAAGAAGTCCAGCGGTATTCAGTCCGGGAACCGGGGTGGCCATCTAATTAACAGGCTGTTTCGAGGTAGCCACCGATTAGGAAAGTTAGTATGAAGCCATTTTGTAACCACTCTAGCATTATGTACAGGGCTGCCATCTAACTGAAAATGTACAAGATTTGCTCATTCTTTGATTGGAGGTTCATTTAGTATATTCCAAAATTCATTTCTTAGAAATTGTAAAAACACCACGCTATTCATATTACCTTCAAAAAAGAAAAGGCCAATGATTATTTCATTAAGTATCCCACACCAAACATTAACTTTTTGAGAATACCGCCAGTTACAATTAATGACCCACTCTGAGTTTTCTGTAGCCCAATACCTCGAATTTTGTGCTGATACCATCCCATCTGTGGTAACAGTCACATCATCGCTAAATAAAATAGTTTTTAAAAAATGTCTGTTATTCAGTTACTCTCCTTGAGCCCACAAGCAAAATTTCATCCGTTTTTAATCATCAGGTTCCAACGTATGTAAAAACTTAGGTTTAAACGGTTTTACCTTATTTTTTTTAAGACATCGGCAAATATTTTCTCTGGGTAAATTTAAATCTAAGCTGGCTACTCTCACACTGGCGTTTGGATTGTTGTTAAAAATTTAAAACTGTCTGTTCGTACCTGGGTCGTCTTTGGACATCATCTGTTTTTATGATACATTTTGTCACAGCGCCACATTCATTAAAAATATTGTTTATTTTATAAATGGTACGTACTTTGAGTGAGATTATGTTGATTCGGATGCCTGTTATTAAATATTTCACATACTTGTCTCAACGTTCTGTCATTTTCTCCTTTAAGGCGCATAATCTCAATTTTTTCCTGTAAACTTAATTGATCTGCATTAGTACCTAACAAAGCAATAAGCTAATACTGGATTATCAATTTCGTAATTTCAATAACAGTAATGCTCTAATAAATAATATGCGTATTTTTGACACTTAAAAATTGTTTTCCATGGCACACTATTAGGTTTTCATTCTGGGTGTATGGCAAATTACTTATTTTTTAATTTTAATACTTAAAACTGTAATGATATATTAGTTATTAAACCTATCAGGTTAATTTATCTTTTGTTATTTATTTTTCATGGACTGCTTTGAGATTTTTGAAAAAAATATGTTAAAGTAATTATAAAATACTGCCTACATTAATTTTGCTATAGATCTGTCATTATTCAATATGTTTTCATGAAATTTGGGATTTACTCATTTGACAGATTCTCGAATCCAGTGGTGTAAGTTAGAATTCAATAAAAAAAATCGCTAATCAAATTTGTTAATTTTTGATACTGAAATAAATTCATAATAGGCCTTGAAAATTTAACCTAATCTCTAAATTTTTGTCAGAAGGTAAAGGCTTTGATGATTTATCTTTTAAAAAAAGTCCCATTAAATCGGATAATAAATACATTTTTTACAGGGTTGTTTCCATTCAAAATGGGACACACTGTATATGATTGTAATATAATATATAAACGATAGTATAACATTACTTTTCACTTCTTAATAAACAGCTCTTCTGTAAAGACTATATAACTTGACGAGATTTTTATTAAAACAAGTTAAACAGTTACAGTGTGTTTTTATTTACTAACCCTTTCCATTACATTATCTGATTTAGTAATGCTCTTAGGTGGTATATTCATTTACTGTTTGAGATTCACTGTTCACCAATCTTACGATACAATCTTCAACAAAGTAGTTGTAAATAAGTCGCTTATGTGTATACCTATGCACAGCTGATGTGCTGAAAATTGAAACGAAAAAAATTATTTATGATTTTGACTCTTTAAAGAAAGTAGCAGTCTTACACCGGCCCGACTAACGCACTTGATAAAAAAACGAGGGAGGTGCGCAGAGCAGACATGTGTAGCGTAGCGAAAAGCTGAATTTTTGGGTTATGTTATCCGGGTATCATATATCCTATAGATTTTAAAGTGGTTGTGTTACGCTTAGCGCTTGCAGAAACGTCACTTCTGCAAGTAAATTGTTACGTCTAAATGAAAATTTACTGCTTGTGCAAGAAGTTTGTCTTATACAAAATCTGTTTTTATTGAAAATAACTGAGGTTGGTGCAAGTAGCTGAACGTGTAAACGATGTTCAAACTTAGCGCTTGCATATTACGAGTTTTTAAAAATATCTGGTGGTTTTGTTTCTGTTGTCTGTAATAGAACGTGTGAAATTCTAGTACAGGCTTTGCTTTTATTGCGTTTGACTTATAATGTCAAAAAAATAGAGAAAGGGTCCTCAGTTGAATATAGAGAACTTTACAAATCATTTCCACGTATTTGGAAAGTGAAGTGCAAAGAGTACAGCGATCGAAATATAAAATCTCAGGCATACGAAATTCTGGTGGAAAAAATTAAAGATATTGATGCCGATGCTAATAGAGAAACTGTGGTAAAGAAAATTAATTATCTGCGAACAACATATAGAGAGGAATAATTAAAAAAGTTTTGGAATCGAAAAGATTGGGCATCGGAGAGGAAGATATGTATGTTCCACACCTTCCGTATTTTGAGTTACTGAACTATTTGTCCAAGGAGGGAGAGTTAGTAACGTGGTATCACAAGATTGCCTTTCGGAACAGCAACTAAACTGGCATGAATAAAATGTTTTGCACAAATTTGCTACTACAAACCCATTATGTGCAAATTGCTAGAGTGTAAAGCCACCTTGACAGCAGTTCAAACATTCAAAGTATTCAAAATAATCCTTATCCGGAACATATGCTTTGCTGCGAATGAGTTATGCGTTAACAATACATGTTTCCTAGTATGTGTATTTACGCGTATTCTGTTTCAAAATACAGAACACATTTCTCAAAAGTAGCTTTGACGTATTGAATTTACTTTGAAGTCAAAAGTTACATGCACATAAACACAGTTTATTGCTTGTCTTTATGTAAATTAATACATAAATTGAGACGAAAGATACATTATTTACAATCGAATATCTAATTGGTAATAAATGCTTTTACTATTTTATATTATTATATCTTTGAATTATAATCCTTACAATGCTTAAAATTATTCTGAATAAATTTCCTACGCTCGGGTATCAAATTGGTTAATATCAGCAATAGGGTTTTTACAGATATGAGTTTCTTGATCTGTTAAATTATTTAGTTTGCAATTCATATCTCAATAATTTGGTGTTTTTTTATTGTTGTGATTGAAATTACCCATGTTCGTTATTCATCAGTGTTAGACGTTTTAAGGTGCTATGTATCTTGTTTATTATGTAATGGATATTTAATTCGTCTACATAGTTTATACTTAACAGTAGTCGAATATTAATTAAATGAGTAGTCTAGGTAAATCACATTTCTTCTGATTATTACATTTTAAATTTAAATGGATATTTTTATATTTTTACTTGAAAATATTGCAGCCTTGGAAATAGGGGAAAACCCCATGAAACGTTGGCATTGTCAGAAAATAATGTTTCTTTTATCGGTCATTAAATTTTCCAACAAAGTAAAAAACTACATCAAATATTTTTACCTCAAGGTATGTCTATTTTTTTAGTAGATGCTTTATAAATTGTTCTTAGATGAATATAATCATGTGGCTTACTGTAACTGTAATGCATTTTAAACTAATTAAAGCTAATTAAAAATGAAAGCTAAGTAGATGTAAAAAAGAAGTTGTAAAAAAACTTTCCAATTTTATCAATTATCATTAATACGCATTTCATACGCAATTCTATAAAGAAACCAGTGATATGAATTAAGTATTTAAAATGCATGTTATATGTATTCTAAATCTTTCGTTTCTATTTAGACATTTTTTGGAAAATGTTCGTGAACTAAAATATTCACACGTTTCATAATTTAATAAGGCGGATTTATCCTGCTTTAAATTATTTTCAAGAGAAATATCAGTTGTTATAGTTAACCACCATTTTATAAATCTTTAGATTAGTGTACATGAGCATGTAAAACTGTCGCAACTCGCAAGCTACTACAGAGCCTTCATAAATGATCAGAACCCACGTGTCCATTTAGTTACCTTTAGTCATCCCGTCAGCAGAAGACGGTTGAAAACTATTTGTTAGACACATACGTATGTGCAAAAATCCTCATCTGGTACTGCCGTAAAATGAAAGTACAAAATTACAAGTTAAAAGGTAACAATTGATCACGTAGCTTACGATCATTTATTAAGGCTCTGTATATGAGAATTCATTACTTGAGTGTGTAATCACTGATTACTACGCCTGGCCAAGCAACGGTAGATTCAGGGTCGGGCGTAATACCAATGCCATCGCGCGCTTGTGATGACAATGACACGACACATTTCAGTTGTTACTGCCGGTCGATGCATAGAGTACTAATAAATAATAGATAATGTTGAGCGTAAAGAGTAGAAAACGACCGTACGCTGATAAAGTGAATAAATTTATCGGTGAATTTCCGGATTTATTCTATGATGGATGTAAAATAATTTGTAAAGTTTGTGATCAAGACTTAATGTGCTGGAATAAATACGGCTGCAAAATTCATGTCAATAGTAACCGGCATAAAAATAAAAAAATGGCGTGTCTTCTTTGGAACCTCAGTTTATGTTTGATTTACTGTTAATGCTGATTGCCTGTGATGTTCCCCTGCGCATATTGGATAAACCAGCATTTCGGGAGTTCTGAAATAAATACAATCCCCAGGTGATTTACCAAGTCGTTCATCGTTACGTAGATATGTACCAAGTGTTCGTGAAGACATTGTAAATAGGATTAAATGTGTATTAAAAAATACACGGCTGTGGTTATGTGTTGACGAGACGACAGATTGTAAAAAAAATTCTATTTTAAATGTTATAGTGCGTGTACTCGACCCTGTTAAACCAACATTTCCACTGTTACTAGCTAGCAAAAGACTAACTGCATGTACTGGCGAAACAATTACGCGGGTGGTGTTGGAGACTTTCGAAAAATTTGAACTGTCAACAAGTCAAGTGTCGATGTTTGTGACCGACGGTGCTGCGACAATGCGTTTGGTGGGCCGTTTTCTTCAAAGAGACGATTGTAGGTTTTTACATGTTACGTGTAAAGTGCATGCGTTCCATCCTGTAGCAGAAACGATTCGAAAATGTTTTCCAGATGTAGATGCATTAATAGCAAATACAAAAAAAGTATTTCTCAAATCTCCTAAATGGCTACGGGCATTTCACACACTGTGTCCTGGTATTCCGGAACCACCAGAGCCGATTCTTACACGTTGGGAACGTGGTTGAAGGCAGCTTTTTATTGTGCTGAATATTTTCAACAAATAAAAGCTGTGATACTACAGTTCAACCCTAATCACCTTGCAGCTATTAAGGAAAGCCAGACAAGCTTTCAAGATGTTTCCCTTGAAACAGATTTAAAAACTATTTATAATAATTATAGAGGACTGCACGACGCAATAGAAAAATTGCAAAATACTTTGTTGTCGTTAGTGGAATCGCTGCAAATAGTGGACGACGTAAATACACAGCTACAGACTATAAATGACGCAAAAAATAAGCCCGTTATTGAAAAATTCGAAAGTGTATTACGAAGAGATCCTGATTTTACCAAATTAAGACAAATTTGTGATGGTGCATCTACAGCTGCGTTAATTAAGTTCACAGAGTGTTTTACTTATGCCTGTATTACTTCTGTAAATGTCGAACTGTCTTTTTCAAAATACATACATATTTTTTCACCACAGCGAACATCGCTTACTGAGACAACTGTAGAAACATATCTGATGCTACACAGTTATTATAGAAGTGCTGCTTAAGAAGGTGAGTTTTGTCATATTTTTATAAAGTGTACCAGTATTAATGAAATTTATTTCCATTTATTTTATTTATTTATTTATTTATTATTAGTTATCACTTAGATATACAATGTACATATGTGAACGTCATTTAACAGTTTAATAGTAATGTGCAGTACTAAGCTTACAAAATATAAGGAAATACATAAAAAAGAATTTAAAGCGAACGAAATAGTACAAAAACATACATCACAATATATAAAATATTTTTGTTTTTATTATTGTACTTATTCAAGTATTATGATATGATGCATACCCAGTACGTCTCTGTAGGATTAATGACCTTGGCCAGGCTTACTGATTACACATTGGCAACCCCGTTTTTACAGTACCCATGGCAAATTACGCAGGCTGGGCTGGACTAGAAGTTGTGACGTCACGTCATAGCACTGAGGCCTTGTATTTTTACATATTTAGGTAATTAATACACAATAAAATTAAACAACATTTATTCAAAACATAAATGAATTGAACTATTAAGTGAATTAATAAATTCTTAAATAATGTATTTAAGGAATAAACAAAATAAAAATAATAATAAATAATATAGATATTATGACAATAGAAGTTTCATAGCTGCTAATATCTTCAATATCATGCAAAAATAGAAGTTGTGACATATGTCTACCTTTTAAACAGTCTCTCGTTTGGGTTAAGGTTTGACCTGAAAAAAGCTGGATGTCAGTAGATGGTAGGCAATGCACGACACATCGAAAAAAAACTGGTAGAAGCACCAAAGGACTCATAAATTAACAAAATAAAAATGCGACAAAGAAAATAAGGATCTTGACTCCAATAAATCTAAAACTTTAGACTATACAAAGTTATGTGTAACATTATGTTAAAAAAAATTGAAAATAAACATTGTGTGTGTTACTTTGTTCTAACCCTGTATATTATTTACCGTACAATATTATTTTTATATCTCGCTTTCAACAATATTTATATACTTTGTTCACAGTTTTATTTTTCTGTTTATAGGTTCCTAATTATGTTTACTTATGGTAAAATTAAACCAAAACTATTACAACATACAAAACACGGGGAAATTGGCGCCGTTTATAGTTCTTTCATCAGCGTATGTGCTGTTATAGAGCATGTCCACGTAACACAAGTTTACTGGGTCCAACTTGGGCTCGCCCGATTTACATATGGCGCATTCTGTTACTCTATATGTGTTCCAGACCGGTTCCCAACCGGCCCGGCTGAGATTCTTTAGAAGAGCACATTAAGCGCACACATAGATCTAGACCATGTTTATTCATTATTCAGTTTACCTGCAAACGTCGCAGTGTGTAGACAGCGCGAGGATAAAAATAAATAGTAACAACTATGTTGCATCTTCGGTGGTGTTTGTTGACAGTTGAACTGTAGAAAATTGTTTCTCGGCCTCCCCACGCCTTGATTGAACCACCGCCATAAGGATAGATTTCATAAACGACGATTTCTGCATACCCTTGACCTAATCCTAGCTGTGCGATCATCTGAAAATCTAATCACTCGAGTGTTATCGGTGAATAACACAGAACGCCATTGTAGACGTTGGAAATATGATCACTGAAATTTCATTGATATTACTATGGTTGAGTGAATAGGACACTTGTTTTTTATCCCGGGATACTAGGTTCGAACCCCGTCGAGAAGCTAGGATTTTTTCGGACGCAGAAATTAATCCCACCTTACTTGGATATTCGGTGTATGACCGTTGTCTTCTAATATTTAGCCCCTTCTCGCACAACGTGTTACTTTAAAGGAGTTGTATTACCTGGGATGTTTAATGTTATGTTATGTTATGTTATATGGAATTTCATTCCAAAATCATACAATAAGATCGCACTTTTTAATACAATAAAGAATTGTTGTACGGAATTGGTTGGGGGACAAGTTCTGCTATAAAAATAATTTAACAGACTTTAAAATGATGTGTCACTTGATCCCTCTTGCCGTTTGAAGTTTTGGGGGTAAATAACACCCCTGTTTAGGGCTTGAGTTGATACTAATGGAAATAGGGAATTTAAATTTCCCCTTTGAAAATAAAATTGACCTGTTAAAGCGTTTTTCTAGAGCTGAGTCAAAATGGCATAAAACAGGATGGACTGTTTTTGTTGGGCCGCTCGGTTGAATCGGCATGTAATCTTGAAAAACACTCAAAACCACTTAAAATTATTGTCAACATTTTTAATATAAATTAGTACCTATTTACATTGCTGCGCATAACAATATTATATAAAGATAATAATTGTTAAATAAATAAATATTATTATTCTTCTATATTGTTCCATTTTAAAAAATTAAAAAGCAAACACTACTGAATAAATATATATATGCTATCATGTTTAATAGTACCCAATACTAATCATTATAATTTCTCCGAGGATACATATGTGTGTATATGTGTATATAGAGGGACCGAAAAATCACTACCTTGTAAGCATGCTGTAAGACAACACTAGGAATAGCAAAAAAAAGACATGTCTTTTTTTTGCTACTCCTATTTCTTAGTAAGGTAAAGTTAGATATTGTGTGTTAGGTGTGTGGGGTACTGTTAGTATAATTAGTACACGAATGTATTTTATACAACGTTTTATTAACTAAAATATAATATCAACAGTGTCGTTGGGAACTTACGATGAAACTAAATCCAATCGTAGTCTTATACAAAAACCCTTACATAATACAAAAGGTAAATAGTACAATTACGGTTATTAGTCGTAGTGACATATGATGAATAAATGATTCAGATACTCGGTGGTGAGTTCCTAAACTCAGTCACCCTGTAACTGTCGTTCGTCCTCGCAACGACAACTTATGAGAATATACCTGTAACAAAGTAGTTTTAGAAATGAATTGAAACACTATTACTATTAACACACGAGTGGCATAACTGATACCAGCACACTGTGTGTAAATACTACCAGAATTGGTGTAACTGTATATAAATACCACCACAACGGGCGTAAATGTATGTAAATACCACCACAACGAGCGTAAATGCATGCAAATACCACCACAGAGGGTGTAACTGTATGTAAATATTACCATAATGGGCATTACTGTATGTAAATACCGCAACAAAGGGCGTAACTGTAAGTATATACCGCCACAATGAATGTAACTGTATATAAATACCACCACACAGGATGTAACTGTAGGTAAATACCACCATAATAGGTGTAACTGTATGTAAATATCGTTACAATCAGTGTAACTGTATATAAGTACCACTACAGAGGGTGTAGCTTGGGTAAATACTATCAAATCAGGTGTATCTGTATGTTTGCTGCTGGAGATGCATCCGAACTACCACTAGAACGATAACTAGAACTATCACCAGGATTGGCATGTCGTTTTTCTTATTTAGTACAATTAGTAAACGAATGTATTGATGATGTCACTAAAGTGATTGACTGTGATAAGCTCCTGTTTGCAGACGATCTAAAAATATATGCTAAGATTAACACAATACAGGATTGCTTATTCTTACAATCCCAGGTTAACTTGCTTATAGAATGGTGTACTACTTCCAAACTTAATCTAAATGTATCTAAGTGTAAAGTCGTAAGCTACTCGCGAAAGAACAAGCCAATTTTATATGAGTATTCTCTAAACGACCAAGTGTTAGATAGGCAAAATTCAACAAAAGATTTAGGCATACTGTTTGATAATAAATTATCTTTTGCCAAACTATGTGTTTAGGGCTGTCATCCTCAAAAACTTTAGGTTTTATTATCAGAAATTGTAAATCTTTCACTAACGACGCTGCGTTGAATGTTCTTTATTATTCACTTGTACGTTCCAAATTGGAGTATGGATCTCTAATTTGGTACCCAATTTATGAGAACCATTCAACATATCTCGAATCTATCCAAAGAAAATTTTTAAAATTCTTAGCTTATAAAAATGATCGTGTATATCCTGGTCGAGGCTTCAACCACGAATTACTTTTATCTAGAATCGAGATGTCATCATTAAAGACTCGACGGATTATGAACAGTTTAATTTTTCTCCACAATCTGCTTCATAATAAAATTGATTGCTCACCACTTCTTGAACTCCTTAATTTTAGAGTGCCAACTTTCAATTCCAGACAAAATATCACTTTTTACACACCTAATGCAAGAACCAATGTCATTAACAAGTCGCCTATTTACGTTATGTCACATAATTTTAACTCTGTATCTGATCTGTGTGATATTAATCTCTGTTCAGTTCTATCCTTAAAAGAAACCATTCATAGACACTTTCATCCATAGCTTAACTATCCCACCATTGTTGTTATGTTACCTACTTTATTGAATACTAATTATGTTTATAACTCGATCTAAACTGCTGTCATTATTATATTATTGTTACCCTCCAGTGCTATATTATTGTAGTTATGTATTACTTTGTTTAAGTTAAGTCTACTATGTATCCTTATAATATAAATTTTCTTTTCTTATTGTATTTCATACATTTTGTCCTGTAAGTGGATTTTATATATTATTACATTAATATTATTATTATTATGAACATATTTACGCGGTGGCACATCACCTAGCGTCAACTTTGGAATTGACGTCATTTTTCGCTTCCTCGCGATCTCTAATTATTTCATTCCAAAGGATTCTTTTTTATGTATCTCATTGCGATGAAAACTTTAAATGAAAAAACAAAGAATTATTGCTTTAAGGTTTTAAAATAATGCATACAAACAAAAGGAGCTGCGAAATTGATTATTGCCGTTGCTGCTAATGTGAGTCTTAAAACGCTCCAGCGTATGCACGATAACATCGTGAAAAGAGTCAACGCTTGTCTAGGTGCAAATGAGTAGAATTTTGAACATTTATTATAATAAAGTATTGTATATAGTTAAAGTGTTTCAGGTATTTATAAAAGTGTTGACTTTTTCTACTTTTAGTTCCTTAACTGAGGGACAAAGAATTTTTTAATCATTTTTTCAGCACTATTACATCCCTAGAAAACGTACCCTCGAGGTGCGCAACTTTTGGGCCACCCTGTATATTTAAATCCTTGGAAAATGTGTATATATTATTGAAATTATTGATATTCAGTTCATAATCAATTTTCGTTTATCAAAAGTTAACCATTTATAGTATTTACTACTTAACCAGAATAAGTATATTTTATCGTAATGAATTATTGTTGGAATTTTCCACTAAAATTTGTTCCATAAAAAAGAACAGATACCTAAGTGATGTAAATTTTGTAATTGCCAGTAAGTTTAAGGCAATGTAACATTAGACATAATTATTTTAAACAATCCAATTACATAAAAACATGAGTATTATGTATAATTTTCATAAGCAAACAAATAAGTGAACTAAGCAGGTTATATTTCTCTAATCATATTAATTTGTGTTATCATTTTACCATTGCAAATCTTTTTTGCAGATGTTTATATTTTAATGTTTACTTTAAACGTGTTATGTAAAAAATAAGAATTTACGATTATGTTAAATTTTGATTCTTGTTTTTAATTATAACAATAAATATAGCTAAAGACGACTGCGAAATGTACTAATTTAATTATAGTAATAATATTAATAAGGTTTGTTCAACCAGCAGTCAAAACCAGTTTGAACCATGAGAAGTTGTCTTATTAGCCAGCCATACACAAAACAGCTGCCTAACTCCATTTATCGCATACAAACTTGATATTTAGGGATATCTTTAAATTGACTTGTAATATAGTTACATAAAACAGCTATCGTTGTGATACGTACATTTTATGTTCGTTCCTTGGGCCTATTTGCGATTCTAGCATTTGCTCGTTTATATTTTTACTATTTCTTGTAAGATTGGTATTTCCAGCATTTTCAGATTTCTAAAATGCCACACGCTATTCCAAACCTGCCTGATATGGGATACTTCTAACACACTAACAAACGCTTTTCAACGTGAGACTGCAAACTGCCGGTTTAAACTTGCGTGTAAGTCTTGGCCGTTTGTGAAAAGGGACGCTCTTGATGCGTGCCGTTCCAGCCCAGAGCTTCGGAACTCCCCGACTTACGCACACTACCATTACCATTTAGCGTTAAATACATGTATTAATTACACCGGCACACAAAAAAAAAGTTGTTTGTACATTTGACACCACCTACCTCCCGACATGTATTTCGACCCGCTGAATCCGAATTTGAAGTCAGTTTGGACCGTACACCCTCAAATATCGAGTAAACTGAAAAACTGTAAAAAATAGCGAAAATTGGGAGTTTCGGTAATAAAAAAAAATGTTGTGGATCTAAACCAAGCCTAATTTTTATGTATTTCGATACGCTGAATACGAATCTAAAGTATATTTAGACCATAAGCCGTTTTAAATCTAAGTAAATTGTAAAAAACCCTCGAAAATTGCTAAAAATGGCAAAAAATTGTGATTATGTTGATGAAAAAAATTTTGTAGACCCGGATCGAAGAGGATTTTTATGTAATTTGATCTGCTGAATCCGAATCTGAAATATATTTGGCCCATTAATCACTCAAAATCTCAAAAAATAGCAAGAAACCGATAAAATAGCAAAAAATTGCAGTTGAAAAAATTGAAAAAAATCTATGAAACACGCTTAAATACGTTTCTTGTATTTTTTTTATGCATAAAATACAAGTTTAGAATCTGAAAATGTGAAAAATTGTAAAATCTATAAAAAATGACGTATAAACAGAATGAAAATTTTTATCATCAACGTAATCACAATTTTTTGCCATTTTTAGCAATTTTCGAGGGTTTTTTACAATTCACTTAGATTTAAAACGGCTTATGGTCTAAATATACTTTAGATTCGTATTCAGTGGAGCTTAGTTTAGATCCACAAAATTTTTTCTATTACCGAAACACCCAATTTTCGCTATTTTTTACGGTTTTTCAATTTACTCGATATTTGAGGTTGTACGGACCAACTGACTTCAAATTCGGATTCAGCGGGTTGAAATACATGTCGGGAGGTAGGTGGCGTCAAATGTACAAACAACTTTTTTTTTGTGTGCCGGTGTTATTTTCGTATTTTATAATAAGTGGCCTTTAACTATGGTATTCTATTTATTTCATTTTACAATGATAATATATAGGACGAGAGTTACATACGCGTATCGCACTAGACCCTCGCCCTGGCCGCTGTTATGGCCCAAATACTGCAATGCCGTGGTTTTTGTGTATTACTTGTTCCTTATAACAAAGCAATTGTCGTCCTGAATAGAATATCTTTTAAAAAAAAATTATGCTCTCATGTTTTTGTTGATTTGATTTATTGAATGTGTACAGGAAAAATTGAACAAAAAACCTGTTTAATTTTTAATTTTTTATATTATTGGTTTTAGTGTTTTGATGACTATTGGGAAGGGGGGTTATACGGGAGGTGAGGTAGCGGGATGAGAGTGTTATGTATTCGTGTGTTGTCTGTATGTCTGTCGTGTTATCGTTGTTCGTCGTAAAGTGGAAGTCTTGTATATGTATTTGTGTGTATGTTGTACTTCATTGTGCCTTCTGTGACGTGTCATGTCTCTGGTCAAGTTTGATGTCTGGGTGTTGTTTTTGAGGAATTTCGTCGCAGTTTCGTAAATGTAAGATTGTATTAGTTCGAGTCCGTTTTTCTTGTGTAGTTGTTGCTTGTTATTGTATTTGTTGACGTTTGTCAGTAATCTGAGTAGTTTGTTTTGTGTTGTCTGTAGTCTTTTGTACTGCGTGTCCGATATGTGGCTCCATGCCGCACACGCGTACCTCATTGTCGGTCTGAGTATAGTTTTGTAAATAGTTTGTTATCTGTAGTTATTATGCTATCTTTGTTATTAAGTGAGTAAAGTCTGCTTAGAATTGCGTATGTCTTGTTAATTGTATTTGTTATGTGTCGTTTGAAAAAGAGTCATTTGTTAAATGTTATACCTAGGTATTTTACGTTTTCTTTGTCGGTTATTGTTTTATTATTTATTTTTAGTTTATGGAGAGTTTTGATGTCCTCGTTGAGTTTGATTTTCCAGGTTTTGTAATCGTCTGTCAATCTGTCCATGTGGTATTGTACTTTTTCTGTTGCCGTTTGTGCGTAAAAGGATTGTCCGTAAATGGTCTGTAAATGGTCGTATCATCTGCGTTGAGTACTGTTTTTGTGTTGGGGTGAGTGGGTATATCGGATAGGAACAGATTAAATAAGATTGGGGAAAAGACGGTACCTTGCAGTGTCTGCAAGGTAGCGGGTGTACCCGCCTGGACTTCAACGATGACACAGCATCGTTATTCTCACTTTGAATTTTTGGTTGCTTATATTAAATTCTATGATAGCTAAAAACTTGATTTAAAAACATAAACTAGAGAAAAAAGTTTATAACCGAAAATTGTTTTCGAATATACAGAGTGAGCCAAGACGATTCTACAGGGTCAAGTAACATTTTTTAAATGAAATGCCATGTATATCAGAACATTTTTTGAAACCCCTTTGTGGCCTCCTTTCACTCCTGTATTATTATTGACTTTCTCCCAACCATTTGGATGTAACTTTTTTTTTTTTGTTGAAATTATACCAATCGTCTTGTATATTCGAAAATAATTTCCGGTTATAGACTTTTTTGTCTAGTTTATTTATGTTTTTATCTCAAGGTTCTAGCCATAGAACTCGACATATCGAAGTCGGACGCACTATGGCCCCACCCTGTATAATTTATAAACTCACGAAATGTGGCGGTGTGTCTAGATGGTTTTCAGTTTAAACAGGAGGCCCGAATGCCAAGCAGTATCGAAGGCTTTTTCTATGTCTAACAAAAGCATGGAAGTTGATTGTTTCTTGTTAAAATCTTCTGTGACGTCCTGCACGACTCTGCACAGTGCAAGTGCCGTGCTGTGCCCGCCCTTAAAACCAAACTGATTGTCAGGTACTAGGTGTTTTTTGTTTACAATTTTATTAAGCCGTTTGAGAATTATTTTCTCTGCAATTTTACTCATTGCATGGAGCAGCGATATCGGGCGATAGTTATTTTTATCTTGAGCAATCTTGTTTGGTTTTAGGAACGGGACCAACATGGCAATTTTCCATTGTGATGGAGAATATTGAAACTTTAGGTTATTAATGACGATATGTGTGAGGGATACAAGGGCTTTGTTTGGGAGATGTTTAAGGATAATGTAAGGAATGTCGTCGGGGCTATGGGCTTTATTATTGTGTAATTATTTGATAATTTCTTTTAATTTGGTAGGTGATGTAAGCAATTAAGATAATTTCCGTGGTGAAATTACATGGTAAAAATGATTAAAACTAAAAAAGTTTTAATTATCTCCAGAAGATGCCAACTTGGGTGACGAAACGCGTGTCGAGTGCAGTATGTATTGTTTTGGTGTTTCGTGGAAAGCTACGTCAGCCACTCCTGGATATCTGGTCTTAAATCGGGAGACCCAGCAAGCCATTTTATGGCTCCCCGACTACCGATAGGTCTATTGAGAAATATCTGATTTAACTATTTCCTGACTTGATTCGCATAGTGCAGGGCTACCATTTTGCTGAAGCCACACCCCCATTTTGAATCAAATTGTTCCCATTAGGATATAAAGCAGCGCATGCAGATATCACGTTTTTTGTAAATTTCCATCTATGACGCCCAACAATACCTCCGTAAACATTTACCATCTGCAGTTGCTGCTTGTGGATTATTTCTCGACCAATATCGAAAATTGTGCCAGTTTACTGTTGCGCTATGGAAAAAAGATTGCTTAATCACTATTACAACGTTAAATCGCAAAACTGTAATCTTTTCGAAATCATTCTCGGCGTAGTTTCTGGACTACATGCACCATATAAGGACATAATTTTTCTTTTTTAGAAGATTTCTGATCAATTTGAGCTCTGCATCGCGATACACAGTAAGTTGTTTTATAGATAGTTGAGGCGTTTTCTCCAATATTAACGGAATATCGAGAGCACTTTCCCGGCCGATTTGGTCTTCCAGCCTTTGCACAGTGGTTCTCCGTCCACAGTAAAGTGTGACAAAAATATAAAGTGCATGATAGGTATGTTTTTATGATTAAGACAAAAGCAATTTGGCATAATAGATATTTAATAAAATAATTAATCAAAAAAACAACACACAGTTTACATGAGCCCAATATACGATTCGTTGAACATAAGAATTATGCTTGGAAGAGAATTTGAAAAATAAAAAAATATGAGAACACGCGTGGAATAGCAATCACGTTCACATATCCTATCCGTATCAGTTTTTTCCAGAATGTTTAAGCCAAATATCAAAAATATGCATACGTGAGAACATGCACTGATGACTTGTACATATAACAAAAAATATGTATATTTACTACAAATAAACCAACAATTAAACTACATACAATAACTTGCAAAGACTGTACGTGTAGCACGTAGGGTAGGCATTTACTATGTGACGTGTATGCATACGTGGCACTTAAATTACTGGAAAAATTTGAAAAAGTTGAAAAACCCGTTAAAAAATATAATAAAAATAAAACGTAAGCTATCTGTAGCGCAAAATTTGTTTCGGGGCAATAAAGGACTAGTAACTAAAACAAATTGTTAAGAATCTAAAAAAATGCTTAAAAAAACCGCATGTCGTATTAGTCACACTGCAACTACAATGACCCACAAATAGGTACATGTATTTATTATAAATGTTTTGTAGATACCTTGCTCTTGAATATCCACTTGACATAAACACCCTATTTCTGAGAATAAATTAGCGAAAAATTTAGGTTGCACTAACATGAGTATCTGATAAGGCGGTCACTTTGTTCGATGCATTCACTTCTGATGACTAAAACGGACCAAATGCAATTTTAAAATTGTAATTAATTTATAGTTCCATGAAACTGGGACCTAGTAGGTGTTATGACGATAAGAAAATATGAAGAATATTGACATGACTTTTTAATTTTTATCATATGGAGGAAACCAGTGTGCTATGGAGTATTTTTGACACTTCCCATTTCTCTAAATTTCTTCAATACTCTACTTACGAAACATTGTGTAATAGTTAAACAAAGTCCAAACCTCTTCTTCTGTCCTTTCTCTATCGCCATATTCTACCAAAATCAAAATTTCGAGTCCATCTTTTTCTTTCAATTGGGTCATTTTGTAAGATTTAACTATTTTAAAGAACATAGCAAACTAGCCAGTAGGTTATCATAATAATATACCAACTGTAATCACACTTTTTATTTTTGCAGATTTAGTTCAGAATTAATTGTCTTAACCGACCATTAACCATAACTTAAGTAACTTCATTAAAACTATTACCATGACATTTGGTTTGTTGTGTATTTAAGCGTTTCAAATAAATGATAAATAAATAATTTTTAAAATTAATATGAGCTGGAAGGTCATAAATAAAGCAAAATTTGTTACAAAAACGTTGTTTTTTCATTAAAAAGCATTGTTTTTTTTAAATATAAATATATAATTATTGTCCTTAACGTTGCTAAGATTTTAAATATTTTTATTGTCATATTTATAATTCTCATGGTTTTCGTTATGGACATAATATAAGTACTTATTGGATTGGAGAATAATTTCATTCAATAGAAAAAACCAGTTTAATTTGCATTAATTGATCTTTACTCTGATATAAGTGTATGAAAAAACACCTACTTACTGAAAGTATCATCCACAGAGAAAGTGAGGTAGTCGCGCTCATATAAGTATTCGACGATATCATGCCTGCCAAGGTAAAACAGTATGTGAAAAGAGTAAGTTCTGAGGAAAAAATGTTCTTTGTGCTCATTTTTTTTTTTAATGAAATTTGGGCCAGTATATTAGCATTTATATGTCCAAAATTAACACAAAAAAATACACTAATAGTGTTCAGAAACAAATAAACATTATTTTCTTCAAAACCTATATTTTTCACATATACATAGTGTTTTTATCTAGGCAGGCAAGATGTTCGCGTTTGGTGTCCGGTTTGTTCCGTCAGTTTTTACAATCGTCGGTAATCGACATTATTACTGTTACCATGGTTATTGCTGAACCCGATTCTCAAATTATTTAAGTTTAGCATGTCATGAAATGACATAATTAGAATCAGGGAATTTGTGTATCATGACGCAAATAGCAGTAACATACTGCAAAGGAGGGACAGATGGTACAGTATTTACCTTGTCAACTTCTTTACATAACAGTTCCTTTATGTTTTACCTCCTTTATTTGTTACCGCCAGTCAACGTTTGGTGTTTTTTCGACGACACATGTTTCGTCATAGGGGATTTACTAATAATTGGACAATTTACATATGGCAGTCTCATACTTTACATAACAACACTCAACACATCACTTTCTGAAGATTGCCTCGCCATTTTAATGTTCCCTAACGCACTACACTAAACAGAAGATATCAAATAAACAAAAAATGTCTTTTTAGTCGCTGTACACAAAACAGAACGCTAGCTAGAATCTTTTCGGACTAAACAAATTACTAATTGTATAGAAGGTCATACGCCAGGTAGTCACCTAGGGACGCAAACGATATTCGACCTTCGATACTACACACATAAATAATTTACTCGGCCGTCGTCGTTGCCAATATAATTGTCAGCGATTGACGACTACTCATCGGTGCCGGTTTTACATGCAAAAGATTATTTAATTAATCAAGTACACTGTCAAAAATTACAATTTAATTCATTACTATTATATCACGCGTTTTTCGGAATACTCATTTTTTCCCTTGCAGTTTCTGTATAAAAACTGTATTATTAGATCTGCTACTTTATGTTCATTTGCGTCAGATGAATAATAATTAAGTATTACTGGCCGAATTTAAATTTAGTACTGAGAATAGTGAATAAACGACCACCTACTATATCTGTCTCGTGCATATCAATGTAAAGTAAAAACCCAGTAAAATTTCCTGCAATAAAACAATTTAAAAAAATAGGGAATAAATTAATAAAAATGAAATTTTAAGAGGAGTCAACAATTAATTATTTTGCATATTATCTTTTTTGTAATCAAAGTTTCAACGTTTTGGGAAATAGCCGGGAAAATAATTATTTAAAAGGATATATGTTGTACTTATCTATGATAAGTTTTGTAAAAGTAATAAATAATAATTAGCAAAAGAATATTTTTCAGCGTTATTATTTTTTATTTCACTCTATATTTTAAACTTTTACCAAGAAGAGGATACCTAATTTATTTTTGCATTACAAAACTTCTTTTCTTCTTAAAAAATGCAGCAAATCAACTTTAAAATCAAACCCAAAGTTAGTATTTTTATGCATAAGCGGATAAATCCAAGATTATTTAACTTTATGCACTTAAAATAGGATGAGAATACTAGTGAACCAGAACCAGAAAGAGAAATAAAGGAGAAAGAGAAAACATTTTAAATATATAATAAATAAATATCAAAATTGTGTTGGTAACTTTGCACAGTGCCACTATATTTTGTTTATTTTAACCCCCCCCAAGTAACAACTCTAAGATACTTTTGATTTATTTAGGTTTTAAAAGTGCTTTAACATATTCAATAAAATGATAGTGGTTTTAAAATTACCTTAAGATAAACTAAAAGTTTTTAAAGACCACTGATTCTTATGCAAAGGATTTAATGCACTCTTTAAATTAAAATAAAAAAAACTGTTTGCTCCTAATGCCCTATTGATCTTATACTAGTTTTGTAATACTCTTGACATTGGCTATTTTAAAGCTAATTTGCCTTTTTAAAGAATTAAATAGCAAGTTGGTTTTAAAACAATCCATTTTGGAACAAATGGTTTTAATGTAGTTTTATGGAGTATCCTTGATGTAGTCATTAAAACCCATTAAGAAAACTATTTTATCTTAAGCCTATATGCTCAATGAAATTCCACATTAAATCCTAAAACATAGTTTTTACTTTTTAAAGAGTGAATTAAAAATATTTTAAAGTTCAAAGGTTTTAATTTAGTCAATTTGATTAAAAGAAATGCCTGTTGGATTTTTGATGACTTTATTAAAACTAATTCTACCCCCTCCATAATCGGAGAAAACACGCCATCTGCTCAATAAACTGATTGCTGATTTAGTGAACCAGTGCAGTCCGTGTACCTACTTTATGCATGAATGAAAACTAGAAGACATATTTAAAATGGAAAATATTAGTGACAAGTATTTTAAATTAAAACGAAGTCACTAAATCCAGCAATCACAAAACCGGCACAATTTTAAGGTTAGGATTTCATACACGCGCCAGATCCCTTTAAATCAATAAGGCCACGAGTCTGAACATATTAAAGCAACTCAGTTTTAAAAGGAAGATTAAATAAATGTCTGGGAGAGTAATTGTACTTAAAGTGGTAAATAAAACGCTATTTTAAGTCTTGTAAGATTTAAAATGTTCTATTAACTTGCAATCAGTTTTTATCTACACCACGCCATTTTTTATATAAGATACAGACCCGCCATGATGAATATTTTCAATAGCCAAAGAAAAAAATATTATTGCAATATATGCGCTTTACATCCTCTTAAATAACTGAAGGACGGTGTGTCCATACATGCAATTTAATAAAAAAAAATGCATTTGGATGTTTAGATGCAAAATAAAAATTGACGATATTTTTAAAAAAATTTTTAGATAATAAAAAAAACATTATATTGGTGGCGCTCGAGTTATGTAGAAGTATTTTATTATATTTTGTCAGAAAAGTGCCATCCGTTGGTAATTTTTACCAGAATAGTTTGCATTTGAATATTATTTTTGATCAGCTTTATATGCGTTACGTTTAAAATATTACCACTCTGTCCCATTAGAGACTTGCCGTTGTTTTAACTATTTCACGCATAAAGTTGTCCGACTTTAAAACAAAATAAAACCCTTTTAGGATTAATTATAATGATTCTCAAGGCAATTTAGTCTGCTGTAATTTTATTTTAAATGCAAAACGTTTTAATACATAAATTTAAGGTTGCCTTGAAGAACTCTTTAAGAATATGAAATTAAAACTAAATAGTTTTTAATATAGTTTTAAAATTTAGTCTTCAAGACCCTTTTAGGATGGGCCCTTTTTGGCTAGAAGCTGCTTTATGGTGATCCTAAGCTTGTCTTGAAGATCATTTGGTTTTATTCGAAGTTTTATTGTATAATTTTAAAGCGACCTTGGAGATCTTAATAAGAGCATTAGTGTTACCTGCCCCCCCCCCCCCCCAAGAATATGAAAAAGTTGTCGTAAAAGTTAAAAGCTTGAGGAAATTTTTGTATGTAAAACTATGTAAAATTAGATTTTTATATAATTTGTGTATATTAAATTCTACTTTTGTTGTTTTCCTATTTTTCTGCATTGTTTCTAAGAATATTTGTTTTATTTCTTACCTATATGTTTTTTTTTAATTTTCTGTATTGGCTACATTGTGCATCCCTTTTTTATGAAAAACAAAAAATTAATTGTACTTTTAAGCAAAATTTTAAATACTGCATTTATGCCAAAACCGAATAAACCCAGATTAAAAAGTAAAAAGAAAAAAACAAAATTTAAGCAAATATATTCCTTAAATCTTTGGGCTGAAATTGTTAGCGGTGCTTGGCTCATTCATTCTACCAAATCGGCTTACCAGCAATGACTATTTACGTTGCAAAATAATGTGGAAGATTTGCTGGAGGATGTGAACTTATATGTGCTTCAAAGTATATATGTACAATGGTGCACCACATCATTTTCGACAGGAAGTTCGCGAGTTCCTAAATAAAGAGTTTCAAAATAAATGGATATGTCGAAATGGACGTATTACCAGGCTACTCCGCTCGCGGGATCTAAATCCTATAGATTATTTCTTTTGGAGATATCTAAAAACTTTAGCGGTGAAAAAGGTAATTTTTTAGATATTTATTTTCTTATAGTGCATCTATTCTTAACCGTTTACTATAACCTACCATTTAATACCATAGATTCATAAACACCTTGTATATTCTTTGATAATATATCAAAAAAACTTTTAGCGACTTACTTCAATCTTAGGAGATACTGTAATTTTCTTAAGGCGTCGAAGAAAAATACTTAAAAAACTGTAGAGAACTTCATACGAGGGTATCCTGAAGATTACTGAGAAATGTTTTGGGTATACAGATTTATCGAATAGATTTCTAATTGTCGGATCCCGTCAATTCGTCAGGACTTAAGCGGAAAAAGTTTTCATCAATTTTTCTTTGCAAACATACTGCCAGCAATCAGTACAATACGATATCGTATAAAAAAATGCTTAAATTCCACCAGGTAAGTCGATCCAAATTGTATGTGATACAAGAACTAAAATTTAAATCATTCTTTAGTACCCAAAAAGGGATAACTTTAAACAAATTAAAAAAAAGTAATTGGCGTGTTTCAAAAATTCAGTTTATTAAATTAATTATTCTACATTGTACGATTTGTCTACAGTGTAGACATAGTACAATGTACTACACCACAAAATTTTCCAGCAAAAACATAGTTAATAAAACGACTGAAGTGTCTAGTTCTGGGAATCTGGGGAAAAGACTGGGTGTCAGACCGATGCCCTGGAGACTACCTCCCATATCATCTAGCTCTAAGGATACCTATTTTTAACCAGAAGACTCAAAAATAGTTGGTTCCTGGTATAGAAAGTCAGTTCTGTGATATTTCTGGACGAAATTTTAATTTCACATCTTCACGTTATTGTTGAGTGATGTCAACTACGGTATTTCTGGTGTACAATTTGCAAATATACTTATATTAGTTATATTTTGAAGTAATATTTTTAGTTAATAAAATTAACTTTTGGTGTAATATACTATTAGACGTAATCTGCTTTATATTCTCAACCTTACACAAAACGTAAATAATCTAAAATATTCTGTATACAACTTACCAGAGTATAAAAGCTTGCATAGAAAATAACAGTTTAGCTACTTATAATAAAATAAAAGAGGGTGTATTATAACACCGGCACACAAAAAAAAAAGGTGTTTGTACATTTGACGCCACATACCTCCCGACATGTATTTCGACCCGCTGAATCCGAATTTGAAGTCAGTTTGGACCGAACACCTTCAAATATCGAGTAAATTGAAAAACCGTAAAAAATAGCGAAAATTGGGAGTTTCGGTAATAAAAAAAATTTTGTGGATTTAAACCAAGCCTAATTTTTACGTATTTCGATCCGCTGAATACGAATCTAAAGTATATTTAGACCATAAGCCGTTTTAAATCTAACATAATCACAATTTTTTATCATTTTTAGCAATTTTCGAGGGTTTTTTTACAATTTACTTAGATTTAAAATGGTCTAAATATACTTTAGATTCGTATTCAGCGGATCGAAATACATAAAAATTAGGCTTGGTTTAGATCCACAATTTTTTTTTATTACCGAAACACCCAATTTTCGCTATTTTTTACGGTTTTTCAATTTACTCGATATTTGAGGGTGTACGGTCCAAACTGACTTCAAATTCGGATTCAGTGGGTTGAAATACATGTCGGAATGTAGGTGGCGTCAGATGTACAAAGAACTTTTTTTTTGTGTGCCGGTGTAATTAAAAATGCCCATCGTAAATAAATTATACTTGAAATATCTCAGCTGAGAGTTCATCTGCGCATGACGAGCAAACTTTAACGTGCTCATCGAGGTGATTAAAGTAGTGTGCACTCGGAGTGCAAATCCGACAATTTATGAACGCCTTTAATATGTACCCAGTTAAAAATTATACCACTTTTCGTACGGCTAGTCTGCACTCCGTTATTGCTTGGGGTAATTTCGAACGGCCTCTAGAGTTTACGAATAATGCTATAAATTTATAAAGTATATTTTCGCGACATACCGGGTTACATATGAGCGGTGAGTAACGGTTTAACCCGCACCATAAACCGACAAAATAGTAAACATGTGTCGCGAAAATATAATGGTAATTAAATCATGGTTATGGATTTGAACATTTATTTCGTTTAACCTAATGAGGACTACCGCGCTTGAATTCACCACGAGAGGCGCTATTGTAGGGTAAGGCGAATGTTTTGAAGGAGCTATCCCTTTTTCAATCGTAACATCAAGACGCGTTCCAATTCCTCTCCTCGATGATCTCAGAAAAGAATTAATCCGTATGCAGGATGACGAGTTATATTTCCCATAAGCGTGTCCACCGCATGGTGCGCTCCCATGGTTCTCGTTATTTGGGGCAAAAAAGAAAATACGAATATCTGTTGATTACACTGAATTACATATTACAATTGTCCCAGTTCTGGCAAAGTATGATCCAAATTTAAGTACTAGAATATCAGATGATTCTTTATCATATGGTATTGGAGGAGTTTTAGAACAACAACAACATGATGGTATATGGACACCAGTCTGTTACTGTTCCAAATCTTTGAGTCCAACACAACAGAGTGTGCTCAAATATGAAAGGAGTCATTGTTCATTCTATGGACATGCCAGAGATTAAAAAATCTACTAATAGCTAAGCAGTTCATAATAAGAACGGACCACAAGCCACTTCTCCAAATTTTAGCTAGCAAGGACTTAAATAGTTTGTCGACTAGACTACAAAGATTTAGGATGCGACTGTTGACGTTTACCTATACTATGGAATACGTACCAGGTAAAAGTTTCGAGGTTCCAGATGCACTGTCGCGTGCTGCTTCTAAAGAGAAAAACGAAAATGAAGATAATTTGAATGAAAATGACTGCATAACATATATTAACGCAATCGTGGAAGAGGTGGATTCAATTTCTATCCGAATGCCAACAGAATTAAGACAAATACAGGAATAGAATAATAGATTACAAATTTCGTAAACATATGTTAGTAACGGTTGGCCTGAAAAGTCTAAGTTCAACCCAAACTTGCCACCTTACTATAAATTCAGAAATTTCTTAACTATTATCGACAACTTAATTTGCCTAGCTGAATGGATAATCATCCCAGAAATATATCGCAAGAAATGTCTTCAAGATATTCATATGGGCCACAAGGCTTCCGAAGATGTGAGGCTCGAGCAAAGAATTCGGTTTGGTGGCCAAACATAAACCAACAATTAGAGGACCTAGTAGAAAATTGTACGAAGTGTTTAACAAATAAGTCGCAACCAACTGAACCTTCATTACAAACAGATTTTCCATGTATTCCCTGGAGACTGGTTGGTGTTGATTTATGTGAATATAAAAATAATACATCTTGTTATTTAGGACTATTATAGTAAAGATCCAATAATGCATAAAATGTCGAAAACTACCAGTGAATCAATAATATTAAAAATACATTCTCACAATTCGGCATACTGAAGATTGTACGTTCAGACAATAGTCACAATTCAACAACTGGAATTTTAAAAAGTTTGCACAACATTACAGACTTAAATGGATTAGCAGCAGCCCACTATATACACAATCTAATGGATAAGCTGAGAGTGCTCTAAAGCTGATTAAAATAAAAAGAATATGTAATAAAAAAGTGTGAAGACCCTTTTCTAGGCCTACTGTCGTATAAAAATACTCATCCGTCATGTGGTGCCAGTCCAGCACAGCTTCTAATGGAAAGGGCTCTTAGAGATGCGTTGCCAGTTCATAAACAAAACCCGAAACTAAAGCTCCCTGACCATCAAGCAATACACAAAAAAATGTGGCAAGAAAAAAGAAAAAAGTGCAAATTCATTTAATGAACGACACAGAACTAAACCATTAAAATAATTAAAAAAGGATGACATGGTGTATATAACGGATAAACAAAGTCATGGCATTTTAGTTTCTCAATCTGAAGAACCAAGAAAAATAAGATGCAACAGAAAGTTCCTAGTACATCTTCCAAAAGAGAATAGCATGCGGGATAAAGAAAATGATGATACAGATCAAAAGACAAAGGACGATTCATGTGTAGATTCAGAAAACAAAGATGAGAAAGATGATGTGAGAAGAAGTTCTAAATTGTTTAAGAAGCCAATCTATCTAAAAGATATTATTTAAATAATTTTAAAATATAATAAATTATTCTATGCATGTATTTAAAAAAAAAATAGGTTTAATTAGAATTCTTTTGTATTTGTATTTTCAAAATAAAAAAGAGATATGTAAAGATTAGAACATCATAAGAGAAGAAGGCGGCGACGATTTTGAAGGTTGTTAAGATTTTGACATCTGTAAATGTTAAAAAGATTATGAATAACCGTTTAAACTTTGCTAAAGAGCACAACAATGAAGATAGCAATTTTTTAAATCAAAACATACACAGGTCGAGAGCAGGGTATGTATATGTTTGTCACTGTTGTAGTGAGGGTGATAATATTAGTAACCGTTCACTACATACCTGGTATGCTGCAAAAATTACCCTATAGATTACTACGCGTGATCGTTGTTTGTAATTTAGGGATATTACACGTCTGCAGGTTTGCTTGCACACCTGTATGTAGTCTGTGAATTCCGTGAATCTGTCTCTGTATGTCAAATGGTAATTTTTAAAATGTTGCTTGGAAAATTTACCACACAACGTACTCACAACGTATTTCTTTTATTTGTGCATAGAGAAACAAAAAATAAAATCTTTGTCTGTGTGTGAAGTGAGCATGCTCGAAACTCCCATCAGCTGTAATCAAATAGCACAAATGTCTCCCAGTTAACACAAGGTGTTGTTTTAAGCGCATAATGCAGATTTAAAAACTAATATTAATGGTTATTGAACATTTAAAACAATTCTTATTGTTTTGTTTGGTTAATTTTGTGTGCTCAAAATAGAGACGAGTTTGTATTTTACGGAATTGTCTCGTAATGTACAGGTTTATACGTGGAAGAAGTGCCATTGGTTTAGATACCTTGAAAAGAAGACTCACTACAATGATTCATTTCCAAATATTAGATATGGGAATATTGTTAATTATTTAGTTTTTGAGTGTAGTGCCTACAAAGAAAGAATTGTGTGTTTGGGGTGAAGGAAGTCCTTTAAGAAATTTCCCGCAAAAAAAAGTTTGTTGCGAAAGGATTTCTTACTGTTACACTAATTTATTATAATATATTGGTTATATTTCCATTTTTAAATTGTACAATGCTCTCAAAGATGTAAATATTTTGAATTCCCCATTTTGTATTTGTACGAATATTTGTATTAATATAAGTCCACAAAAACACAGATATGAAAAATAATAGATTTAATGATGTTGTGGAAAAATGTAAATCGTTTACCAAAAAATCTGAACAAATATCATTTGGTTTTCTGTGTCTGAGAACTGTGACGTCACGCGCACGCGACCCATACTTGGCCCTAGTGAGAAAAATGTCTTAATTTGTAGTTGGATTCTTTAAAACAATTGAATCCATGGGTTACTATGTTGTACTTTTCTGGCTGTCACAAGATGTTTAATTTTCAAATAAACTATTCCATTTTAAAAAGTGAGTTAATTTTCACCGGTGGCACAGTTAGCTGTTATTTATCTGATATTATTATCTGCAACTGGAAAAAGAAATTTGTCTCTGAGTAATGGACTTTAAGATAAAATTTGACAACACTGCCCCACGGCTAGCTTCCCATTGGTCTGGGGCTAGATAGAATTCATTACGTCAGCAGTTCTCAAACAATTTGGTGTATTTTTTTAAATATTTTTTTTGCCATTACGAAGGTAAAATTTTAGCAATCGACTTCTTTCACCAAGTACTACCTCCCATTAAAAATATATTCCCAAGTTCGTAAACACCCTATAGAGCATAGAACAGCTTTTTTCGTTAAACGAAAGTAGCAATAGTATCTTCAGTGTTGAAGCTCTTCATATCGAATTTAGACTTTTGGCCACTTTTTCAGAATATCGGGACGCTGTGAATTATGGTGGAGCTGGAATCTAACTTTTTGAACAACCCTCGTAAGTTACACGTACGTTCTATATATGGTAAACCAATAAAAAAAATCTGACCTCTGGCTGGTGTATTTGCAGGTCTTTCCATAAAGGGTGTTAATTCATTTAGCGCACGTCTTAATTTCCCTGATGGCATACGTCTAATATAAGCCGACAATGTCAACAACGATAGGTAAACAATGACCTCGCGACAGGAAGATACACCTTACAGGTACGCAAGCGACTGCGCTGCTGTTTTATTTCACCTGTTCGCGAAGTCGCAGCATTCGTTGATTAGTATACTCACCGCAAAGGTGGTCACCTAATATTTATCTCGCTGTCGCTAATAGACCTGTGATTTACAACTACTAGACTTGTTTATTCATAAGTTCTAATAAATACTGTAACAATGATTATTGTGACTTAGCGCGAACATTGTATTGGTGTTAATTTAGTTTGTTTGTTTTAATACTTAGGTAAAAGTAAATATCAAGCACGTGGTCTATGAGAATAAAGGCTGTAAATAAAGTGTTGTCTTCTGCTTTTGCTGTTAGTTATTCGCAGGTTCAAGAGTACAAACGTCAGATGTGCAATTAATTTTAATTTTGCTTTCCTGTTTTACTGAGGAAACAATTTTACTTGTTCTCATTGCGACTGACATCAGTGTACTAGTGAGAATTTTTGTAAACGATAACCCTCCATAAAAAAAATTAAAAATTAAAACGGGAGTGATTGTTTTTAATAAAAAAGTGTTTATTAAAAATTAATCGTAATGTGGCATTGATGGCTCCCTGGCATAATGCAAATAATTTTGTGTTGCTTTATTATAAAGTGAACTTAAATTGTAGTTGCAATTTTGGAATAGTTTAGTTTTTAAAGGAGGGAAAGTACCCACCCGTTCGACAATATGTGTACCTCAAGCTGTACGCCATCATATTTCGAATATAATAAAGGTGAGTGTTAAAAACATTTTTGGTAGTGTTTTAATTAATTTTTTTTTATGTATAAACAATTTATTATTTAAAAAAAGTGAAATGTTGATTTTTTGTTTTATCATACACAAAATGAAAGTCCAAATACACCGAACAACACATTTGTAAACATTACATTCAGATTCTGATTTAGAACAAGCTACATATATATTTAAACCATGATGGTGTCTACAAAAATAAAACACAGGTCAGGAATTTATTGTTCGATTAAAAATATTACAAAAATAACATAGAGTCCTGGTTTACCAATATTAATTTGAGTTTTTGCCAAAAATTTAAATGATTCCCAACTGTACCCATTGTTAAATTGCAAATATAAAACAAGATCTAAATACATAACATAAAATACCTACCAGTTAGTTAACCTTTTGAGTTTAACGAATTCTATACCTGCACCTAATTGATGTAAACATTTTTTCTTTTTTTAAAAATTAAGTGGGTACCTATACAAAATAAATAGTTATTTGCTAGTTCTTTCGTATTTCAGTAATGTGCCATGAAATTGAAAAAAACAATCAATTCTGTTTTACGTAACATACTTATTATGTATATTATTTATTTGTAATATATAATATTTTTTATTATAAAGGTGTTCAGAAGGTATATTTCCATAGTTGATGGATTTTCTGTAAAACAATCATTTAATATTATTTTATTATGAATTTATAATCAGTAATTAAAATAAATTAATTAACCCAAAATAATGAAAAGAAACTAGTAATATTACAAATAAAATAACTCCAGAGCTAGTGTCATATATCCCAAGAAAACAACGATGCAGATATGGACACCAGTGTTTCGAAATAATTTTTCCTCATCAGTGTCAAAGGAATCGGGTTTGGGATGGGATAGATCGGAAACAAAAACTAACAAAGGTTTGAAAGAAGTACACTGTACTTAAAACGCACCATCTTGTTCCTTTGTGTGCCACAGAAGGCCTCAATCAGAGCAGTTGACACATAGAACCCTCTATTTACTGTCCGCGCACCAATTCCCTTGGCTTTGTCGATGACCTTGGATGACAGGAGCCGAGGGGGGACTATCACTCTGTACTCCTATTGCATCGCTGTAGGTCTGGACCAACCTCTTAAGGGGGATGCCTGCCCCAGCGGCAATCCCATCCGCAAATGCAGACAATGTGACCATTTCGGCAGACCTCCACCGGTCTTCAATTGTTGGACCCTGACGACTAGGGCATTTCTCTTTTGACGCTCTTATGTCTTCGTATTCTTTCTTCGTCGGCTGTTAGCTCCCGGCACTTTATATCATCCTTCGTAGTATTATATTTAGTCCTTTATTAATGCAGAAAAATATGCGCCAAATTTCATTAAAATGATTATCTTGAGCATGTCAAAAGTCAAGAGAGATTAAAGAGTTCCCTCTAATGACTACAACCACGATCGCAGACAGAATTTTTTTTTAAGTTATACCAGAATTATCTATTGTCTAGAAATCTCGATTTTTAACTTTGGACGATTGCCATCGCCACTGAAGTGATAAAAATAATTTATAAATGCCAGATATTATTGTCAATCTTTTCCTTTCAAAGCAGTGCAAAAATGATTGATTTATAGCGGATGTACAACCTTATGTACCGGTAGCAATTATCCTTTAAGCCACATGGATATACTCTTATCAGGGCTGATATGTAAGTATCTGAATAAAATATGGTACTTTTGATATTTTATTTTACATCAAGAAAATTCTCGTACATTTTTAGAGAATAGTTAAAGGAAATTTGCGTGACTGGTGCAAAAACATACTGTATGGATTTAAATTATTTGTGTTGTTAGGCACTAAACAAATATAAAAAATGTGTGTAATTTAATAACAATTAATGTATCAGATATAGGAAGATAAGATAATGGAAATACAATTAAAGAATATGATACTCTCACGCACGTTTTCGTATAGGTATGTATTCCTCACATGATAAGTTAACAGTGGCTTGCTAACTTTTTTCAAAATCAGTGTTATTACTGGTCTTCTTTTTGATAATCTATACAAATACTTAATATAAAAGGGCTCACCTACCTGAACATAAAATTGTGAAGACAACGTTTGGCCTTGCATTTTCTTCATTTATTTACTTTCCACCTTTCACATTGCCAGACATTTGCTAGACATTTATTTACATTTATTTGCTTGTTTGCAACATTTACTGGCATATGTGTAAATTATTTGTTATTTTTTAACTTTTAGTGTTTGCCTCATTTAATATGTGTAATTTAAGTGCATCATGAATTATTAATTTGATGCATTAAAGAGTATTAATTCCATGATTAATTAATACCGCGAACATGAGGATATTCAGCCAATGTAATATTTTTTTGTATCTTATTACATTATTACTGCAATCAATGCAAAGAGTAAGGTCGTTGTGGTGGATAGAGAGGGACGAGGGGAATGGTAAAAAATTTCTTATAAAAATTGGGTGGAAGCTGAAGTGGGTTGGAACCTTTGATGTGAAGATAACGCTGATGTAGTTTGCCACGAAACACCAAAACACCATATACTGCACTCAACGCGCGTTTCGCCAACCAAGTTGGCAGAGTCTGGAGATGAGTAAAAGTTTTAATCATCTGCAGATGATTAAAACTGGTTGGCGAAATGTGCGTCGAGTGAAGTATATAGTGTTTTGTTGTTTCGAGGAAAACTACGTCAGTGTTATAAAAATTAAATTCGTAATCGGTCAAGATTTTAAATAATAAATAATAAACTTTCAATGTGCATTCATCTCGATTTTTATTACTGTTTTCGCATAAAATAATAGTTTTCGAAATTTAAAACAATGACAATGATGGTCGCAATTTTTTTTGGATATTACTTTGACGTTTCTATAGAAATGTTGCCTTATTTGTTTCAGAAAACCTCGCACAAAACTACCTTAAATCAGCAATATTGTGAACTGAAAATTCTTTTTTTAGTATTCCTTACAATTAATTTGAGTGGCATTTTGAAAAAAATAGTTTGACATATATTTTTTGCATACTCTTTAACCAAATATTACTTCCACACCCCGCACAGTGAGGAAGTAATGTATTCGTGCGAAAATTTTTTAAAATTTTTATTGCATTACTGGACGAATCTCGACGAATTATGACGATACACAAAGTTACAGACAGAAAAATAATTTTGTATGTGTATCTGTCTGTGTGGTTCGCGATAGCAGCTACAGTTTTTGAGATAATGCTTTCAAATTTGGTACACACATTCTAGAGGTCAAGGAAGAGATTGAGGTCGGTGATGAGCAAAATCGGCTTCAATGTCTAAAAAAAATATTAATGACATTCCACCAATGTGACTTTTTTGAACCGTCAAAATGTGACTTTTTTGAAACGTCAAAAATTACTTTTATTATAAACTCCACTACACGTCGAGTTTTACTACGGTGAGGAAGTTCTGATCCCCAAGTAATTGGCAGAGGTTTTTTTTTATATGAAACATCATTTTCTTGGTAAACAAATGTTTTTAAAATAATTATTACTAAGTGTAATTTGATTCGTCTAAATATTTCAAATAAATTTAAGTGAATATGCTTCTTTACTCAAATAAGACAACCATATTGATTCATCAATACATTATGTGTTCAAATTAAACAGCTAATAATTTTATTAAAGCATTGGTTTTTATATTTTATACTGTCATTCTTATCTGAATCGCTAGTATAAAAGTTTTAGTTGTATATTAAATCAAAAACAATACATTTTATCATAGAAAGTATTAAAACAACTACTCAATCTATTTTTAATTTGTTTTTGATATATCGGATTAGGGGTTTTCGTTTTTGTGTTGTAACTAAAGGAAATTATTTCTTAAGTGTAAAAACTTCTTTGTTTTTTTGATGAGTGAATATTTTTTAATATTTTTTTTTGCTTCTAATACTAAGAACACTAGTATTTAATTTAATGCAATTCTTGTTCCTAGATTGAGTAGTTGTTTTAATAGTTTCTATGATTAAATGTGTATTGGAAGTATTATTTTTGATTTATTATATACCTAAAACTTTTATATTAGCGCATTCAGATAAGAGTGACAGTATAAAATTCAAAAAACTATGGGTATTTATTATTATTATCATATTAGGTTTGAAAGAACGTTTATGTAATACCAAATAATTATTTCACTTTTTTTTTCTAGTAATGCATAAATACTAATCAATAATATATGTCAGATTTTTTAAAATATTTTTCTATGCTAATAATGCCAAAGAATACCCACTTTTAAAGTGGCGCTTATCAGATGTCGAACCGAGTGTCGAACGTAAGTATGTAAATCGTTCTTAAACTTTTTCTATTCATGATAACAAAAACGAAAACATGTAAATAAATAAATAAAAAAAAAACCTTCGTTAAGAGTCCTTTAACTTTATACCAACTTCCAAGTTTTAGGTGAAATAAATCTAAATGTGTTACATATACATACTGGTCAATGTACATTTAGTAAAAGATATATTTATGTAGTTTATTACTATTTCTGAGTGTCAGTTTTTCGAAGTGTTTTTATCAGAAAGTTTTAACAGGAAACTTAACATTTTTAAATACAAATTTTAAAGTTTTCATTTAAACAATTGTTTTATGGGCTGGGCATATTATGGTGGTAAATATATTCTTAGTAGATACAATATTAAACAACACAGTTGATGAATTTTTCAATTTATTTTCATGTTCAAGTAACCATCTATCCTATATCTAGTTTAATTTTTGTATGCTCACACCTTCAAGTAGCATTTTATCTAGGACCAATCTAAATTTGGAAGTTCTAGTGTACTGGTATGACAGATATGATTTTATAAAAACAGTGCCGTCCCTTTAAATGGCTTAAGTATATATAAAAAGAAAATATAACAGAACACAAAGATAATTTGTTCGCTATAAACGTTCTTCCACAATTGCCTACAGAAACACATATAACATATCATTTTAACTCTTTCAGGGGCAGAAATGTTATTAAAATGTTTACCCTATTTGGGCAAAAGTTTGAAAAAAATATTTATTATTATAATAATAGTTCAAAATATTAGTGAAAGTTGTAAATTAAAATTGTGAGGTTGTTCATGTACTAAACTTATGCGATAGTTCAAATTGTAAACCACTGTGCTTTAAAAAATAAATGCAACAAATGTGGTACAGTTGCAATACCACTGCGCCTAAAGTCTGAAACTTTTGGTGGTACATTCTTCGGTGCCCCTGGGCAATACAAGACAGGTCACGACCGCGACGGTCCTCAATGATGGATCCACCATACACTAAGAAAGCATTGGAGGATCAATAGAGCCTGTAAGCGAACTTGAGATTTTGTGATGGTGCCGAACAAGTTGAGATCAGCCTGGTTACTCGACCGGTGTCGAAAGACTGAACCTTTTGATTGGAGTTCTGATAAGCCACTGCAAATTTAGGAAACATCTATCTAACATATCATTAATAGATGTTGAGGAAGACCCTGTATGTCCAGGATCCGGGAGTGATGAAGAAACAAATGTCTTACCACTTTCTGGGCAGTGTGAACAGTTCGGCCTACTGAGGCATAGCAGCTTCTGTACTGAAGTACTTCTAAAGAAGAAGATGACATCGCACTAAGTAATATCCTGATCTTCATTAGAAGATCACAGAGATACAACGAGGCAGCAAGAGAAGTACCTCGAGAAGTACATTACTGAGGGGACGGTTGGAGGTTGGTAAAAAGAGCCTGTCTGCGGCCTACTTGCCAGGCGTGAGCCTACGCCACCGTTACCATTATCATTACCATTTTGGCTCGCATATACAGTAACAACAGGCGGACTACGCGAATCTAACGAACCGAATTCGGAAGCAGTAAAAAGCACCTGTGATACATGGACACGTTCTGTAACAACACGTACGCTAGGAGTTTTTTACTGGAGAAACTTCCATTTTTTGAAATGGTGACTTTACTGGCTTGCCGAGGTCGAACGAAGTTCCTAGCGTGCGTGCTGTTACTGTATACAGTGTGGAAATTAAGTACTGCATAAATTCAGTAATTCCGTTGATATTAATTTTTTGGAAAAAATTTCGAAGGGGTATAGCGATTTTAACTTCAGCAAATATTTTCAGTCTATTTTCAGTTTCTTATGTCATTTATTTTTTTAAGTTATGACGTCATCGACTTTTTTTTAAATGACAACCTGTATTTTTTATTATTGATTTTGGTAGTAGTTTTTATTCCAGTTCCGACCGAATAAAATTTTCAATATGTTATTATTTGAATAAAAATCTAGAAAAACAGTCTTAAAAGTTCAAATAACAAAAATTCATTAAATTGAGAAAATTTATCTGCCGGTGTATCACATTAGTTCGATTTATCAACTATTTTTATAATTTCAAAATAAAAACGAATGTGCCGTCGATAACTTTCCGTTAAACTTAGGCAACTAGATAAATTTAATGAATTTTTGTTGTTTGAACTTTAAGACTGTTTTTCTCGATTATTTTCAAATAATAAGATATTGAAAATATAGGTTGTCATTTAAAAAAAGTCGATGACGTCATAACTTAAAAAATATATGACATAAGAAACTGAAAATAGACCGAAAATATTTGCTGAAGTTAAAATCACTATACCCCTTCGAGATTTTTTCCCAAATAATATCAACGGAATTACTGAATTTATGCGGTACTTAATTTCCACACTGTATGTCTACGGCACACCTGAAATAGTTTAATCATATGGTGAAGGTGAAATTACAGGAAAAACTATTGTCAATTTTTAGTTGTTCGAAATGCAGTTTAGTGTTTTTTATTTAGTGAGGTATACAAAAGTTACGTTTCGTGCAAATAAAAAAAAAAAAACAGTCTGACAATAGAAAAAAATTTAAAGCCATTTATAGATTTATAATGGCCACCTGATGAGAATGCTGCCTTCGCATTAATAGTTTGCTGTTAATACAACTTTGATATATTGATTTTCTTTAAAATGTGCCAAGCAAAATTCCATTATTTCTGAGTCGTTGCGGGATTTTCAGCGTGTCCAAAGTTGAAATATGTAATATGCAAAATCATGGTCTATATGGAAAAATTCAAACGATTATCACAATCGTTCAAGGTTCTACAGTCCAAAAAATAAATAAACATCGTTGAATTAGTAGTTGGTTAGGTAATGCAATATTAAAAAACAAATAATGCTAAAACAATTTCAACTTCAATATTATAATAGAATTTTTCTTTAATATAAGATTACATATACGGTGTGATTCTTAAGTATATCGAGAAAATTCAGGAGATTATTCCTGAACCTAATTTGAGACGAAAATCTGAAATGAACTTTTGTTCTTAATCGTTTCGTTTCAAATATTACAGTGTGTCGATTTAAAGAGAAGGTTTTCCATAATGTCTGAAAAATTTGTATTAAACTCGGTGTGCATAATGACTAAAGCTGGAACTTTGGTATTAATTCCAGTGGTTTTACCGTAGTAGTATGAAATAACTAACTTAAAAGTAAAATATGTGTGAACTTTGCAGTAACCTTTTTATAGCAACGTAGTAGACGTTGTTTAAAGCTACCGAGAAAATAGCATAATTCTACTTTTTGGTAAACATAACTACATAGCGAAATTGTTGTAGTTTCCGTCACTATTTTATAAGTAGCAACAATTATAACGTTGCATCTACTTTATGGTCACCCCTATTAAGTGACCATTGCTTTGTTGAAATATATGTATACTATAAAGTTACTCGATCTAAATTAGCCACTTTTCTGTTATTGAATAATGACCAATATTGACGTACTTAGATAAAAATCGAAATAAATATATAATTCAGAAAAACATTTTTTTATTAATTTTGAATCATTTGCAAAGATGTGTTATAAATACAGCATTATTACTTCATAATACATAAAACAAAAAAATGGTTTCTATAAAAAATTTTGCATTTTTAGTTGGACACTAAAGAGTGTGACTTTTTTATCGAAATATCATGGTAACATTTTACAGAAAACACGTAGTCGTTTTAATTTTCACGCTCAGAGTGAATGCAAAGCATCATATTTCATCATAATCAGTTGAACTTGGACATTACAATACATTGTATTTTGCTGTTCGAACAAAGAAGAGAGCAAAATATAGTTTGCTTTCGTACCACTAAAGATCTGTTCCAAAAGTTAGTCATTTCTACTACTTGGTTACGTTCCGTTTACGTAATAACCTAGTTGTCAACACGTAACAGGAAAGGTTCCAGGATAGTAATTGCTACATAATAACTATTCCCCATTTTGGTGAATGATCGTTCCCATTACGTAACAGTCGTTAGTTGTAGAAACCTTTAAAGTTGATGATAGCTGATGATAGCTACTACATAGAGGCTACTAATGTGCTGCTTGGTTATGAGAATATCGCACCGCATTTTGAAAATGAACTCTCAACATCCAGAGATGTAATATTCACATACGCATGATGCTACTTGAGATCACTTGTAGAATATCTATCAGTTAAGCACTGCTTAATGTGGCGTAGTTATGCAAAATCCGGATTTCTATTTAATAACACACTGAATTTCGTTGCAGCTTGAACATCAGAGGCTTCCGTTAAATTTTTTAATGTCATATTTACGTTATCAACTATATTTCAAACGATTGAACTAAGGAGGCAGAATTATCCTGCAGTAGGTCAATATCATTTGCTAATATACTGTAGTTCTTTTGTATAGTGCGTTAGTCTGCTTAGATTTGTGAATTTTCAAACTGCGGTTAATTTTCCTTGGTAACTATAGACTCCTTCGGACTTGGTCGAATTTAAAAACTACAGATTTAACTGCGTGAACAGGTTTATTATAATAAAAAGCTGCTTCTAGCCAGACATCCTGATAGTTCTGTCACTAACATTAAAATATTATTAGCGCATTAAGCCACAAACGTAGTTAGATTACTGTCTATGGATTCCCGGGTTCGAATCCCGATTTCGACTATTACAAAGTCAAAAGGTTTGATTATATGTTCGCGTTTCTTCAACTGTGTAACCCCCTCCCATGCAGCTAAGGCTTTGGATTTAGGCGTAGTCTACTTTATGTGGTGTATTTTATGTTTGTTTTTTTTTGTATGCAAAATTTTTGAGAGCTTCTTGCATTGTTTCAGAGTTGTTTTTATTGTAATCTTTTACCTGCTATTAAATATGGCATCGTTACTTGATTTTGTGTTAAAATGCATACTAAAATATTTCTCACTTTGTTTTTTGTATCCGTACTTTCATCAACAGTTATCCATAATTCTCTATCACGTAGACTCATTCGTATGCTATTCTGAATTTGTCCCTTAACATGACGAACATGAGGTTGTAGTATCTCTCTCTTAGCTAATGGCCACTTAGGTACATATTTTTTCAAAATAATCGAAAATGTTCATTGTGAAATACATGCGGCGGAGTGTTGGACACACTCAACACTAAAATGAGATCATAAAGAAATGCCCAGTATGGAACCTGTAACTGGCGATTTTTTATATGACGTTTGCTTTGAATATTTCTTTCACAATTGTTGGCCCACCAAATTCGTTTTACACACAAAGCACTTTATTACTGCTCCATCGTAACGTAATTCAGGAAAACCTTAGTGAAATCTGGGGATTTGATTCATAAATGGCAAAGCTCCCAGCCGCCGGTGTGCCATTTTATAATATATCAGTTATATGTTATATAATCAACACGCATCGACGGCCATTTAACGACTAACACCTGTGGTGTAGACTCGTGCCTTATCCACTACGATGATGCTACTACCTGCGATAGAGAATTCACTCCCAAAGTTCCAACTTTAATAAATCAGTTTTGTGTGAAAGGAGAGCGATTATCATGTGTTTGTTGGATTTCCTGTTTATATATTAGATTTGTAGCAGAAAATCAAAAACTGTTTGATGAACTTTGTGAATGCGCATGTCTAAACATCAACTAGTGGGGAATTAGTTGGCAATTTATACCGCTGGAACGAAATGTTTGCTTCTCTTCTGCTTTTTTCACACTTTCGCAGTTCTTCGCATAACATTTGATTGAAACGTATAAATAACATAACCTATTGCTCTGTTTTTGCAATCATTTTAAATCACTTGTGTTAGGAGATGGTGCGAATTATTTCTATCTTTATGCAAACTAGAGAATGCTATCTAGAATGTTAAATTACTCACAAATATGTTTATAATTCAAATAGTTTTAAATGACATTTTATATTTGAACTGCGCATGACCAGGCGAAAATCCACGGAGAATCCGAGAATTCTTCGAATCGTTTGAACTCGGTTAGAAATTAATCGGTTGACTTGCCAGAACATTGTACTAGTAGAGAGAATCCCCGATTATTGTCTGCTGGAACGCCAATTTTGTTTTGCGAAGGTCGAGGACAGTTTGAAATTTTTTTTGACTGCTGCTGGAACAAAGCTATTATGTGCCAAAATAGTTTTCGCGAATGTTTTTAATTCGTTTGCACCGATTTTTGTAATATTACGTTGTTGGTTGGAATTATTAAAACCTACATTGATATATATTTTGTTACATCTAATTTTTAATATAAATTGATCACAAAAAATTAATAAATAATTCAGATACGTCAATCAAATAAATTGATTTGTAATACTTACCAGACATACTGTTCTGAAAAAAAATATATATTTTTAGTGCAAAATGTTCTGTATAAATGCACGGTTATATGATTTATCTTAACAATAGAATAATATATAATACATTTATTTTTGCATTACAATGAACAGTGTAAGGACTTGTTTAATTATTTAAATTAATGTTAAAAATGATTCATGATATAAGAATAGTTAACAATTTTAGTTTAGTATTATAATTAAGCATCCAAAATTCTTATTTGTACCTACATTGTTATTGTTTATACCATGTTATAAATTAGAGGTACAAGAGAAGTTGAACATTAATTAGAACTGCCCAATGGCCGGCACAGACGCACAATGTTGCATATCAATTTGCTTGCACAGTCATAAGTTGTAATGCAAGACTGAACACACTGTAGTCCACTAACAATTCCGTCTTCTTTGTCATTTTCCTTGTACAAATTGCGATTGAAAGATGGCTGACAAACTAATAGATAGATAGATAAATAGATAGATAGATAGACATATAGATAGATAAGATAGCCTTTATTTAACCACGTGTATGTTACAGAACTTTTGTAACAAGTCATAAAATACACAGCTAGTTACTAGCCAGCGAAAATTTATAATGATGCCGTGTAAAAAATAAAAAATATAGACACAGTATAATACACAATAGAAATATTAACATACATATATAGACATATATACATACACATTATTATTAAACATACATATAGAAAATATGTTAAAAGGAACGATGTTCTGTAAGTGTATGCATGTCAACATTCAATAGCGTTTTGCTATAGGGAGTATTCATCAATCGAGTAAGAGCAATATTTTAAAATAAATTGTTTGATTTTTGATTTAAACGCTAATAGAGATAACTCCTTGAGTTCTTGAGGTAGACGATTGTATAATTTTAAGTTGGGAGAGTTCTTGACACTTAATTTAACCTATAACGAGGATTTTTAAGAAATGCTGCAGAACGTATGTTATATTTATGAAACTCAGAATGGGTAGAGAAACTGGATGCATCCTTATGGATTTCAATCAGACTGTAATATATAAACAATGAAGGAAAAGGCATTATGCCTAATTTATTAAATATGGGTTGGCAGTGTTCTATAAAATTAGCACTTACAAGAATCCTTACCGCCTTTTTTGTTGATGAAACACCTTTAATGCTTGATAGGAATTCCCCCATAAAACAATTGCATAACATCTTAGAATGGAAAAGAGCAAAATAAGTATTTCTTAATATCTCAAAGTCGAGAATGCGCTTTAGTTTCCTGAGAAGAAAAATAGTGCTTGAAAACTTTTTATTTAGATATTCGATATGATTTGACCAATTAAGATTATCGTCCAGGTAAATACCTAATAGTTTCTCATAATCACCCTTAGTTACTTTTTTGTTAAAGGATATAATAAGTTTTTTTTGTTTTCTCTTCATTGAGTTTAAGATTATTTAATGTAAACCAGTTTTCGAGCCTGTTTATCATTATTTGAAGAGTGCTCTAATAATTTATCAATATTACAATCTCAGCATAATAAAGTGGTGTCATCTGCAAACAATATACATTTATTTGGTTCCATAAATTGTGAAAAATCGTTCACATACATTAGACACAATAGGGACCCCAAGACAGATCCTTGAGGTATACCATGAATGATATTTAAAAAGTTCCAATTACCATTATTTATGGATACGCATTGTTTACGGTTCTCTATATAGGATTCAACAAGGAAGAGTGCCCCTCTTCCTTGTTGTTGTCTTCCTCTAATTCCAACTAGTAACATCTTCTCTATTAATCTCTCGTGAGGCACACTGTCACAGGCCTTGGTAAGGTCGCATAGTATGATAGCTGTATAACGACGATACTATGTGCTGCGGTTGATCTTGCTATTAATCCAAAAGGATTAAAAAAAAGAAAAAAAGGTCCAAGTGGTCTAAACAATGGTTACTCAAAAGGAAATAATTTTGACACATTAATTTGTTAAATGAGTTACTATTAGAACCTGAAGACTGGTATAATGATAGCTGATGAAGTAAGAGTGGAAACTTTAGCAATATGACCTAAGGTCATCTTTGAGATGTTAGGTGTGATCAGATTTGCAAGACAACCTACCTCAATTTTGTTTTTTTTTTCCAATGTATTTGACGGTTAGTTCATTTTATTTTTTATGTATCTTAAATCCAGTAAGAGAGTTGTTCACCTCCTGCCATAATCATGGCATTGAAAACTTCAACTAGTTATTTACGTAGTACATCTTAAGGGCCCTCTACACATTGGCCCATCATTGGCCATCATGACGATAGGCCATTGTGTAGAGGGCGCAATAACCTAAGATGGCGTATGACGGTCGATCATCGCCGACGATTGCCTTTGTGTCGATTTTTTGAACGCACATCAAAGGAATCATGGCTGATAGTGGCTGACGCGTGACAACTGACCACAGGGTGGACCGTCATTCTGTGCATAGTTGAAAGTTAAAGCTCGTCGAGTGAACGTCGACAATGGCTCGAAGAATGGCCAACCATGGAGATGGCCGATGGTATAGAAGGCCCTTTAGACATTGATGATAATTGAGTGATAGGTTCAACGAACGACTTGGTTGTATATGCGTTGCGTGTGCGTATTAAATATAATGATGAAGGTTCACAAAATCCTTTACGGTTTGTAAGTATACAGAAAAATTTCGTTGCTTAATACATTGGTCTGGTGTCTTTTATGCAATGTAGAACAGATGTCAATAAACATTTCCCATTGGAAAAGATATTTATTTTCATAGGCTACATTTCTATGTGACTTTATATTTTGTAATGTTGAAAAGTTGATCTTCGATTGATCCTATGTGAGTTATTCATATTAAAATGAAAAAAACAGTCTGGTTCTCTCAAAGCTCCTTTTTGTGGCTACCTGATTCGTAGATTATGATTTGTTTTACATTTTTAGGCAACAAAACCGTAAAAATAAGAATGTACAGATATTAAGAATGTTTTTATATAAGTATATGAAATTAGTGTCGTATAATATAATTTTGGTAAATTTTTTTTAGAAACTGTAAGTTAATTCAACTATTTTAATATAAATAAATACAATTTTTGTACACACTTTTTAGAAATAGAAAAAGAAGGGTAATGATAAAAGTAGAATGTGTGTAAAAATAGTGAGAAAATTGTGCATATTGTAGTAGTTTCAAACTACAGACACAGCTTTTACATATTTTATATAATTCTGAACAATTATATTCGGATTCTAATGCCTTTTACATAGGAGAAACTGGTCATACAATTACAATTAGATACAAACAACACCAATGTACATTTATATCTAATAAAATCTGTCAACTTTGTAAAATTAATGTGTAGAGTTAGGTCACAGTGTCCCAAATTTAAAGAAATATGAATGACTAGAATCCTTGAAACTTTTTAAATCTAACAAAATTCCCTATAATTGCCTTCTTAACGACCACCATATAATTACTGATTATTACATCGTAGGCGCCTCCGAGGGCGCCTCTATTATCTATTTATTTATTTTCATGTTTCTTCTCATTATGCAAAAATAATTGTTATATTTCTGTGAATTAATTAAATTCCAATAAGCTGATATTTAGTAATTTTTATGCAGCAAATACTTTTTTAAACTAATTATTTTAACAATTTAATTCCATAAAATCGTTTATTAACACTTACTGTTGCTTAATTAACCAGAAAAACTTGTTTTACTGGAGACACAGTATTTAAATATTTAGTGTTATTATCAAATCTCAAAAAAATCTGATTAATTTCAAAAATAGTTAGATGTGGTTAACTATTAGAAAAAGTTAAAGAACGCGTGTAAAAACCGTCCTCTTCTGATAAACCGATTTCAACCAAAATTAACTGAACTCTTCCGGTTAACGGAAAAGATTAGACATAAAATTTCAAAAAGATAACTTCATTATAGCACGGTACGACAGACAGACAAATCGCCGTAAAAACAGTTTTTTTGGTATCAGGGAACACCAAGACGCGCAATTCTATTAAAAGAGGCAAAAATCATAACATCAAAACCCTAGGTTCGGTTAGCGATTGAAAATTAAATAAAATACGGTTTTTTGAAAATTGTTTGACAGTTTGGCAGCTACCTGTGGGCGGAGCACAAATTAGCACCGAACAACAGTTTGAACTCGAATAAAATTTTTTGATTTAAAATGAATATTTGATTAATTTTTTTCTCAATATTTATGATATATTGTGATAAGCAAAAATATTCCTATCGTTGGCCATACCCTAGTCATTAATTAATAAAAAGTAAAGATATGATTGTGATTAATTACTTATCATCTTCTCGCACAATCGGCTCGGGGAAAAACAGATACTTAAAAGGCACATCGTTTAAGAGATTGATATTCATTTGCTGAGGCCATTGTTGTCTATAAATTGTTTTCGTGGTTGGATGAGCGTTTGACATGTATACATGTCTGATTCAACCAACAATAATTTAAAATAATCTTTCTGTCTGACAGAATATTACCTCAGACTTTTTTTCCTCTCTGAATGTACTATTTATATATTTTTATTACATTACTATGAGATTATAAAGATTATATTGTTTACCCTATCAAATTATAACAGATTTCGTATAGCCTAAAATCTGTTAAAACACCCAATAAAGTTATATTGTTTTAGTTATATCATCAGATGGTAAATTTTACTATGCATGTAGAGAAATTATAAAATTGCAGGAAATAGCGTTCCGCGTGTTTGATGAATGATGACCTTGTTTGTTCACTTAGCAAGTATGTAAATGAATTACTATTATGTTAGAACATTTTATTATTGTTATTACTGTTAAATTAAATAGATGCATCATGTACATGTGTATCACTATATGGTAATATTTTATTAAAAAAAGCTAAATTGATGGGAACACTTCTCGGATTACTTAGTTTTAATATAATAAATAGTTCAATTCTCTCAAAAATTACTATTTTGTTTACTTAAACACTACCGATAGAAAACTTTACAATGTTTCATAATAATAGGCATAGGGCAGAATCCAGAATTGTCCTTTTACTACATTTCCCCCCACCTTAATGTCCATTTTTACTTTCTTATACCTAATATAAGGAAGTATAGTAATCGTGATTTTCTTCGACCTCGAGATTTTGATTGATTTATACTTTTTGAACCTTCCTGAATCCATTCTGACTCTTTTCCGAATGATGTCTGTCGATGCGTGTGTATGTGTGTATCCACGATAACTAATGAGAGACTTCCCAAATTTGGCAGTTGAGATTGTCAACAACATTTTAGGTGACACTTTAAATTTGGCGAATGTGGTACCACCAGAAGAGACACAATGAGTGAAAGAAGAAAAAAATGTACAATTTCTGGAAAAAAAATTAAAATTTTTATTGCATTTCTGGAGGAATCTCGACGAATTATAATGAAAAAACATAACTTTATGGAAAGAATCCATTTGCATGTCTGTAGTATCGCGATAGCAGCCACGGTTTTTGAGATATAGCTGTTAAATTTGGTACATACACCTGTTCTAAAGGCCAAAGACAATGATAAATTCGATGATGAGCAAAATTGGCCAGCTGAAGATGGTCCACGGGACCCAAATTTTTTTGTATTTGTCTTTATAAAAAAATATATTCTTGATGAAAGATTATAAATCATGTCTTCTATATCAAGCGAATAAAATATATTTTCCAATTACTTAAACAAAGCTGATGTAAACTTAAATTTTTTATACATTTGACCTCATAAAATGGGGTTAGGATAAATTTATCAGTTTGACATTTGAAATGTCTAATTTAGTTACAAAAATGATAATGTCAATAAAAAGAAATTATTAAAATATATGACACGAATTATTATTAACAGTATCGAATGACGCTGATAATTAATTATTTAAAAATTTTAATAAAACATTTCAAAGTACGATATTAAAATTTAATTGAGGTAAGTGAAGACTTAAATAGAATAATTTTTTTACATCAGGATGATATATACTGGTATAAGAAAGTTATGTGCTGGCCACATCAGATATTTATTGGTTAATTTGATAAGAGTAAAATTTCTACAATCTCACTTCCGCTATTCGATCAGAATATATATTTTCGAGTATACTTTGTTGTTTGAATCTCTGCGCATATCAGTTAGTAGCAGTATGAATCAAATAATAAAAAATATATAAAGAGGTCAGCTCTACCATTGAGCAATGACGAATACTAGACAACGTTTCAGTCATACATATATATCATTGTAGTTGTTGATACTATAAATACATTGCTGCAGTATGGCGGTACACGAGCAGATCGTACCTAATTTGATATACGCGCAAAGATCCAAAGAACAAACTATACCTTTTGAGTATAATAAATTAGCCACCTACCTTACAGTGTTTCTTGGAAATTTGCAACCAAATATACCTCTCCGGTGCCACTATTTATATTCACAGGTCCAATTTTAAAACCGGGAAAAAACCTGAATTGCGCCACTTCTTACAGACCTATTTCATAATTGTCATGCATATTAAAAACCTTAGAACCTATGATGAAATCTAGACTAGAAAGGTGTTAACTATACCACAATCTACTACCTCCATGTCAATTTGGTTTTAAGAAAAGTTTTGGAACCACTGATGCTGTGTCAATTTAACAATTGACATACAACACTCCTTTATGTGCAATAACTATTTGTGTGCGCTCTTCCTAGATATTAAGAGTGCATAAGAATTAGTACGTCTTTCTATTCTAGAAAAAAAAGTTATATGAACTCTTTTCCATCCCAAAAAAAAATTGCTCAATGTATCATAAGTCTGTTTTCCAACCGAAATATTTACATAAGAAATAATAAAAATGATAGAATAGGCCCGAGGCTTAACAACACCAGTCTAACTCATGGCTCAGTACTGAGCCCACTCCTATTTAATTTATACACAGCCGATCTACAGAATTATGATACGCCGAATATAAATATTGTCCTATATGCTGTTGACTTTTGTATTTACTTGGACCATAAGAAATTCGATATGGCAACTAAACTCCTCTAACATTCCATTGTAGACTTAGAAAAATGGTTGACTGCAAACGGTTTCGAGCTATCTCAAGAACAATCTATTTTCACGGTATTTACAAGACACAATACTTCAGACATCATCGATATTCATATGGCAGATTATAAATTCCCGTATCAAAATCTAGGCGTGGTTTTAGACAAAAAGTTGATATGCAAAGCTTTTATTGAATCAGTTAAAATAAATGCAATAAAGGAATAAATTTCTTAAAACAAGTCACTAAAACTTGGCGGAGAGCAGACGTGAAAACTGCGTTGCTTTTCTATGAAGCATATATTAGATCAGTTGTCGACTACGGGTGCGTTATTTATGGATCTGCAAGTAAACATTTATTAAATAGGCTGGACGCTACACAGAGACAGTCCATTCGGATTTGCCTTGATGCAATGAATTCCACACCTATCGAGTTAATTTATGTAGAAGCTCTTGAACCCCCACTTGTAATAAAAAGACATTTTTTTTAGCAATAAATTTATGTTAAAACACTTTTTCTTTAATACCTACTCCTTTGCTTAACAAAATATCAAGCTTAAATACTTCCGATTTATGTAATAAGTTTTGGAATAAAAAATCTTCACCACCCCTGTGTAGAGCTTTTCGACACTGTTATGATCTTCCAGACTTTGAAACAATTTTCAATTCATGATTTCTACTTCTTTGATTTATTCAGCGATACTTATCGTTATACCATATTATAGTGTAAACTATCCAATCAGCTGTAATACCTTAAACAGTGTATTGAGTCAATTTAATGACCCACTATTAATCTACACAGATGCATCTAAAATTGATTTACATACTGGTGGAGCTTATTTCATCCCATCTCAGAATATTGAAAAAAAATTCCAGCTAGATCCTAATTACACTATTTTTACTGCAGAGACAATAGCAATATTTGAGGCATTTCAATATATCATTTTACGAGACAATCCCCCAGTATCAGTTATTCTATCCAACTCTATATCTGTACTCACAGCAATACAAAATACAAACACTACTAATTACAAAACCAACCTTTATATCATTAAAATAAAACACGTTATACACTTGATGAATTTATCTGGGAAAAAGTTATTTTTATCCAGATCAAAGCCCACATAGGATTAAAATACAATGAGCACGTCGGCGTCGGTACACTGACTAAGAAGGCGTTTTCTCCGTATTCTCACTAGAACACAAATCTAGTTTACCAAACTTGCATATTATACTAAAAATAAGCTATAAAGCCAACTGGAACTACCAATGGAATGAATATTGTTTTACCAATCCTACTAGGCACACGTTGATACACACCGACATCCCTAATAAATTTTGGTATGAAGACTTTCAAGTTTTGAGGAAATATGTAACAACTATTATACGCCTAAAATTTGGTCATGCATGCTATCCAGCGCACTTATTCAAAATTGGTATCTATACCTCACGCGTAATACAGTAGCGGACCTCGACCACATCTTCTTTGGATGTGCGAAATATAAAAATGCTTCTAGTAGGATAATTAGCAATATTGCAGAAAAGTGTAATACGTTGGCACCTTTTAATATCCTAAACTTATTATGTATAGAATCAAGGAAAATTTATTAACTATATAATAGATTTTCTAGAAGACACTAAAGTTAACTGTAGGTTATTTTTATTTACATTATGTTTTTTCCCTACCAACCGTGGTCCACCCTGTATTGTCAGTTTTAAAATGTCCTGATAGACCCCAGGACGGGAAGCGAGTGACTCTGTTATATCCTTTTCGTTTATCATTAATTTCATTCTCTTCTTTTTTTGTCTTTTGGTTAGGTTAGTCATAGAACGAAATTAGTAAATTAGTAAGGCATTAGATTAAAATTTGTTGTGTACTTAACAATTAAGTACATTGTGGCTAGCTGTATGGTCGTTGACCGAAAAAAATAAACTATACCAGAAAGTTAATTTCATATAAGGCCAGTTAACTAAACTTGCACTTTTAGAATGCGAATTTGTAAATTTTTTCAAATATTTTGGTGATAACTTTTAGTTGAAATATTTTGTATCATGATTTCATCGATTTTTACGAAAATATAGTACTTGCTAATCTCCAGTTAGTAGTTAACTAGCGTACAAAGTACTGGCTTTTACCATAGTACTATCTACCAAAGATTTAGTGTATGTATATAATCTTGAATCTACTCACGTACCAGGGTTTTATTTACCTAGATTATAAATTTGGAATCAGTATTATCGACATTTTATCAGTGACGAAATTGTATTGTTTTTATTGACATTCTAGTGCGATTTTAAAATCATTCTATCATAAACTTCGTTGTTACCTATTTATGTTCATTATCATGTAGGTATAAAATTTTGATGTCACCTTTTATATATTTATACATAATAGTTAATAGACTATTGTTTTTTTACCGAGCAGAAGTCATTAAAAAGGACCTTAACCTAAATATCTGATACCTACAATGAATGGATTGTAAAAAAAGTGGGTGGCACAGACAGAAAAATGTGTGAACAAAAAAAAAGGATCATTCGAACATTTTAACATAAACAAATTAATACTATGTGTAATTTCATACACTTCAGTAACATCTATATTTTTAAACATTTCGATGTGATCGCGAACGTTTATAAATCCTTGAGCCTCATCTTATCATGCCGACAAAATCATCTCATAACTTATAATATAACACAGCATACGCCTGCTGTGATCGTTATCGAGAGAGAATACGAATTTCGAAAAATCACTAAGTTGAAGATATAGCATACGGTAACGAAAGAAAAGAAACTGAAAATTGAACAGATCGTTTAACTGGCCACTGCACAAGAAACTGTGAAAAATGAAAACAGAAAGATTGAAAAATAAAATGTTTCAATAAAAATATCAATTTTACTAAAATCTGGTTTATTTTATTTTTATTATTCCTAAAAATGATAATATAAAAAAGAAATGTGACTTTGAATTATAAAATTATATATTTTACGCCATATATATTTGCAAAATTAAAAAATTTCTACCAGAAAATAAATTTGAAAGAAAAATCAATCATAATCCCAAACCTATCGATGATATATGAAATGAATGGAATAAAATGAAATATAATAATCCTAAAAAAATTTTTGCTCATTTTTATTTTCCAACTTTTATCACAAATACGTATAACATATATATTTTTAAACACTTGCCAAACGCTGAAACTTGGATTATAAAAAAAATGGTATGCACATTATGTTCAGTACGACTCAGTAATGTTATTTTTAATTATAACTACTCTATTCAGTAAAACCAAAAATAAATAAGACAAAAGTACTCACCAGATGGATAATCACTTTAACTTTAAAACATCCTCAGACACGTGTTTCTGCATCTCGTGCATTGTCAGTATGGCTTTTTGAATGCCCCAAAAGTAACTGCGAATCATAGTAATATAATAAATATGAATTAATTTTTTCTAAGTTATGTGTAATAATAGTAGTAAGTAATTCCGAAAATTTTATTTAATTATATAATAATAATAACATAAGTTTATTAACCACATACATTTTTTAAATATTTCGAAAAAGAAAATAGACAGTAACTCTTGTTTTGTTGACGAATTGTTAGAGTTTGCTTGGTTCTAACCAATTTAGTAAATAACCTGACAGAATACGTTCAATATTAAGTACTGTTTTAATAAATTCAAATTAGTTGGTTTAAATATTAATAGTTTTTGTTAATTTACACCAAAAACAGTATCATCGTCTTATGTACGTATGTTTAAATAATAAAACATTAATTATATTTGCCAGTTTGAATAAAAATTATAAAAAAGACAAAAATAAAATGTACAAAATATATGTCATTCACCTAAATTATTTTTACTCTTGAATTATAATAAATGTAAATATTATAAAGACAAAAATAGTTTAACATTTAAATTTTTATAATTAGGCACCTAATCAGTTTTAAAGATTGCTCTTTTACTTTTAATTGGATTATAACGTATATGTCAATAATTTATCTTAATGAGAATTTATAGAATAATAATCCAGGTGATAATCCAGTTCTAATCCCACAAATCTCTATTTTATTGCTGCAAAAAATTCATCTCTCGCATAGTTTTCCATAATTTCTATCTACTTGTTTGAGGACTATCTTCATCTTCTTAGAATTCTGTTCTGGATGGGTATTTCTGTTGAAATAGAATAAATGAACACTTTTCTACTGATAACATTTTTGTTGTCTCCACCCATAATTATGTTTTTTCTTCCGTTTTTTTTTTGATTCAACTCGATAAAATGATTAGTTTTTACACCTATTGAAAAATTTTTCCCCCGACACAGTTTAAAAGTTCTATCTAATAAATAAATTAAAATTTGTAAATGGTAAAAATGTCACCTACTACGATTAAAAATAAAAGCGAGAAATGAAGATATATTAGTCATTCTTTTATCAGAAAATTGTGTTTAAAAGTGATTGTTCAGAATAACCCCAAAAGGTAAAATCCAAAATTTGGTTAAAACAAAAATAATTTTGTTTCAATCTTTTTCCAAATTATTGAAAAATCATTCGCATCATTTGATAATTATTACGATAATTATGAAGGGAACAGCCACATTGAAGGCCACTCAACTAGTGAACTATTTCCTCACTACTCTCTCATTATGAATAGAGGGAATTAAAGAGAACATATACTCATCTAGCACGCACCGCTACAAATAGGCCAGAAAGGGAGCATCTCGGTAGGTGGTGACTTTAAGCTGACGAGTATTGTACTTCCAGCATGATGGCGCCTCTATGCGAGGTTGGTGAGAAGTTGGAACAACGACAATTTCTCCAATCAATGGATAGGACTAAATGATACCCCAATAGAGTGGCCTCCACGGTCTCAGGAGCTTATATCACTGGACTACTTTTATATGGTACTATCAAACATGTTAAACATATCAAAAGCAGACCGCAGATCAGAAAGAAGCTGGGAAGGAATACGATTAGCTGGCCAACAAATAATGCCGCAATAACTCCTCAAAGTGTTCGTGAATAATATGCGAAGAGGCGAAAAATGTATCGTTTGGAGCGTGTTCTAGTGGAGAGGGACAGAATTTAATATTATTGCAATCCTTTCTGTCCATTTGCTTTGGGTGTCATTTTGTGTTAAATATTATTCAGACTATTTATTAGTATTTATTTTCAGATTTTCCACATCGTTTTTAAGTTTTTTACTTTGGTGCAACCTAATGAGTAGGGCTATCAAAAATGTTTCGTGGGACAGTGGCGTACGCGAAATTAACTAATACGAGAAACAATAAACTGTTACAATTTATAACAATGTATGTAAAACTTACCCTCTTAACTAGCTTGATGAGCTTGCTTATCACAAACTGGAGAAGATGTGTAGCCATTTTGCAGCATCAGGTATGTTTCTATGGTTGTCTCCATGAGTGATGTTCGCTTTGGTGAAAATATATTCTTATATTTTGAAAACGACCGTTCGACATCTACTGATGTAATACACGCATACGTAAAATAGTCTTTGAATACACTTAACGGATCTGGGGCTGCACCATCACATATTTGTCTAAATTTGGTAAAACTAGTGTCATTATTTAACACACTTGCGAACTTTTCTCTAACGCTCTCATTTGTTGCGTCACCTAAGCGTGTAGCAGTAGATTTACTTCGTCCACTATTTGCAGTGACTCCGTTAACGACAACGCACTGTTTTCTAATTTTTTTATGTTTTCACGTAATGGTTTATAATTCTTCGCAATATTTTTTAAAGCTGTTTCAACGGAAATAACTTCGAATTTTCTCTGGCTTTCCTTAATAGCTGCAGCCTCATCTAGATTGAATTGTAGTATCACAGCTTTTATTTGTTGCAGATATTCAGCATAATAAAAAGCCGCCTGCAACCATGTTCCCCAGCGTGTAAAAATCGGCTGTGGTGGTTCAGAAATACCGGGACACTTGCTATGAAATACACGGAGACGTTTAGGAGGATTTATGAAACACTTTTTTGTACTTGCTATTAATGCATCCATCTCTGGAAAACCTTTTCGAATAGTTTCTGCCACAAGATGTAAAGCATGTACTTTACACATAACATGTATAAACGTACAACCTTGTTCTTGCAAGAAACTGCCTACCGAACGCATTGTCACGGCGCCATCAGTCACAAACATCAACACTTGACTTTTTGACAGTTCAAAAAAAAAGAGCCGTGCTGTTACAAAGTGGTTTTATTTAAAAATATAGCTTTTTGAGCGAGTACTTAAAGAGTACAGCAAAAATCACAGAATTTATGATTTTTGAAAAACACTGAGTAAACAAATTCCTAATTTATGTGATCCATAATAATTATTAATTTGTGTTGTTTCTTTGCTTATTTGGATAAGCCACCTATAAATTATTCAAAATACGCCAGAGGAATTAGTCAGAAGTTGGTTTTTTGAAAAAAGAAAATGAAAATGTTAAATGTTAATATTTTATGTTAGGTGTGCAGGATACTATTAGTATAATTAGTACACGATTGTATTTTACACAACGAAAATATATCAGCCGTCTCGTTTGGAATCTACAATAATACTGAATCTAAATTGTATCATAATCTTCATACAAAAACCCTTACATAATACAAAAGATAGAGAGTACAATAAAAGTTATTAGTCATAGTGACGTATGATGAATAAATGAATCATATACTCGGTGGTGATATCCTACACTCGGCCATCCTGTAACTGTCGTTCATCCTCGCAGCGACGAAATACAAAAATATGCTTGTAACAAAGTAGTTTTAGACATGAGTTGAAACACCATCATGCGACTGGCGTAACTGATATCAACACTGTATGTAAATACCACCACAATAATTGGTGAAACTGTATATATATACCACGACAACCGGGGTAAATGTATATAAATACCACCCCAGAGGGTGTAACTGGATGTAAATACCACCACAATGGACGTAATTGTATGTAAATTCCACTACAATGGACGTAACTGTATATAAATATCACCACAGAGGGTGTAAATATATGTAAATACAACCACAATGGGCGTAACTGGAGGTAAATACCACCGCAGAAGGTGTAACTGTATGTAAAAACCACTAGAGCGGGTGTAACTATATGTAAATATCACCACGATGGGTGCAACTATATGTTTACTGCTGGCATCCGAACTATCACTAGAAGTGTAACTATAACTATCACTGAAACTATTACAAGGACTGGCATGTATTTTCTTTTTATTTGATAGGGGCATTTTTCTTCACCACCTCTTATGTTAGGTGTATGGAGTACTATTAGTATAATTAGTACACGAGAATATACTTTACATAACGTTTTATTAACGAAAAAAATATAATAGCAACCGTCTCGTTTGGAATTTGCAATAATACTTAATATAAATCGTATCGTAGTCTACATACAAAAACTCTTACATAATACAAAAGATAAATAGTATAATTACGGATAGTAGTAGTAACGTATGATGAATACCTGAAGGATATCCTCGGTGGTGAAATCCTATATTTATATTTTAAAAATTGACGGTTCGCAATACAACTGATTCCGTTCTCAAAATTTAAAGAAAATTGCTTTGGTAATAGATTGAATTTTGCATAAATGTCAGGCATGAATTTTCTGTTTATATATTTCTCTAGACACGTAAGACATTATAGTATATTGATGTTGTTTCCCTCAGGATTGTTAACCAGCTAGTATAAAACCGTTTAGAATTATTAGATATATATTTATCACCGTTCAGTAAAATAATAGCGAATTCTTTAAGTGTCTTTCTTGTTACTACTTTCTTTTTCCAACATGTTTGCAAAATCTCATTTAATAATATGATTTATTCCACGTGTGTTCGCTTATTTTTGAATTCAACTTCTCTTTTCCTAATTCTTGTGTTCAGCGCGCCCATTGAAAGACTTAAATAATTCACAATGTTTTAAATTTTGCACGTCATTTACTGGTTTAATTTTCGAAAATATAGATCTTAACGTACTGGTATTGAATTGAAAACATTTCCAATTTTACGTATTTATCAGATATGATACGCAGATGTATATGTACCTTGCCAGCAAAAGTCATGGTACAGTACGAAGCAAAGGAAAAAACGCTACAATGTTAAATCTAAAACAGTAAAAAAATGCACAAAGTTCCGTGTACATATTTTATTGAAAGTGTAGTTTAGGACAATAGTCAAAAACAACATCGAGGTCTACTAGAAAAATAACGACAGCAGTTTAATTCTAATTATAAGAATAGTATACGTCGCATAAGTCATGGTACAGCTGAGAACCGTGACATTATCCGCTACTGTTGCAAGTTGTAACAAGTTCAGGCATACGTTAATTCATGAAACATTGTAAGCATGCATCAGTTCCACTAGAGTTGTCGAGAGCGAAACATTACATTTGAGTTTGTGCGATTGCAAAATGAGTCGTAAAGAATTGACGGAGTCAGAGCGAAAAATTATCATCAATTTGCATAACGATGGGAAGTCTTACTCAGAAATAGCACTGATAATAAAAAGAAGTCGATCAACAATACAGAAGGTAGTTAACAGATTCGAAAATGAAAACAGGATAGAAAATAAAGTCCGAACAGGAAGGCCGCGAAAACTCACAGGAAGAGAAGAACGTCAAGTATTGAGGATGGTTCGAGACACTCCTCGCGTAAGTGCCCCAAAAATTGCGACAGAAATGAAAGAAAGGTTTAGTAAACAGTTCATGCAGACACAGTACGCCGAGTACCTACTTCAGAGAGGTGGGTATCAGGCCTGTACCCCACGAAAGAAACCGTTCGTGAGCGATGTTAATAAGAAGAAGCTCTTAGAATTTGCAAAAAAAAATACAAATCCGCAACAGCAGCATTTTGGGAAAAAGTTATATTTTCCGATGAGAGCCGCTATTGCATTTTTGGATCTAACGGACGTAGCAAAGTATGGAGAAAACGAGGCGAAGCACTGAATCCAAAAAATACTGTTAAGACAGTAAAACACGGAGGAGAAAGTATTATGGTATGGGGCTGCATGGCAGCTTCCGGGGTGGGCAATCTTGTGATAATTGAAGGAATCATGAATCAGCATGTCTACTTGAACATTTTAAAAGAAAATTTGAACGCCAGCGCTGAAAAACTAGGTCTACGGGAGGATTACTACTTTCAACAGGATAATGATTCTAAACATACAGCCTATGCTGTTTGACAATGGATATTATACAATACCCCACACATGCTTGTAACGCCACCTCAGAGTCCCGATTTAAATCCCATAGAGCACCTATAGGATGTGCTCGAGAGACAACTGCGGAAACATATTGTAAGTAGCAAGGTAGACTTACAAAAACTTATCGTTCAAGAGTGGAATGCCATTCCTGCAACTGTGACTCAAGAATTAGTCCTCTCAATGACAAAAAGATTGCAGGAAGTTCTGAGACTGAAGGTATATCCCACGGGGTACTAGATTTTTCCATAGTATTGTTTGACATACTTTTAGATTGTATTTATTATTGATTATTAATGCTGTACCATGACTTATGCGATGTGTCTTTTCTTCTACTTACACTAATACTGCTGTAGTTATTTTTCTAGTGTACTTTCACGTTCTCTTTATTATCCTAAAGTACTCTTTCAATTAAAGATATACATATACAGAACTTGTGTTTTTTTTACTGTTTACATTGAATACTGTCGCGTCTTTCCCTTGCAACATGGTGTACCATGACTTTTGCTGGCAAGGGAATTATTGCTGTGGAATGAAACTCAGATTATTGTATTTGTGTCGTTTAGTCTACGTTCAATATTTGAAAATTCTTTACCAACAGGGTTTTTGATATTGGTTATTTATTAAAACAGTTTATTTAAATAGCTTTAATAAATAATGCTTTTTATTTATTAAAATGTAACACGTGAAGATATTATTTTAGCTCTATCATACAGATATTTCATAACACCGACATAGATAAAAAAATATATGTTTTAGATACCATTAAGCATCGTTTAACTAAATTTAGTATGTAAACAGCTTAATATTTTAATATGGTGTATATATTTACGTCATAATGCGCTCCACGAGTTTAAGTCATCAAAATAATTTATTATAAGAATGACTAATATTTGCATAAAAAAATCAGCATATCAGAGGTACTCTTTTATTATTACGACTTACACTTACAGAGAAAGTTTATTGACGTATATTCTCAGCTAGTTTATATGATGTCTTGTATTTGTATAGATATAATAACGAATTATTGTGAGAATCAAATTGACGCATGCTAAAGATTAGTTAGAGCGGGTGGAGCTTTCTACATTGCTCGGAGTCCTATTTACACATCCATAATGCAGTAATTTAATCCACCACCTTTTTTACTAAAAGAATTTATGACTAGCAGGTAGACCTTTTATTTAAATAAGATGTTTACTTTTATTCTTTAGTTATGTATGTATTTAAGATATTAGCGTGTATTAATTTAACTCAGTTTTCCGTAATAAATACTTATATATTTGCTTAAAAATTTAAACGTAAAATTGGAAAATATAGTACTCGTTCAAAATCTCACGACTTATAACAATTATTAAAAAAATCCGTTTTTAATTTTTAGAACTCTTTTTCGTTGGGAATCAAACCATATTGTGTCCATTGTTTTGTGTTACAAAATTCCAAAAATTCGAAGACATAAATTTCTTTTTCTTCAAACGTCACAAAAGTCATCATTTTTAATGGTAAAATCAGACACAAAAATTGATGTTTTTGTTACTAATATAAAAATGTCAACACTTTTAATCCTAGGATTAAAAGTATTTTTAATTCTAGTATTAAAAGTATATTTAGGTAAAAATTAAGCATTTTCATATTAATTCAGTTTATTTAAATAAAAATATGAAATTCTTACAATCCAAAATTATTAAATGAAATGAAATACAAAACTTATTAATTAGGCTAGATATATAAATTCAATCAATTATTATTATTTATTGATAGTAATATTGAAAGTGCAGTTTGAGCAAGTTGAATAAAAATTAAACAAACCAGAAGAATCGGCACTGTTAACATTTTTAACGGTGGTGGTAGCAATATCTGAAACAGTTACACTCAGTGGTATCGTGGGAACACATTTCTTGATTAATTTTTCCTTGATTTTCTACATTATTGCAAGCAGCTGTATCATCGAGATTCAAGGGATTGATACTATTACACGTACTAGGTCCATTGGTGCTAGTACTAGGTTCATCGAGGCGAAATATTTTTCTTGCTGTACTTTTTTTATTTTCTATAGATTCTTCTATATACCCCTCTGCAACAGTGTTTGACCTCCAACCCCCATGTCTTTTAAGACAAGTGACATCACCACCAGAATCTACAAGAAAGGTGGCAGAAGTTCGACGTAAGCAGTGTCCAGTATATTCATTTGCATTTGGTATATTTAAATATTTTGCCACTTCTTTTGCAACACTACTAATTTTATGAATACCGACTACTGACCGTTGACATCTTCCATTTTGATACCTACTTTATAAAAAAACGACTTTCTTCAAAATCTTTTGGCCGAGAAGCAGCGTATTTTCTGTAAATACCCAAATATTTTTCTCCAAGAACCATAAATGACCGACCCTTACCAGTCTTAGTATGAGGAACTTTTATCAGTAAAGCAGACTTAACATCTTCAATGTCATTAGTTTTTAAATGAATTAGTTCATCACAACGACATGCGCCCGCAATTACCATTATTAAGACAACCTATAAATAAACATTCACAAAATTTGCCTACTTTGCCTTTTTAAAAATGCATTCAACTTGGAAAATTTACTTATATCTACGCCATTCTTGAGAGTCAGTGTCGATTTCACCATTGAATACTGTGACCACAAAGTTGAACATTTCATTTTTGAGGACAGACTGGCAAAATATGCCAATAAAACACTTTCCGAATACGATTTTATATTCTTTTCAGAGCACGATTGCATAAAACGATTATATGAGCATTCGTACACATCACGAGACTTTGGTGGTAGAAGATTTCAAGTCACTTCGTTAGCAATTTCAACCACCTCTGCTGGTATACTCAACAAATCTTCACAATCAGAAATTTTTTTCTAATAATGGACTATAATAAATCACAATTTATTTGCTTAAATGGAATGTTTGTTTATATTTATTGGCATCCCTAGCAACCACACAATATCCATAGCAATCACATAGTGTTTGTCACAAGCAACATGATGAAACTGTTATAAGTCGTATAATCGAAAGTAATTCTGTATGATGTTTAAATATTTCGAATTTTTTTTGCGTTTGAAGAAAAAATAACCTGTTTCATTCGGATTGTTTGACTCGCAATTTTTTCGTTCGCTCGGCTACGCTGCGCTTCGCCTCGCCCTCACAAATACAAACATAATTGCTCGGCAAACAAAGTGTCACTTTTAATCCTAATAAAACAATATACTATTTTCTGAGATTTAGTTTGTATCCTTGGGACGATTATGAAATGTTGTCATTTACTTACTACAGTAGTTACTCAGTTTTTTTTTTTCAATAAAGTTGCTTTTACAGGATTTATTTCCTTTGATTTAAAAGTGATATAATAATATTTTGCTAGCTTCTGTAAGAGAGATTGAATGATTCATTTTATAACTACAACACAATCTCCGAAAACAGATATACTAAAAAATGCTGAATAATACGAAAAAATTGAGCGACCGTTTGGAGAGATGATTTTTTTTTGTTCTCGTCTGTGGGTATAAGCTTGAAACTTAACGTATTCTCTAGATACAGTTTTGGAATTGTGTCAGTTGTTGCATTAGTTGCTGAGATATTAATTTTTATGAAAGCAGATTTTTTGAGATAATAATTTCCATTTTCTGTCAGAAATAGCGTGTGGTATGACTGAAACCAATAAATTTTCCAAAATTAAATATCAAGTGAATTGTGTAGTCGCCAGGTCTATTATAATCTCAATATGTTGTAGTTTTTCACTAGGCAAGAAGTTATTTTAGTTGCAGTCTATACAAAATTCATTTTAGAAAAACTTTTGACTCTTGCTATTTTTTCATAAAAATGACAGACAATGAGTTATTATTGGTGTTTTATGAACATTTCATTTTTTACTCTTAAAACGGAAAGTCGAGGGGGGATCACAGAACCTTTTGCTAGGAATGATTTTATATACTTATTTTGATATACCTACGTAGAGAAAATTATTCCGGGTAAACTTTCTTTTCTTTTTTCTATTTCTACTAGTATAATCTTAATACACAAACTCACTTATTACAATACGTAAAATAAGTAACGTAAAGTACACAGTTGTGTACTTTGCGTTTATAAGTTTATAAAGGTTATACAAATTACTGGTATTAAGATTATAAAAATGACTTGATTGTTAGAAGTTTAGCTAAGTTCACTGATGGTTAGTGGGTACTCATTGTTGGATATCGATAAGGTACATAATATATGTAGGTAACCTCTATATACAGATCCATTCATCACATCACGAAACAGGACGTTAATAATTATAGATGTGGAGAAGAATATCAAAGAAGTACTACTCATATGAATCATAATTTTATCGGTACATGACTAAATAGTGCATTAAAATTTAGATACGCATTTCCAACTAAACTGTAAGAAGGAGAATGAATTCCAGCGAGGAGCTGTGTACCACTGTTTATTGTTAGATGAAACTTATTACGTAGCACGAAGATTGTGGGTAGAAACAACATCATCTCATCATTGAGGAATAGCAGAGTCGAGTAGGTGTTTGTTTACGGATGAATGTAGGTTAATTTATATCACTCGGATGGACCTAACGAAATGAGAGGTATGAAAAAAAGAACATAAATGTTAGGATAGCGTTTAGACGAGGTTGTATAACTGTATGGGGAGGAATAGTGATGAATGAACTGGTAATTTTGGTAGGTGTGAGTATGTATGAATGGTATATTAGATATAGATATGGGTATTTGTGAGATATTGTTGTTCCTTTTGCACAGAATTTGGATGACGATTTCATATTTATGGACAATAACACAAGCATACAAAAAAATTCTGTACTTTAAATCAAAAACAAGTTTCCTTATGTATTTTGATGTATTGAAACCGAATCTGGCCAGAAAATTTACGGCTATTGCGACAATTTTTAACTACGGAATATTTTTAGCTACAGATATCGTAAAAATCACCTTTTTTTAAACAAAAAAATTAGTTTCGTTAGAAAATTCTTTTGCCTAAATCATCGTAATCTACATTTGCATGGGTACTAAACATGATTTTGACATCGTAATAAGCCTTTTTGGCAGCTGCCAACTGTCAAACAGCAAATTGTGAGATTCCAAAATTTTTAGCTTCTTCTATGTGTAAAACTATATCACTACCAACGTTTTCAAGTGTGCTAAATATGATTTTGACATCAAAATTGCCAGTTGGCAGCTACAACTGTCAAGCTGCCAATTCTCTCATTCGGAATTCTAGACGAAATAGTTTGAGTTTGAGCATGCAAAAGAACTTTCATTAATTTCTCTTTTGAAATCAGTAAATATGATTTAGTTATCGTAATTATATATCTGTAGATTTCAATAGTACTTTAACAGTAACCATCAACGTCATATTGAGTACCCAAAAACGTAGGTGGTGTCAAGTAAATTTTTTCTTGAAATTTTGGAATTTAGCAATTGGCTGCAATTGGCAGTTTGACAGTTGCCAAAAATGCAATTTTGATATCAAAATAATATTTAGCACACTCAAAAATGTAGGTAGTGTTATACTTTTACACATGGAAGAAGCTTTTCTTACAAATCTTGGAATTTTACAATTTTCAGTTTGACAGTTGGCAGCTGCAAAAGATATTTTGATGTCAAAGTCATGTTTAGTACCCATGGAAACGTAGATTACGATGATTTAGCCAACGAAAACGCTGGTAGTGATCGAGGTCCGTAAAGGATTAGGTTACCTCTTAACTTTTGATCAATAGAGATAATGGCGGGAATACGTCATCTGTATGCCAGATTTGAAATAGCGTACATTGGTATGCTTTCGTTTAGAACTTTAAAGTTTATGAATTATGTTAATTTTATATATACTTATGTTTATTATTTAATTTAACATGTTTTAATAATTAAAAAAAATAACACTATAAATGACTCAATGAAAATAGCTGAGGAATTAGTATTATTGAATAAATTTGTGTACATTTATTTTCTTGGCGTTACATGTTTTGTGTATGATTAAAATAAAAACTACTATTCTCATTAAATTTTATGTTGTCGATTATAATTATCAACAAATTTAACCATTTTTTTTAACAAATCCTCACAGGTTGCAACATATAATGTTTTGGCATAGTTTTTAAAATATGTTTGTCTGTTATTTGTTGATTATTTACTTCCCAATTGATCTCTCGAAAGGCCACAGCGATTTTAACGAAATTTTGCATATACTTTTGAGGAAAGGCGAAAATACAAAATTACGTTTATACAAGTTGGTTTAAGAATAACGACTAACCAGTTTGAAAATGTTATGATTTATAATATTTCTGGCATGTTTCAGTTCATTAATTACGATTTCCGATAAAACGGTGATTTTCACATGTTACGAATGATTCCCAAACATACAGTGTGGAAATTAAGTAACGCATAAATTCAGTAATTCCGTTGATATTAATTTTTTGGAAAAAATCTCGAAGGAGTATAGCGATTTTAACTTCAGCAAATATTTTCAGTCTATTTTCAGTTTTCTTATGTCATTTATTTTTTAAGTTATGACGTCATCGACTTTTTTTAAATGACAACCTATATTTTTTATTATTGATTTTGGTAGTAGTTTTTATTCCGGTTCCGACGGTATAAAATTTTCAATATGTTATTATTTGAAAAAAGTCGAGAAAAACAGTCTTAAAGTTCAAATAACAAATATTCCTTAAATTGGGAAAATTTATCTAGTTGCCTAAGTCGGAAAGTTATCGACGGCATATTCGTTTTTAATTTGATATTATACAAATGGTTGAAAAATCGAACTAATGTGATACACCGGCAACTAGATAAATTTTTCCAATTTAATGAATTTTTGTTATTCGAACTTTAAGACTATTTTTCTCGATTTTTTTTCATATAATAACATTGAAAATTTTATACGGTCGAAACCGGAATAAAAACTACTACCAAAATCAGTAATAAAAAATATAGGTTGTCTTTTTAAAAAAAGTCGATGACGTCATAACTTAAAAATAAATGACATAAGAAAACTGAAAATAGACTGAAAATATTTACTGAAGTTAAAATCGCTAATACCCCTTCGAGATTTTTTCCAGAAAATTAATATCAACGGAATTACTGAATTTATGCGTTACTTAATTTCCACACTGTATATTAAGATGAAAAGGTCAAATGATGTTTTGTCAATAAATTTATTTCGGAGATATAGCGAGTTGATTTAAAAAAAAAATGCTCTAAATGTTTACAACAAAGAAGTCTCTAAAAGTACTCATTATGCACAACAAATTTGAAAAAAATCTTCAAGCATTTCAAATATCTTCAGGACTTCTTTTTTTCGTTTTTGATTTTTTTCTTAAACTCTTCATTCTCTAGAAAGAGGACATTTTAATTACATATTAATTCTTCATATGCACCTTCCTGGGATTTCCTTTACTTGTGGATGGAATGTTTTCTACATTTCCTATAGACAATAATGGACTTAAAATTTGTTTAACGATCTCTTTACGTTCTCTAGTTAACATGTTTACCTTTTGTAGTTGGGCTGGACATTTTTGCCAAAGTTTCATGCAACAAATTAAGTGATGGAATAGCTAAAACATAATAAAATTAGCCACACATTATTTTTCAGTAGGTAAATTCTATATTGCCTACCATTTTTTTTTTTTAGTTTTGTGGCAATACATTCATCAATTTTGATTTCATTCCACCTTCAAAATCATCAATTGTAACATGTTTATTGCAAAGTTTTTTATTATCGGGATTAAATTGTCCTTTTCTTTAAAATTTTCTAATCCACTCTTTCCTAATTAAAATGTCAGTAATAAACGAGAAAAATTATATTTTTTTCCACTCTACCCTCTCAGCATTTCTCTTACAAATAGCAGCACTGCATATAGTTTCAGTCATCTCAAAATGATTATTTATTATTAACTGGATATTTCTTCTCAGCAGCACTGCATATAGTTTCAGTCATCTCAAAATGATTATTTATTATTAACTGGATATTTCTTCTCCTCAATATAAATATACTTCATCTTACTGTACATACTTTCTCAAAATAAATGTAATTTAAAACAAATGTTGTCCTTTATGTAATAATCCAAATGTTACTTTTTTTTACTCGTAATCCAATAGCCGAAAATGAAATGTCACTTAAAATGTCAAAAAAGCACGTAAAAAGTATAAAGAAGAGGTCCATAACAATATAATATAACATAACTAATAATAACTATAAGCAAAATATCAAAATAATAGCAAATAACCACACAAAACGATTATAAACTGGACACAACAAACGTATGAATCACAACACAGCATACACTATGACGCGTTAGATTCCCCTTCCGTATCTCCTCACCTAAGTTAAGAGGTAACCTACTCCTTTACGGACCTGGGGTCGTGATATAGTTTTACACATAGAAGAAAGCTTTTCTTACAAATTTCGGAATTTTACAATTTGCAGTTTTACAGTTGGCAGCCGCTAAAAAAGCTATTTTGATGTCTAATCATGTTTAGTACCCATGGAAACGTAGATTACGATGATTTAGGCGAAAAAAATTGTCTAACAATATTGTAATTTTTTTTTTAAAGGTGATTTTTACGCTACCTGTAGCTAAAAAATATCCCGTAGCTAAAAAATTGACCCAATAACCATAATTCGGTTTCAACACTTCAAAATGCACAAGGAAACATGGTTTTGATTTAAAGTACAGAATTTTTTTGTGTGCCTGTGTAATGCTCGTCCACAATCGCGCGCCTGTCGTTGTCGAAGTATTGTGAGAATATTAAGATCCCGCCGTCATTGGCGTATTAAGCAGCGCAGGCGCCGGAAGCCCGCAACACTTTGAGCCCTTTTTGTTATGAGTTTTTTGTGTTTAGGTATAGTAGATATCAATACAAGTAAAAACACAACGAATAAACTTTATTGCATCACAAATATACAGAAATTTAAAACTTAGAGGTAGGTTACTCAGTAATAAAATATATATATATTATTCAATAAACATTATTCCAACATAAAATAAAGAATAGGTAATAAAAAAATAAAGAAAACTTTATTTCCATCAAATAAAATAAATACAGGTTGAGTGGAAGAGCAAGCATTTTGGATGTCATAATCCAGTATGGTTGAACTCCGCCTGTTCCACAAATCACTAGTACTAATACATGTTGATAGGTATTATTGTATATGTGTATGTATGCATGTGTGTATGTATGTATGTGTATATGTTTGTGTATGTATGTATGTGTATGTATGTATGTGTATATGTTTGTGTATGTATGTATATATATGTATATATATGTATATATATATATATATATATATATATATATATATATATATATATATATATATATATATATATATATATATATATATATATATATATATATATATATAAAATGTATGTATTATATAGTTGTGGAATAAAGACTTTTTATTATTATTATTATTATTATTATTATTATTACTTAGGGACTAGATAGGTTAGTACACGATAATAAACGCAACTTAAAGAACATTCAGGGGATGAGGTATGGACATCCGTTTAATTTCCGATATTCGATCAGTGAAGTTAAGCAGCACTGATCGAGTCCGGCAATTAGATGGATGACCGATAGCTCGTCTAACAGTCGGTAGGCTGTCAACAGACAATCCCGGGAAGGCCGCTAGCCTGATGCAGGCGGAGAGGCAAGCCCGGGTGGAGGGTCGAAGAGACCTACCCAGGAGGTTTGCCACTCTGCTAGCGGTGCAGGCGGGCAGGCCCAGGCAGTGGGTTAGTTGACAGTCGAGGACCGTGGTTCGGAGTCCACGCTAAACTGTAGGTCCCTAGGTAGAAAGGGCCCATTGTGGCCTACTTGCCTAGTAAAATAAGTAGCTACTACTACTACTACTAAAGAACATTCAAATAAAATAAAAAAACAACAAAATATGTAAGAAAAAACACAGCAAACAAAAACAGATATTAACTACCAACTAAAGGTATTTTTCGAAGATTTATTCGAGCAAAAGTTTTGCAAATCTGATTCAATAACCATAATAGATAAGCTACTCAATTTGGAGTGGGATAATTTCAACTTGAATTTTTAGAACGTACTGTATTATTTAATCCGTTCGCCCCCTACCTAAATATTTTGCTCCCCAAACCAGGGCTTCATGGGCTTGTAGGATAATACGCCACTGCCTACCAGTTCTCTAGGCATGAATCCGATTGAACATGTCTGGAGCAGAGTGAAACTACAGTTAGATCGAATAAAGAGTGAAATTGGAATAACTGTCGTGTAAGTAATTTTTGAACAATAGGAAGCTATTCTTCAGAAATTTTCAACGGGTTGGTAAAAAACATGTCTAGAAGAACCACAGCTCTTCTGGGAGCAAGAGGTGACGTTGCGAGATATTGATCTTTCTTTTTGTTTTGAATCGAAAATTCTGTCCGCTTTAGATGAGTACACTGAAATTTTCATTTCCATTTCAGAATTAAAAAATTTGTGTCAGAAACGATAAAAAGTTAGAAAATTAAAAATTTCTCTTTAAACAAGAAAACTATCACAAGTTTTTTCATATTCCTCGTTTTTGATGAACGTATTCGCCTTCAGAAATTGTGCTATAGTCATACTCGTACCTCATTCTAAAATTTTTTTCTCAACCCCCAAAAAGCAACTTCATGATGAAAAAAATAAACACTACCGTTTGATTGCCAATGGAACGATGTTCTAGAAACTGAAACTGGATTGAAAATCACTTAAATAATTTGGAAGTCATGAGTTTTGAACAATGTTTTCTAATTTTATGTTTCATTTGTTGAGCAGTTTATGTGAGCAGACAGCCTCTACTGAGATTGATTACTAAAATTTCATTGAAGCAAACACAAATACTATAAATAATTTTAGAAAAAAATCCACTATGAAATACTTATATTTTACATAATCTTGAGCTTTTCAATGTCAAGGATATAATTATTCGTGTGTTACTAAAGTTGTTACGCTATAGTCACAAATAATGTAATTGTTTATTTATTTGCATGTTATTTTTAAAATTATTTATATAACAATTGTTGTCGTTCAATGAAAACGGATAATCAATTCTTCATGATTCTTTCAGAGTCGTTTCTGAAATACTTTAATTAGGTACACGTTGTTTTTTTTATGTAACCAGCACATATGAATAAATGCAATCATTAACAGTGTGTTAAGAAGTGCGAAATATTCATACTGCTAGAATAACAAGAAAAAACTTTTGACATATTCTGAAAAAAACTGATTTGATCAATTTCTTTATAGCATTTTTATGTATAGACCGATTTGACGGGAATGCAGAGTTTAAAAATTGTTAACGCACAAATTCTAAATCTAGTAATTTATAAAATATTAAAAAGTAATATTTAATAGAATTACAAATTTTCTTCCAAAATTTTAATTTTAAAATTTGTTATTAAAAACTCTACACGTATTTCCACTTTTTATGCCTTTGTCAAGAGTACAGGGAATACTGAATAGTAAAATCTGTGTTCATTGCTTATATAACCACATTTGGTACCTACTATAAAACTATTGTGAAATATGTTTTATAACTTAAACATTAATATATCCTAGTGCTGGCTGCTGAAACCGGTTTTCTGGATAACGTGTTAATTGTTTTTTTTTTCTTCGATACTTTTCTTTTCTTCACGGAGAAACAATTCGGCATTTAGCAAACGCGTTTTTACAGAATAGTGTAGTAACTGATACTGAAAGACCTTGTTCTGGTCGTTTAAACTAAAATATTGAGCTTGTTCGGGCTGATGTTCAGGCAGAACAAAAAACTTCCACAAAAAGTCGTGTGGCACATTTTGGGTTGTCTGAGCGAACTTTAAGAAGAATTTTGCACTTAGACTTGCATATGTGTCCATACAAAATTCAAATTGGTCAAACTACGGGCAACTGATATTCAAAGACGTTTGTAATACGCAGAAATCATTACAAACTTAGTAGAAGCAGAACCCAATTTTTGGCAAAATTTGATAATGAGCGATGAAGCAAATTTTTGCATTTCTGGTCGTGTCAACAAGCAAAATAATCGTTTTTAGGGAACAAATAACCCTCGTTTTATTCAAGAGAACGTGGTTTTATCAAAAAGTCGTTGTTTGGTGCGCAATATGCTCCGAACGAATCATTGGACCATTCTTTTTTAAAGATGCCAGGGGCAATGCAGTTACTGTTAATGGAGAACGGTATAGAACAATGATACGTGAATTTCTGCAACCACAGTTAGAAGAACTTAGTATAGAAAATTTCTGGTTCCAACAGGATGGCGCTCATGCCACACAGCGCGTGAAACGGTCGCTCTTCTTAGAGACATTTTCCCTGCCAGATTACTCTCAAAATGGAGATATTGAGTGGCTGCCTTATTTCTCTGATCTGATTTGACGGCACCAGATTTTGTCTTGTGGAGATATTTGAAAAATAAAAAGTATATTAATCTCCCACAAACGTTAGAAGACTTAACGGCAAATATTCGTGAAGAAATTGCGCAAATTCCAACTGAAATATTGCGCAAAGTTATGCTGCACGCTCAAAGTTGAGTTGGTCATTGTTTACTCGATGTTGTTGTTCATAAATAATTTTACATGTTTTAATAAATAGTTTTCATAATTTTTTGCTCTGAATTTTTTTTTTATTTTAAAAAACTTGGCTGGGTATATTTTGCCGCACCCTATACTTTTACTCTTGTGATCGCTAGTTAAATATACATGTGTTTCCTGGTGTTACATTCAGCAATACTTTCAGCCCTCTTTCTATTGATTCTGAATGTTATCGACCTCACCAAAATAATTAGTACATAATAGTTCTATAAAATTGTTGTATCAAGTTTTTTTATATTAGTACCTACTGATCTACTGAAATGAAAATATTAAATTTATTTGTTTTCTAAAATCTAAATTATAAACTCAATATTATCAGCTTTCTTATTAATTGGTTTTTGAAGTATCCGATTAACCGATTTTTGGATAACAGATTAACCAATTTTCGGATAACCGATTAATCGGTTTTTTGGATATCCGAATAGTCGATAATTTGGAAACCGATATCCGAGTAACCGATTAATCGAATATCCGGTTACCTCATTAACCGGTTTTGTTCTATATTTGGATAGCCGGTTTTATCCGAAACCGGGTTTTGAGGAAACCGATTAACTGGTTTCACTTTTTTTCGGTTTTTGCTAGTACTACTTTAAACCTACATTATTTTATTTAAAATATGGTGATGGGTAAAAATTTGTTGTTCATTCGTTAAATTTTTATTATTTTTAACAGCCTTGCTTATTTCTAATTATTGTTCTAATAAATCAAGTTTCTTTCGTTTCTTTTCCGAATGGAGTAATTGAACAATATTTAAATCTATATTGACGACATCCTCATGCTATATACATTGTTTAAAATAGATTTCTTGTGGCCTTCGCATCACTTTCTTACATTTCATCTAGTTTGTCCAATGTATATAACATCGCAGTCTCTACATTTCAACTTATAACTCCTATTTTTTTCATTTATATTTTTATTATTTATTAACATTTTACCTAAATTGTTTTTTCCGTGAAATTGTTTTACATCCCAGTTTATTAAGTTTATTACTAACTCTATCGCTGATTTTAGACCTATAATTAATACATTTATAGATCTTATTGAATTCCGGTGAAAAACCGGCATAAAATTATACGTAATTTTTCCTTTTGTTTGTTTGTTTGTTTGATTCTTTGCGTGCTTGCTTGCTTGTTTGTTTGATTAGTTTTTATAAGGATATCTATAAGGTTTTTTTATAACCATTGTTTTTTGCAAATTTTAAGGAAGTATTTATATATATATATATATATATATATATATATATATATATATATATATATATATATATATATATATATATATATATATATATATATATATATATATATATATATATATATATATATATATATATATATATATATATATATATATAAAAATATTATCACAACAATTACATTCTGAAAAACAAAGTCACGGTAGAAAGACATAAATTCTTTCGATGCTTATTCGGACATGGAACCTTTAAATTCCACTTGTCCACAAAGATACTTCAAAGTACCTGCTGTTACTGTGACGTCATGAATATATCGATGATGTTATCGAGTTTTCCAGTGGCTGCTTTTCTGCACAGCACAGCATGTTTGTTGTTAGAAGTGGAATGCTAGAAACAAAGTTTCTGATATTTATTTAACTATGTAAGTCAAAGATTTTGACTTTTTTCAAAACTTTGGTACCTATCGTTTTCCTAAAGTCCATATACGAATTTGTAAACGCCTACAAAAAGCAAAGTTTATGGAAAAAAATATACATTGCATTTACAAAATTTATTGTACACCGTTGGAAATCTACTACTGTGTTTGTATGTTACGAATTTCTTAAATTTCAAGTACACTTCGCGGTGATTAACAAATACCTGTGTTTTTGGTTTAGAAATAACAGAAGTACTTTACAAAATGATGTTTGTAACCGTGTACAACTTTATTGTGAAGTAAATCAATATTAAACATCATGTCTATGTTTAACGAAATAAAAGTTCAAGATACCTGTGGTACGGTACAAAAATTTATTTGACTCTAGTAAAAATAGTTTGCAAAAAGAAACTTTCTGATCATTTTAACATTCCTTCTGTTTGCACATTATAAAATGTTAACCCTAAATTATGGCAATAAACAGTTGTGCAATATATCTTTTTGACGTTTTTTATTATGCAACATCGCAGGAGTTTTGTTGTTTTCAGAATCGCCTGATCCTAAATATCAGCACGTAGTTGAACACGTGAATACTCGTATATGTATATACTCGTACTTGTACTGGTTCTGGGGCGATGGTTACGTCAAGATTTAGCAAACTGGATTCTGGTGGAATCATGAACGTACACAAATTTCTTGTGATTATCACCACCACCCGACTTTAAAAAAACTGTTATAATCTGAAATTTGTTCACACAGGTGTTCACAAATAATAAATAAACATAAATTTTGTCAAAATATTCATATTATTGTATAATATTAACATACAGGTGTTTGCAGCGTACTGGTTAATTTGACATTATCAAATATATTGTATTATTTATGCTACTTAATGTGGAAGGAATTTTATTGAAAAATATTTTATTTTAAATACATAGGTATATAAATAGTTTGGATGCTGTTTTCTTTTTTTCATGCTATTCAATATAAGTGGGTATATACTAAATTGAGAAAAGTGGAGTGAAACTTGATAATATAAATATCTGTGGAAATATAGCTAATTTATAGATGTGATACAGATTTATGAATTAAATTTGGTGTTGATATATGTTATAAATACCACCTTATTCTATAATTTTGTAAATCTATAAACAGTTAAATAAGGCATATAAGTTATCATTAAAAAAGACAGAAATCAGTATGGTTGCAAAGCAACAAATTTGTTTATAAAAAAAATCTGAAACTGCAATTTTGAAAAATCGTTTCTTTTTTTAATATCTTGCTTTTCTCAAATATGAGGATGTTTCTAAATCAGGTAATATTTACGAGGATATTTATAATAAATTTACATTTGTCATTTACTCATAATATTGAAAGAACATTATATTACTATTAACAAAATTTTACTATTTACCATTGGCGGCTGCCCTGTAAGGGTTGTAGAACTGCATCACTATTAAACAGATGAGGAAATGATAAAAATTGATACAGTTATTATGATAACGTATTACTGTCTTTTTGTAAATTCACATTTAGCTGAAAGTCATAACATGGCAACTCACAACGCTGTGCTGTACTAGAAGATAAATACTATATGGAACCATAGTAAAATCGTATGTCCTGTGTACAAAACTGTCAATTTCTACATCTCGCTATATTTACGTATAATCAACGCCCGCAGATGCCAATCGTATTGTATTACGCACTGTATATTGCCTGCTCCTAGTACTACAGATATAAGCTAATTGTGGCATTTGAATGATGTGTTATATTCAAATTGGCTTTATGTGGTTATGCTGCTGATATCGGTAATTCCGATAGCAATATATACAACGATAGTTGTTTTAAATCAAACAGGTGTTAAAAGCAAAGCAAATAATAACGTATATGGATTATGCCCTATCCACAAGTAATGTTACTTCATATAAGAAATCTACACGTACATCATTTGCTTTCCTTTAACGCATGTTCGAGTTGAATCAGCGCTCGCAGTATACATATACACGCTGTCTATTTTAATATCCATCGTGGGAGAAAAATGTTTGGATAAAAGTTATTTTATATTTTATGAGCTATATAAGAATGAAGACAAATTTTAAATTCATAGCATATTTTGTAAGATACGATAAACGTAAAAAATGAAAATAATTTAAACGCTTATATATGAAAAAAAAGAAATGAAAGTTAATGGCTATGTTATAGAGAACACAGCTGTGTGGTTCAATTGTTTTCAAACCTTTTATTGTATATATTCTTTTGATTTATGAAAAAATTTGCCGTTACATTTTCATTCACCTACAATTATGTTTTAGGAAATAGGGACAAAGTGCGGGATAATAGTTTAATCTGATTGTAACGGGAATATCACTGCTTTGCTCAAGTATTCCTAAATATTATCATTTTTAATGTATACTGTTAGGTTCATATTTGAAAGTTTTTGAATTCGGTTCGTCCTTGTTCGGGCGTTTTAAAGATGTAAAATCAAATATATTTTAAAAATTCGCCGAAAATTGACTTATTTGCTTGAATTTTAAGAAAAATCTCGTAAAAAGTTGTTTGTAATTACATTCGTTATCGATGTGCAAATTTTCTTTAAAAAAGAATTTCAAACTTCCCGAAAGACACGCCCCTGGTAAAGGATCTAACGCATTCCATCGAGTGTTCAATGAAGATTGATAGCAGTTTGCAGTACACCAGGTTTCAGTTCAATAACTCCATCCTCTTAGGTCACAAAAAATAGTATAGAATTTTTTCAAAATTGTAACGCACTGTGTGAAAAGGAGCGCTTTTCGACATATTAGTTTATATAAGAAACCCATTAATTTTTGATGTTCTATCACCTCTAAAAAATGAGACACCCTGTTTACACCTGTTACTCAAGAGTTCATTCATATACTGTGGTTTTCAGGGTCAAATCTATTTTTATAGAAACTATAAATCAAAATATACTTATTTTTAATGTAGTGTTATAATTAATGCTTGCATACCAGCACAAAAAATGCGCGCATAATTTTTTAGATATACACGGTGGTTTAAGGAATCATATAATTTCAGTAACGTTATATAGATATACTTACCTCTCGTCCTGGAGTACCAGGTCGATTCCCGGTCGAGGAGCTAGGATTTTTCTAAAACCAGAAATTAATCCTAGCATACGCGAACATTGGGTGTGTGTCCGTTGTCTCTAAATGTGTAGCCCTCTCCCACACACGATGTTTAATTTAATTTAGTTAATTTAAAAATGCTCACATGACTGTATCAAATTGCAAACGTACCTTTTGGAAATATTTTACTGCAGTTATTGCATTTCCTTAAGTGCCAATGAAAACAGTGGCTCATATTATTACGATTTCATAAAAAATCTATTTGTGATGATTTCTGGTAAATTTTTCAATGTTACAACTTTTGAATTATTTCAATATAAATCGACCATAGTAGTTAAGCTATGCGGATTCTAGAGCACTCACAATGGATAATGTTCGTTGAGAGTGACCTTGGATGGTGTGCAGAAAATAACCGGAAGGTCTTCGTATGTATACGATTATATATAACACTCATAAAAAATATGGGAGGTCATTTTACCTAATGACTAAATTTAGAGGTTTGTTGTATACTGATTTCTCCCTTGTCACATTTAATGATTATTCTTAATCACAAGACACTTTAGTAAATTAAACTTATTAATAAACATATGCCTACAATGTCATAGCAAGTCTTCGATGTTGTATCGAGTGTGTAGGTCTGTAAATAAGAAAGTGTTGTCAGAAGCCTTTTTGGTTATTACCGGCCGCTACAAGAAAAAATAGTAAAAGCGCCGGTGTAAATTATATACCGGTCCAAACAAATAACCTTTGGTCATTGTCTGAAGACCCGCCGAAGACCCTCCGACTATCACTGAAAGACCTTCCAGTTGTTTACACATCATCCATGGCCACTCTCGATGGACACATGCCATCCGTTTCGAGTGCTCCAGAATCCGCGTAGCTTAACAACTCTTAATATTAATTATTACATTTCGTAAAATTTAAATTTTATTTTTTGGGGAAGTTGCCGATTTGAATAAAAGAACTGAATGTTTTTCCCCCAGAAAATTGCAGTTTTGAGGGTTTAATTCCCTTGAGTTAAAAATTATGCAATTTTTTGCTAGTTACTGTTAAAGAAATTTTAGAATGAAGTTTATTTAATCTTTTTATCAGTGCAGAGCCAATTTCTGAAAGTGAATAAATTCATTAAAATCGAAGAATGTGAAGAACTTTGATTTATGGCCAATTTCATGTATTCAAAGTACTTTTGTTTGAAGAAATTTTTCAAGAAGGTAACTTTTAGAGACGAGCGTATATCTGCCTTTACAGTACCCGTATTTCGATACGAAAAGTTAAGCAACTGGAATTGGATTGGTGGTCGTAATTAGTAATTTGATAGTAACTGAAGTGGAACCCAGCGACCTCGTCCCGTCTTCTAGTGGCTTGTATATCAGCGTATACGCAGAAGCTGTGCAAAGTTAGGCAAGGGTTGTGTAGGTACCATCCTTCGGAAGGGAAATAAAGCAGTTGTCCCTTGTCTATTAGATGTTAGGCAAATACTCTACTCTTCGGTAAAGAGGTTCGGCAATATTTCCAGGTTGGGGTAGCTCGTCTTCTGGCGTCGGTGATTGGCCGTGGTAGCGGAAATAGACCGACGTTAAATAAATGAATGAAAAATAGTAACTAACTTACTTTGAGCTAAAAACAGTACCTATTTTTTCTTATTCCTGAGACAGAAACCATTGTTTAATTATGTATCAAATTGGAGAAAAAATTCCAGTGTACTCACCTAAGGCGGAATGAATTTTCGAATCAAAACAACAAAGAGATATCAATATATCATAGGGCCAACTCTTGCTCGCAGGAGAGCTGTGGTTCTTCTAAGCATGCTTTCCACCAACCCGTTAACAACATTTTGAGGAATATATTTCCATTTTCCATGACATCCGATAGTTTCTCAAAATCACAATTTCACCCTCTTCACTATAGCAGCAATTTCATTTTGCTCAAGATATGTTCAATGGGATTCATGTTTGGGGATATGGCAGGCCATTCGATTCTCTCAATGCTGTTGTGTACTCTTACAACTTCGGTAACAACAAGCTTGCGATGTAGCTGAGCACTACGTCCACGAATAAAACTATCACCGAACTTCTATGCGAAAGAAACAACAATATCTCTTACATACATATTTCTATTCTAATACCATTCATACTCTTACTTATTAACATCACCAATTCAGTCCCAATCTTCGCGTTACGAGAGAGATGTTTTCGTAACATTCGACATTGTGCACGACATTAATTCATTAAGTCTCCTTCTGACAGTTTGGTTGGAATTATGTGTCTTAGTTGCACTTAGTGCACTATTTTAATTGTGTTACGGTTGGTGAGCGCCTGCTACGATCAGATATGCTGATGAAATTATCGTTCCTGTAGCATTTCTTTGGTGTCTTACTCCTTGTCGATAATTTACATCTCCTGTTTTTAGATGGCGATGGGCTCTGTATATAGAAGTTATCCTGAAATAGGTTGGAACCTTTGATGTGAAGCTAACACTGGCGTTGTTCTCCACTAAACGCCAAAACACCATATACTGCTCTCATCGCGCGTTTCGCCAACCAGGTTGGCGTCATCTATCATTAAATCATCAATGATTAAAACTAACCTTATGCAAACACCTTAACTATTGTTACCCTGATAGAGTGAAGTATGTGGTATTGGCCCTCTGTCACTATTCATACTATTTTTACACTTTGTAATTTCCAATCTTTCAAATGCATCCAGCTGTCTAATATTTGTTACATTCCTAATTAATCTAGACTCATCTGTTTTACCATATTTGAGATTAGCCATATGCTCCTTAAATCTAGTTTGCAGTGATCCTCTAATTTATCCAATATATTTTCATTTATAGTCCTTACAGCTAATTTCGTAAACTGAAATAAACTTTCCGTTTATTTCAGTTTTGTATTTTGGATTGAAAAAGTTGTTGTGGTTTATTTCCCTATGAATTAACCACTGCCATACCTATATTTTTAACAATCTTCACGTGTGATTCAGATTTGCTCTTTCATTTTGAAGGGTTGAGGAATTTCCTCAAAACTTCTCGATCTTTCAAATTAATATCTGATCCTTTTGATGCAGAAGATTATTTCTATTATGTAAACTTTTTATCGGAATGACTCTCTAGCTGATTGGCATTATTGTACCTTGTTTGGTAGAAGCATCAAATGTCTGAACATATAAATATTATTGTAAAAATGTTGTGTATGTGTGGGAGACTTTATTATGCTACTGACATTAGTGTAGTAAAATCACATTAAAAAAATATTGAAAACAATAAACGAGGTACTTTGCATTACAATGTTATTTTATTGTTCAATTTTTATTTCCATACTGGTTTTTTTTCCAATTAAACACTTAACACGATTGGATATAAAATATGTCATAATATTAAAATGAATAACGCCAGGAACAATAAATTTTAAAGTACTCAAAATGTACACATTAAAAGTGAATTGTTGAAGACTTGACCATGATACTTTATTTACATGTCATAAACAAAAATATTATGCATTTTTTTTTGTTGGTGTAAATAAATATTTTTATCCAACACCATAATGCAAAAACGCATTTGTTTTAATGTTTTTAAGCAATCAACGATAACGTTTATGCACTGGTGAGTGAAAATCATTTTCACTCACTAGTGATTTCAATATTTTCTAGTAGTTAAATCGAATTGACCCACAATAATTTATTACTGTCAACAACTCTAGACCAAATTTAATTAAATTTATTTGAGAGAAAACTATGTTATTCCTTATTATTAGAGTGGATATACAAATTAAAAACAACATTGCCGAAAAATTAATTACACCTCTGTTTACACATAGAATCTTTAACTGAGGCCGTCTCAGCAGAATCAAGTACGCTCAATTTTAAATAATTACTCTCACATTGTTCTTCAATCATAAAGGTTGATTGATGACTTAACCCCTTGAATTTTCTTGACAATATTAATTTTGTTCGACTCTGAATCTTCGATGTAACCTACAGCCATAGTAGACGACTTCCAGCTACTTAATCGTTCAAATGTCGATAAATCACTTCCAGAATTAACTATGCAACACCCCCTGCCCAATTGCTGGCATAAAACAATTAGCTGGTGGTTGTACTTGTTGACAGGTAGCTCAGTTAGTAGGTTGTGAATAAATGCTGAGATTGAACTGAGTTCTCACCAAAATCTAGGCTGAGCGCCAGGACTTTTGCAAGTACCAAATAATTAAAAGTATACTTTAATAGATAAAGATAGCGTTAATTCTTGAATTCAGTTTGGGAAGGAAGTTAAATAAAAAAATATTATTAAATAAAAAGTATAACAAAGACTGATATGAATATGTACAAAATTTATACAGGCTCAGATGGCCTCTTTTAGTCAAGAAGTACAGTTGAAGTATAAGACCAACAAAATAAACAAAAAAGTGATATGACGCTATTTAGAAAAGTGACTGATCTCATACTAAAATGCTTCTGACCAAATATCAAATGTTACTGGGGACGAAGATCTTTTACTTAACTTAAAATGGGTCAGTCCTGCGAAGGATCCACCAACGACTAAGCTCTGAATGGGTTCGGTGTCAGTTTGAATCACCACTGTCAGTACTACAGTTACCCTTGAGACGAAATGCCATTTGAATAAAATATCGTTTTTCTGCTCCACCCAGTATATAATGTTCAGTTCGATCCATCAGTTATATACTCTTTTGGTCCAGGTATTTACATAAAAAGGGGAGTTTTTATGAGGTCAGTACTATAGGCAAAACAATGTGAAAAGCTGTGACGTTTAAATTGTCCTACGTAGACAAAATATGAAAATTACACAAATTTACAGTGTAAATTGCAAACTAAGCAAACTGGATTTGTATCCCACAATACCTTAAGAAGTTGAAGACTTCAACTAATTTAAGTAGCAATAAAAGTTACGTTAAATAGAAAAAATACTAATCCAACAAATAAATTAGGTATAGCTCTAATAATAAACAAAGTGAAATAGATATTCACTATATTTTGAGATATTTTTTATTAAAAGAAGGTAATCATCAAGAAAATAGAATTTCGAATGTCTGTACACAGACAGACAAATAGAAAGATAACTTAAATAAATATTTGCTAAATATAAAACAATATGATAATTGTCAAATTAATGGTAACGTTAAATTATTTATTAGTTCCTCGTAGAGGTAATAATGAATTCCAGATAAAGTTAAATAAAGATATGTAGCTTGATTAAAGGTTTACTGCAGATAATTAAATGCTGACAATTTCTATTCTCTCCTGAAGGTATAAACCATTTTGAAAACTGACTCTGGTAAAATGTATCTCGATTTAAAATTGGTTGTGAACAAATTAATGTTCAAGGACTATCAAATACTTATGAGTCTTTTATTATTCTAAAACTAAACGGACATGGAAAGTGTTTTTTATCGAAAAAATTCGTGTTGATTTGAGAGCACTAAAAAGTTTTTTTTATAAAATCAATACCCAGTGTATTTATATGTATGTATATATGTGTATATGTATATATATATATATATATATATATATATATATATATATATATATATATATATATATATATATATATATATATATATATATATATATATATATATATATATATATATATATATATATATATATATATATATATATATATATATATATACGTTTGTCTATGCTACGTTAAACCGTCCAGCGTATATTAATTTACCGACGGTAAACTATCCGAAGACCTTAAACCTTCCGATAATCGGACGGTTTAACGTTTTCACGCGTATTGACGTTGTTAAGCGTTCTATATTTCATTTACTGAATTTTAGGTGGATAGTTTAAAGTAAGGTTCATATGATTTGTATATAATGGTAGTGTCAAGTATATCCACTTGGAGCGCTAGCATCGCAAATTGTATGTACACTGTATGTTCCAACATAGCTTTTGTCGACACTAAACCATCCGGAGATTTGGCAACTTGGATTAAGAAAACATGTGGAGGATCGTCTAACGTTCTAATACTTGTTAAAGAAGTTTTGAAGTGTTATGGAGAAACTTTGTTTAAGTCGTGGTAAAAAATTTTTATCACTGTTGGACCATAAGTATTATTTCATTAATTTATTTTTTTAAATAATAAATTAAAATCTTTTCTAAATGCCCATTAACATCCATCTTTCTCTCATTCCTTATGTTATTGACAGTCTTGGAATGAAAAATTGACTAATAGATGTCTGGTATTTTATTACCATTTGACTTGGTGGAAAAATATCGTCCAATGCAAAAATTGGAGGGCTACTAAAATGAGAGGTCCTATTTTCTGAAGCGATAGAAATTATATGTAAATCTTATTTTCAAAAATATTTATACGTTCTTTTCTGATATAGTTTACTCTTAAAATTTTGTTATAAAGGTTGGTGGAAACACTTTCTACTGAACTATTAAGGATCTACCGAGTAGTATAAAGAAAATTCACCCTCATATTCAGCTTGTGGTTTTCGAGGGAAAGTACACTGACTAGAAACTTTTCGTAAAGGTATTAACCATGTAGAGTCAGAGACGAGTTATTATTAAAATAATAACTATTTCTCGTTATTTAAACTGCTTTTTCCAACTAAATTAATTTAATTTAAATAATTTTGAAATAACTCGTATCATTTAAATATTTTATCTTAACTAAATGCTAAAAGTAGGTTTATTTAAATAGTGATTTAATTAATTAAATAAAATGAGCCTATTTAAAGGGAGTGGTGAAATGCTATTATCATTTAATAACTTTTGATTGCTTAGTGACATAGAATCTTGAAATTTTACATACATTTTATTTCTGAAAATATACATTTTATATCTACTTACCACTTACCTCACGCTATTTTAAGGGGTAAATCAAACTACCCCTTTAAATGGTTTATCTCAAAAATTTTTACCCCTTAAAAATTAAAAAAAAATAGCCTTTGGATGATCTGACCATTTAGAAACTTTTTCTCTGTATAAATGATTTGATACTATTTAACCGTTTCCATTATTTAAATGTTTTGGCAAATGATATTTTTGACCTGATATTTTTCAAATGTTTTTTTTCCGTTGTTATTTTTTGGAAAATCCTATTTCCAGTGTCAAACCTGTTTTAATTATTGAAGTTCAGCTTCAACTAATCAACACTAATAAACAGCTTTTTATATTTTAATTTTTCATTATTTGCCATTTAAAAGCATTACTAAATAATCGGCATTGCATTTTATTTTAATATTTCAAACATTATTTCCTTATTATGCTACTAAAAAATTCCTACTTTCTTTTTTATTTTAGCCACTTGTAATTTAGTGTTAAAATATCTTGTTGTGTAGTTGTGTTCTCTTTGTCATCAATTATAATTATTGTTGTTCTGTTTGTATTTAGTGGAAGTCAATATTTTAAAATGTTATCCCTATTAAATAATTCTGAGTTTTGAAAGTTGTTTAAAATAAAAAACCAGCGACATTTTTCAATTCGTTTTAGCAAGATAATGTACAATGTCAAACAATTAATTTCAGGTAATTAATTTTAAATTCTGATTATTTAGTATTGTCTTTAAATTACAAAATATGAAAAATTAAAATGTACATTCATTAAAAAAATTTGAAAAACATACTTTACTAAAAGTACGGGCTCGTATTCTAAAAAATTACATAGTTATATAAATGTACTTTATTAATCATTGTATTGATTTAAATCTATACTTTTTGTTAGTCTAAATAATAGATTTAGTAAGTAAAAACACAAATTTATTCTTCGATTTTGTTCAACATTTTGGTACAATATTTTGTTAGTTTTTATAAGAACAATGCAGTAGTGCCCAGAAATGTTTTACATATTGTTTATTATTGACTCATGTAGTTTTCGTATCCATAAAAAAAATTGTTTGTATCAGGCGATTTTTATGACTTAAAAAAAAGTTTTCCCCAGTCCAATCCTATATTTTTTAAAAACACGATTTGGCTATGTGTAGAACTGAATACCACATGACAGATTTTAACTAATTGGATTAAATAATTGAAAAAAATATGACGGATTTGTCAAAAATTAGCAAATCCCCTGTATATCAGTAATGAAGGGCTCAAGGGGTACATATGCAGGTGTTTTAAAATCAGCTCGATGTCCTCTATCTCCCGTTGAACTATGTATGTAAACAAATAATTTAGATATTTTTTAAAAAAAATTTTTAACGTAAAGTTTTTCCTAATTGGGTGAGCACCCACTTTTAAACCATATTTATTGAGATTTCACAAAATTCGTATAAGGAGAGATTCTGGAGAGCAGAAGACTTATTAATGAGGAGAACGGTTTTTTACGGAGTGATTCATTTATCCAGGACATTAGCCACTTATATTTTTTAAATATTTTCTTCGTGAGATTAGAAAGAGGACCACTAGTGCTTTTCAACAATACTATGCACTCGATATCGATTTTTATTGAGATATTAAATTTAAAAAATGTCGACCTTATTTTGCAAAGTGCAATATCTCTAAAACTGATGACATACGGGACAATGTGTTATATATTTAAGGAATCAACAATTAAATTTTTGTTAAAATAATCACAAATTTCTTTAATTTTTGCAGGCAGTCAGCAAATGACGGTTTCTTTTCTTATGTTCGTTTATTTAAAGAAACTAAACTTAATATATTTAAATTCATTTGTTCATCTGACGGCCTGCAAAAATTGGAGACAAATGAAAATTTTAGGTTATTTTGACAGAAATTTGGTTACTAATATATAACACATTATCTCTGATGTGTCAGAAATAATACAGTTTGTAAAACAAGCAAATCACCATTCTTAAACTTATTAACTATTATCTCTCAAAACAAAAGAAAATCGATACCAAGGTGTGGTATTTTCTAAAAACACAGCCCTCTTTCTCATCCCATGAAGAAAACATGTTGGTCTCATTTAAAAAATATAAGTAGTTAATGTCCTGGGAAAATCAAACATTTTGAATAAAACCCATACTCCACAATTGCAGCTTTTCTGCTGATTATTTTCCGAAAATTTTGATCCCTCACACAGTTATCACCTATATTTTTTCAATCCCGATACAAATAAAAGAAGACGTTCATAAATTCACAATATTAGATCAATATTAAGGAAACATACAAATTAGTTGCGGCAACATCGCAGGATAGTTTAACGAACGTATAGATCCACATGTATATAATTTGGGATGGAATAACGTTGTTTCAACATAAATCGGACGGTTTGACGTTGCAACAACATAAGAGCCGCTTAACGTTGGGAAATAAATTATCGTATATTCGAAAGTATATCAAATGGAGGGTTTAAGGTAAAAAATTACACGGACGGTTTGACGTAGCATGGATGTATATATATATATATATATATATATATATATATATATATATATATATATATATATATATATATATATATATATATATATATATGCACTGGTATAAAATGATCCACCACAAGACAAATGCACCACATTGGGTTAGGTAATTCTCACAAAAGTAATAAACAAAAATGTGTCCTCCAAAGTGGTACCAAACTCCAAATATTACGTCACCATTCTACGCACAGTTACCAACGTAACCAAGTGACCTAAACATCAACAGACAAAGACAAAAATACTTAACAACGCGACAAAAAGGCGACACTGTTGTCGGGTAAATCTAAGGTTTACAATAACCGAAAGTTAATTTAAATTAGCGCACGAAATTACTACAATATCAGAGGAATAAACTGCCAACAAGGCACGATAAATCGATACTATTCGATATTAATGATGGCTGTTCTAATGAACAACCAACGTGAACTGATCAAAATAGCAACTTTTTAAATAATGATGATCATAAAATTACACGATAATACCAGAAAACATGTAAATTTTACCAGACCGCTAAACTACAGATGTTGACTTCAGAACGCTACACTAGTAAGAAGGAAGGAGTACCGTAGTGTTCTGCTACCTAAACTCGATTACAGTTTGGAAAGAGATAAACATTTGAGGATACAGTATGAGCAATACAGAGAAATAGATATTTAGATATTTTTTATAATTGCAAAAATCTGCAAAACCAACTGTTCCAGTAGAAATCAGTGGCACCATCTGGACTAGACTGGCAGAAACTTAATTCACCACGAGAAACGACAAACTGGAATGAGATGGTTTGCAATTTCGTTACAACTAGAAGAGTGGCTGAGAATCGTGGAAAACAATGAACAGTGTATTGTTCCGGTTCCAGTTATATTTAAGTAAGTTGCAATTATCCGTGGTATTTTTGATAACGTGTTCCAACTAGTTGAACAGTACATTTCTCTGGCTTGTAATTGAGAAAAAATCTACTGTGTCAAGCATTACTAAGACACCAAAACATATATTATCTATTGAGATCAACAGGATTGACCGCGTAACCTTCTCTGACAGAGTGAAACTTTGTGATTTATTTGTTTTTGTCTCCGCTGCTGATGTGCACAAATAAGATGCATTCATCTTATTTAATTCATCACAGTGGCAAGCCCGAGATATACCGAATAACAATGCCACCTAAAAAAGTAGAAAAATTTAATTATATCGGAAATTAAAAATCCAGTAAAAAGAATGATATTTTCATCATTACATATTTATCACTAGCTGAATGAATTAAAAATTCTTCAATGTGTCTCCATTCAACTATTTTCATTCTTTTTTCTTTGTGTTTTAAGGTAACTTATAAGGTTCATACATTTTAATATGGCCACATTTTCATATGCAATCAAGGTAAACTTCAACATTGAATACCTGCTCCACAAAGATATCTTGTAAATCTTTCCCAAGCCAAGAAAAAACATAACAACTGCAATATCCTTCATTAACACCACGAACATCTTTTGTTTTTCTCCTACCCACATTTCGGTTTAGGTGGTAATTGGTTAAATAAATGTTGCATCTTTAGCTTTTCTAGGATGCATTCAGGTATATAATGTTTTTGTTTTTCATAAATATCCATTTTAACAAATATTTTTTTTATTGAAAAACGAACAAATTATATAAAAGACTATTTACAAGATTCTTTACTTATAACTTTTAATAGCATGTACAAAGTTACACTAATAATCTTACAAATAAACACAAAATAAACTTATGTTCGATTTTCACAATTTAATTAACTCATGACAATTGTTTCTCCACACAGTGGCTTCATCAGATGGTGAGTACAAGACTAAATTCTTTATTACAAAGTGAGGGTATATATAAGTATCAACTAACTAATCTAGGGTAATAATATATACCCTCACTTTGTAATAAAGAATTTAGTCATGTACTCGCCATTTGATAAAGCCACTGTGTGGCGAAACAATTGTCATGAATTAATTAAATTGTGAAAATCAAACATAGGTTTATTTTGTGTTTATTTGTAAAATGGATTTTCATCAAGTAAAGGTCGAATCAATCAACTATCTAATAATCTTAGTTACAACAGCAACCAAACGCCAATTTACGCTGCAATCGTTGCATCATATTCAACAGGTTCAACAGGTATTCGTGATAATATATCGGATTCATTTATTGCCACATACATCTGGGGTTCCGCAGTGCTCCAACCTCGGTCATCTACTGTTCCTTATTTTCATAAATAGCTTAACAAAAATAATTGAAACATCATCATATCTACTTTTCGCTGAGGGCTTGAAAATATTTTCAAAAACAGACAGTATCAATGATGGCGATAAGCTTCAAATCGATATGTTTAATATATATGTGGTCAATAAATAATAAATTAAATTTCAATATAAATAAATGCAATGTAAAGACATTTTCCCGCAAGAAAATACCAAATATCTATAACTATAATATTAAGCGAACAGCACTGGCTCGAGTTGAAGAAGTGCGTGACCTGGGCGTTACATTTGATCTTGAACCAACCTTTTTTAAACATATATCAAATATAACAAAAAATGCATCCAAAATGTATAGATTTATTGTATGAAACACCAGGCAGTTTACTAACATCAATTGTCTAACACATCTTTATTTGTTTTTTGTCCGAAATTTATGAGAATATGCATCTCTTGTATGGAGTCCTCAATATCACTGTCATAAATAGAAAAAATACAAAATAAATTTTTGAGATAACTTTAATATAAAGGCATCTAAGAATATGAGCTGAATATCCCAAAAACCGAGTGAATTAAATTGTACAAGTTAGAAACCTTAGAAAAGATGAGAGATGTTCCATTGTGTATCTGCGGAAGTTAATATCTGGAAATATTGATGATCCTGAGTTCCTGTCACTTATAAACTTGAATGTGTCATATCACTGTACAAGAATAGCAAACACTTTTTACCTACTAAATACGACTCATTCCAATAATTTATTAAACTCGCCACTGCACAGAATGTGCAAATCATACAATAATGTTCAAGCACATTGTAATATTATTTTTTCTGTCAGAAAGCTTTAAGGAACGTTTTAATAGAATTGTAATGTATATACTTTATACTTATTTTTATGTTTTTTTTTATTTATATTTTTAGTTACTGGTTCATAGATATGCTTTGTTGTTATTTAGTGTTACACTTTGCATTATTTATGGCATTGCATTAATGTATTCTATTATTCTGTAATTAGGTCTCGACCTGTTGAGTGAATCTGCTAAATAAATAGATATAAAATTAGATACATAAATGAAATCCAGTCACCAGCCTAGGTTGTCAAATTTAAAAAATTTTCATGGTCCTTCTTCGCTTTCGCAATTGTCAGATATGTATAATAATTTTATTTTTATTCCATATATAGTCGGTATGATCGGATAATAAATAAAAGAGGGTTATTTTCACTTGTCGGCGTTTTGATTAATTTTTTAATCTTCAGGACTAAAAATTAAATATAAACTTACAATACTATATGGTTACAAAATTATTAGATGATATAAATAATATAGGATATTATATAATTTTAACAAAATATATACACACGTTTATTATGAATTAACTCTTGATTAAAATGTAAACAATAAAAAAATAATACAAACATTTAAGAATATTAAAAAAAAGATTAAAAATCCAAAAAATTGCTAGAACATGAAAATAAAAATAAATAATCTCCTTAGCTTAAGTGAAACAAACCTCAAATAATCACATATGACAGATGCAAATGTCATAATAATAAAAACAACAGAGTTACAATAGGCAATGTAAACATTCAAAATGTAATAATTATTGAAAATAAATTTCAATATGAATATCATCATATTATTTAGGACAATAAGCCTAAAAATAAAATGTAGTTGATAGAAAAACTTCATTCTAAAAAATCGAAAAAAAAAAATACTAATACTAAAAAACATAAAAAATTCATAAACGATTGATAACAATGAAGCAAATGATAGCTGAATTATTGTATATGTCAGTTTTAGGAGGGTGGAACTTTTAAATATTCTTTAATCAAATTGTTGTAAACAACACTCAAATTTTCAATGTCAGTTTTTATATTAACTACATTTTGATGTAAGTTAATAAAAGTCATTTCACGAAAAAGTCTCTAATGGTAATTGCTTTCATGATCTAAAATGCTGATATTGTCAAAATTAAAATTAGGATCACATAAAAAACAATGTTGAGCTAGTATAGTAGTGTCTGTCTTATTCCTATATTTATTTTTATGACATTTGCATCTGTGATATGTGATTATTTGAGGTTTATTTCACTTAAGGTAAGGAGATTACTTGTTTTTATTTTTATGTTCTAGTAATTTTTAAAAATTTTTAATTTTTTTTTTAATTTTTGTGGCATTTTTTAATTGTTTTACATTTTAATCAAGAGTTAATTCATAATAAATGTGTGTATATATTTTGTTAAAATTATGTAAAATCCTATATTCATATTTGAGTCCTGAAGACGATTAAAAAGTATTCGAAACGTCGACAAGTAAAAATAACCGTATTTTATTTATTATTCAATCATAGCGACTATATATGGACTTATATTTACATACGGATACTATTGTTCTATCCATTTTATTTTTATTTTATTTTATTTTATTTTATTTTAATTACAGCTATCTGATTAATAAAACCAATTACAGGATAGGAAATACAGTTAGTTAATTAATTAGAAGTTGTGAAATATTCTAACGACAATAACATGAAAGAATATTAGACAATACACTTAATATAGAATATAAAAACAAGTCTATAACATTACATGAAGAGGTATACATACATATATACATTTTAAAAGAACAAGCATATTTACAAAATTTTTTTGTGTATGTCACGTACTAAATATCACAGTTTTAATTAAATAAATATTAAATACGTCAGTGCGATCCTGGATAGAGGAATAATTCTGACACATTGTGTGAACAGCTGACGATTGAAGTAACTATGTACGAGGCGTAGGTTGATTAAAAGTTTGAGGATGTCTAGAATTTGGCCGAGGAACGTTTAAATTAAATTGGCTTAATATTTCTGAACAGTCTCTTACTGAATTTAAAATTTTATATAATAAGATAACAGATTGAGCCTGCCTACTTTTATCCAAAGAAATTGCATTACACTGTGTCAATAACAATTCGTGAGGATGGATATCCAATAAGTAGGTGGGTATGTCCCATTTATTTTAAATGACATAAATTTTAAGAATTTTCGCTGTACACTTTTGAATATTCGCACGTGGAGTTCATATCCAGGATATAATAATAATAATATATAATAATAATAGTGTTAATTTAAAAAACATAATTACAGAAATAATATAAAATATCTCTAAATAAACAGGGGGTATCACTGAATAGATATAAACATCTGCTTGTGCGTGATAGGGGAGAAAATGATTTTATAAACTAAGGAAATATGTAAAATACATTATGGGTAATATACCATGTATACACATTTAGTTAAAGAAATACATCTAAGTAAAAAAAGTAAACCTAAGTAAAAAAAAAGATAATTTCAAGGAAAATATGTACGTATATCTAAGTAAACCATGGCAACCAATATAAATGTAAAAAAAAGCAATTTTTTTAAAATTAAATAAATATACCATAATAAGGTAAGTGTCAATAGGGTAAGTGTTAATCAGGTAAGTGGAGAATAATTAAAATAGTTCCTGACATCAATACTTCGTAAGCTTAAATAAATATCTTTTGATTTACAATATTGTCAAAAAGATACCGGGGTGTTTGTAGTATCTTTGTTTTAATTTTTTTTGAACAGTTTTAAATTATGTATAGTTTCAATTTTCAATGGAAGAATATTATATACCCTGGGACCTAGGTATAAGTAATTTCGTTGCCCCACAGTTTTTTTCACTTCTAGGCATATGACAATTATTTTGTTTATGTCACGTTTCATAGATATATGTGATTGGTGGTATGTTCGATTTATTTTTAAATATATTTACTAAAATATTTAAATAAAATGGCTGCCTGATGTCCAAGAGCTATCTGTCACTAGAGTAACAAGAGTTTTTATCAAATATTATTTTAATAATCCATTTTTGTAGTACGTTTAAGTTATCCAGGTAGTGATTATTATTTACTCTGCCTCATCCCATTATTCCATAAGAAAGCTGAGGATAAATAATAATAATAATATGTATTTACCAAATATTCAATGTACAGTACATACAGTAGAATATAAATAAATAACAAAGTAAAAAGATAATACATGCCTAAGAATTAGATAAAAACTACGTGGCAAATAAATTGAAAACCCACAGAAGAAAAACTTGAGAGTGGGTTTGACTAATAATGACAAATATTTATTATCCCAAGTAGCCATAGAAATTAAAAGAAAAATAGAAGAAAGCAAAAGAGCTTATATAAATATTAATAAATACATGAAATATAACTACATAATGTTTAGTAACAGAGTAGAATTAAAATTTTTATTCTGTCTTGAAAATAGGTACCAGGGAATTAAAGGTCTCAATTATATCTTCCACCCGATATATGTATTTTGCTAAGAAAAGATAAAAAATTATCAGTGTTAATACATTTCTATTTTAATACACTCTTGATATTACTATTTATTATTATTTTAAAATTTAGCAACAAAATCTGCATATTATAGTTATCTTGCATATAAAATTTATCGTATATCATTAAATTTGATGTTTACAATTCTAAATTATTTGGCCTATATTAAAATAACAAATGTTCTAATAATTTTGGAGGCTATGATTGCTATGAAACACTTTTGTTTATTGTACTGTTTTGGCAGCAGCACATGTAATTTTATTTATTTTTAAATACTTTCTCAAAAATGCTAAATATTTTTCACAGGTTTTTCCAATATATCATTCAATTTCCCAAAGGACTTAGTTTTTGTTATTTTGTTTCTGTTTTCACTCTATTAATAAATATTTTAAATACAATACAGGGTGGGGCAATAAATAGTGCGTCCGACTTGGATGTCTCGAGTTCTATAATAGCTAGAAACTTGATTTAAATATATAAGTAAACTAGATAGAAAAGTCTATAACCGGAAATTATTTTCGAATATACATGATGAGATAAGACGATTCTACAGGGTCAAGTAACAATTTTTTAAATGTATATTACAACATTTTTTGAAACCTCTTTGTGGACTCCTTTCACTCCTGTATTATTATTGACTTTCTCTCAATCACTTGGATAAAATGATTTTTTTTGTTGAAATTATACCATTTATTCGTGTATATTAAAAATATCACTACAATCAAAACTATCGATTTTAAGAAAATATATGTCAGTACCAGTTATGAGACATCTGTGTGATGACGTTCAGCTATTTTCACTTCCTAAAAATATACAGGGTAGTCAAACAGGATTTTTTAAATTTACAACTTTTTGAACTGAACTTTTTCAATTTTTTCAAATTGAACACTGTATATTTTTGGATTATGTGATGTAGGATTGAAAAATGAACATTTTTTGTACGTACACTCCTATGGCAATTTGTGACCATTTTCGATTTATTAAACAATAATTGCAAAATTCAGCAATACAAATAGCCATAGGGATGTACGTACAAGAAATCGTTCGTTTTCCAATTCTACATCACATCGTCCAAAAATATGCAGGGTGTTCCATTTGAAAAAAATTGAGAAAATTCAGTTTAAATAATTGTAAATTTAAAAATTATTTTTGGCCACCCTGTATACTTTTAGGGAAGTGAAAATGGCTGAATGTCATCACACAGATGTCTCGTAACTGGTACTAACATATTTTTTCTTATAATCGATAATTGTGACTGTAGTGATTTTCTTAATATACGTGTAAATGGCATAATTTCAACAAAAAAAAAGTCATTACTAGAGCTGTCCGAGGTGGCTGGAGTACAGCCACGGTCTTGCGATGGCGTCACACGTGCCGATTTAGAAGTGATTTACGCTGCAGTCTTATTTGAAAGGTTAATGCGTGAGGTTGTACCTATAAATTATACATAATGTCAAACGCGCCAAAGGGTAAAAAACGACCGTACGCGGACACAGTGAATAAATTTATCGGTGAATTTCCGGATTTATTCTATGACGGATGTAAGATAATTTGTAAAGTTTGTAATCAAGACTTAATGTGCTGGCACAAACCAGATTGTCGTCGTCATCAACACCGTGCAACATCAAAATAAAAAAAATGGCATGCCTTTGACAACTCAGTTTATGTTTGATTTATTGTTAATGTTAATAGCCTGTAATATTCCGCTACACATACTGGATAAACAACCATTTCGGAAGTTTTGGAATAAATACAATCCCCAGGTGAACTTACCAAGTCGTACATCGTTACGTAGATATATTCCAGCTGTTCGTGAAGACATTGTAAATAGGATTAAATGTGGATTAAAAAATACACGGCTCTGGTTATGTATTGACGAGACGACAGATTGTAAAAAAAATTCTATTTTAAATATTATAGTACGTGTACTGGGCCCTTTTAAACTAACATTTCCACATTTACTAGCTAGTAAAAGACTAACTGCGTGTACTGGCGAAATAATTACGCGTGGGATGTTGGAGACATTCGAAAAATTTGAACTTTCAACAAGTCAAGTATTGATGTTTGTGCCTGATGGTGCTGCGACAATGCGCATGGTAGGCCGTTCTTTTCAAAGAGACAATTGTAGGTTTTTACATGTTACGTGTAAAGTGCATGCGTTACATCTTGTGGCAGAACCGATTCGAAAATGTTTTCCAGAGGTAGATGCATTAATAGCAAATACAAAAAAAGTTTTTCTCAAATCTCCTAAACGGCTTCGAGCATTTCACAGACAGTGTCCTGGTATCCGTGAACCACCAGAGCCGATTCTTACACGTTGGAGAACGTGGTTGAAAGCGGCTTTTTATTATGCTGAATATTTTCAACAAATAAAAGCTGTGATACTACAGTTCAACCCTAACGAGGCTGCAGCTATTAGGGAAAACCAGACAAGCTTTCAAGACGTTTACCTTGAAACAGATTTAAAAACTATTAATAACAATTATAGAGTACTACACGACGCAATAGAAAAATTGCAAAATAGTTCGTTGTCGTTAGTGGAATCGCTGCAAATAGTGGACGACGTAAATACACAGCTATACAGGCTATAAATGACGCAAAAAATAATCGCGTTAGTGAAAAATTCGAGAGTGTATTACAGAAAGATCCTGATTTTAGCAAATTAAGACAAATTTGTGATGGTGCATCTACAACTTCGTTAAGTGAGTTCACAGATTGTTTTACTTATGCCTGTATTACATCCGTAGATGTCGAATGGTCATTTTCAAAATGCAAAACATATTTTTTCACCAAAGCGAACATCGCTGACGGAGACAGCTGTAGAAACATACCTGATGCTATTATACTATAGATCTTCCCCACTTTGTGAACCAAACTACTTCATAAATCTGCTTAAAAGGGTGAGTTTTATACAAATTTTTATAAAATGTAACATTATTGTTAAAATTTATTTCCATTTACTGTACTTATTCAAGTATTATGATATGATGTAAACATATGAGTCATATGACGGCTCTGTCGGCCAGGTGACCTCGGACAGCTCTAGTCATTACATCCAAGTGGTTGTGAGAGAGTCAATAATAATACAGGAGTGGAAGGAGGCCACAAAGAGGTTTCAAAAAATGTTCTAATATAACATTTAAAAATATGTTAGTTGATCCTGTAGAATCGTCCTGACTCACCCTGTACATTTGAAAATAATTTTCAGTTATAGACTTTTTTTGTCTAGTTTATTTATGTTGTTAAATCAAGTTTCTAGCTGTCATAGAACTCGACATATCGAAGTCGGACGCACTATTGCTCCTCCATGTATATGCTATGCAGTACCTATTTATCATGACTTTTTGTTTTTCATTTATCTCAAATTAAAATATGCATCTAGGTGTGTTTGTATTCATTGAATAACTGAATATTTTATGGTTTTTTCACATTACTTATTGTATGTTTAAACGGAAACGACTAAAATTTCAATTTCAATACAGTTATATTAAAAGAAGAGTAACTGAGATATTTTAAATACGACACAAGTTTGGTATTGAGCTTAATACACCACTATTTTGTATATAGATAAAACACGAATGTGTGAACACGGTATTGGTATGCGCTATTTTACGTTTGACCAATGGCAGCGGAGGGGGATCCATAGTCGCGAATTCGTGAGCGCGGTTCAGCACAGCTGATTCGTGACCGTGTCACCCTTTCGTGGTTTTATCTATATACCGAGTGGATAATAAAAACCAATCCTGTTTGAAACTCCATAACTCTAGAGCACATTGAGATATCGATTTGACTTTTTTTCTCCTACAGGCAAAAGGTTGAAAGGTATTTCCTAGCAAATTTCATAGGTGTACGCCTATCAACAATGAAATAAAATTTTAAATTTACCATTCAAATCTTCGCAACTACGTAAGCATGTGTCAGAATTTCACATATTGCCAGAAATACAATCAGGATTTCTCCCACTACATAGTTGTGAAACGGCCCTGCTGAACATCATCGATGATATACTAGGGGAACAGATAATAAAATGGCTACAGTGTTGGTGCTTTTCGACTTTTCGAAAAATTAGACACCATCAATCATGAAATACTCTTAGCTATATTGAAATCTCTTCGTTTACATGATAACGTTATTAGCTTTTTCGCAATTTTTTGTTTAACGAAACTCAAAGGTTTAAAATTGCAAATCTGCAAGATTTATAATTCTGTGCCATCCGATTTTAAAAACAAATCATTATCACGTTTTAAACGTTATCAAAAAAAATCTTCTTACACAAATATAATTCTCACCTGAAAAATTCGAATTTAAAATCTTATTTAAATGGTTTATTCTCTTCCCCTCACTAATATGAAATAATATTTTTATTTATAGCATTCTTTTAAGTTTTGATGTATTATTAATAGTCGCAAAATAGTAAACTTAAACATGTTATGCTTAAGATTAAAAACTGAGGTAATGCTTCTTGCATTACCATCTGATCTTCGGCATGTTTTCCGTTAGGAAATTATACAACTGTTTTCTTTTGTTTTTGTAATTTGTCTGTATTTGCTTAATGGAAAATAAAGACCTATTATTATTATTATTTATTACAAATTAATAATTTTATAAGCAATTTAAAATGAAATAGGCTTTTTTATTGACACAAATGTAACCGTCTGAGACTCTTATCTAGAAAATAGAAAAGTAATTGTCTCAATACACTCGGAAACTTCTAATATCGTGGACATGGAAATTGGTGTAGTTCAGGGTTCTATTATAGGTCCACTTTTATTTCTGATTTTCATAAACGATTTATGGGAGTATATTGGAGAAATATTCATTTACGCCGATGTCACATCTGTTATAATTCACAGTGATACCGTAAACGAGCTGGAGAATGTAACAATTAGAGTCATTAAAAGATTGGAGGAATGGTGTCACAGGATTTCTTTAATTATCAATATGACAAAACTGTATTTTTATATTTTACAAATATCACGAACCCTAATATTATTCCCAAAATAGATTATGTTGATACAAGTGAGAAAAGTATAAAAAGTCACCTTATATTGCTGGTTGTTATATACACAATAAACTTCCTCTAGAAATAAAATCAGAAAATTCGGTCAAGTTATTTAGAAATAAACTATATATTTCTGACTGAACATTGTTTCTATGACATGACCGAGTTTCTTAATTTTATGTAATTTTATGTTTTACCCTGTATTTTATGTTCTCATGTATCTTGCCTATTATATACACTTCTGTAAGCCTTTGATTTGTTTTATACACTTTTACTTTTATTCTGACAAAACCGATATTGTTCTTGTAACAAGATTTATGGTTAATAAATTTATTTATATTTCTATTTCTATTTCCATTTTGAGTTAGTTGGAACATTATCATATGTTTGATGAAAGCTTTGTCCAGTTATCTCGACATTTCTTGTAATAATGGCGCCTCACTTAACTAGGTCTGACAGAGATCATTGCAACTTGTCAAAGAAAAATTGTCCCGGAAGAATTTCCGAGGAAAAGATGGCCACTTTCTAGCATAAATCGTGCTATTAGGCGACTGATAGGAACTGGATCAGTTTTCAGATAACCTGGTAGTGCAAATAACGAAAATTCAAAAAATGGTACACGAACTGTCTGTCAGAAAAAACTCAACCGGGAACTCATTTATCACACCGTAAAATAGCAAATAGATTAAGAATCTGTCGCAAGTCTGTACAAATTATTCAAAAACGATTAAACATTAAATACTACAAGCGGTTGCGAACCCCGGCAATTTCATTAAATGCAAAAATGCGTCGATCATTACTAGCCTTACGGCTTTATAGGAAGTTTAGTTTTCAAGATGAAAAATATTTTACTATCCCAGGCCCTCAAAATAGGCCAAATAACAGAGTTTATTCAACTACAAGAAAAAAATGATATTGCTAGGAATACCTTTCAACCTTTCGTCTGTAAGTGATAAAAATTTCAAATCGATATCTCAATGTACTCAGGAGTTCTGGAGTTTTAAACATTACTCATTTTTTAATAGCCACCCGGTATATTACCAATCTTAAACGGCATCTTCGTATATAGTATAGCAAGTTTTTGTCTCGGATTTTGCTTCGAATTTCTTTTTTTATTATTATTATTTACTTATTGCATATTTGAAACTTAAAATTGTTACTGGTTTTACCTCTGACTCATATATGTATTAAAATAAGAAGGAATCTGTACTTATGCATGCACTAATTTCTTTAAAAAATTCAACACCATGATTTCGTTGCGCAATTTTAATGAAATTTTCATCAAAGTTATCTCTCAGTATGACATTAATGTGATTGAAATTTCAACGTTGTGAGATGCGGAATAAAAAAGTTATTTAGTAATAAATGGGTTCACTGCGATTTTGATGCACTCATTCACTCTGTTAAGGTACGAAGATGCCGTGTTGCTCATGTAGAGGTCGCGGTCGCAATCACTAATCCACAAGTTCACTTTATCCCCTGAAGGAATTGAACAAGATATTTTAAGAAAGTTAACCTTCGTTGTCTTTAATTTCGCACTGTTTACGTCTTTGTGTACGTGTTATCCACATAGACGTTTATAAAAACTATTTGTTTAGAGGTATTTATCTATTTTCAACGTAGGGCAGTGGGCGTAATCATGATAGACAAGCGACCTCGCAAGCGGGCGCGATTTGCCTATATCTATGCTGTCGCCTGATATTAGACTCCCGACGATACCAAGCATTTCCCCCTCAAGATGACAGTCAGTAAGTAATTGTTTTTTATAGCAGCAATCCGTCCTATTATCAGATAAAAATCTTTATTGGTTTGTTCCCATTTCTATAAAGAAAACAGATTTATTGCATAATGACTACCTACATAAGAACATTTTATCATTTAATATTGTTTGGAATGTTTCATTAGATGTTTACAATATAGTATTCTATCTACATACATACGTAAGTAAAGGTCGTCTCTGGAATTTATCGCTACTTCCTGATCTCTAATAATCAAACAAAAAATCTCCGGAAATTTCAACAAAATTTCTGAACGAATTCTTGATGTGTTTTTATTCAAACCATTATATAAATCAAAAAATGCGGTGACCTATAAACAGACATGTTATGTTGGACAATCATTTAAAATTTCATATATAAGTTGTTCCAAAAATGCACAACAATTTACCAGAATTGTTTGAAAATATACCAAATATAATAATAATTAAATCAGTTCATCAGTCGATGAATCTTAGCCATATACTACAACAGTAGTACGTAGTATTAATTTTCTTAATTAATTACCATACAATTTTTTTTTCAAATAAAAATCCCATAGGCACCCTTGTCTCTCCACCTAGTCAACCTATGTAAAACATATGGAATAAATGGTGTGTCAATTAATTATATCGCTACCTCTAATCAGGTACAAATATCGTGGAAATTTAAAATTCTGTTTTTTTGTTAATATAAGAAAATATATTCATCACGGAAACGAAGCGTTATCGGATTCATCTTCATAGGAACTTTTTTTTATTTTGACGTGTGGAATATGCTCCTGAATTAGTGTCCTGTATTTTTCAACACCCTGTATAAGGAATAGAATTTGCATATCCATAAAAACCGCATGGATGTACAATACAATGTTATAGACCTCGCCTGTTTGATAAGTTAATGTTGTTTATGTGATTGTTAGGTGTTTGTTTTAATAAATAACGTAATTTTTCCTACAATCGTATCCTTACCTGCATATCTTAAACACCCTGTATAAATACTAGAAGTGGCAAAACAGAATTTGCATCTCCATTGATGTACAATATAATGTTAATGACCTCACCTGTTTGGCAAGTTAATAAATGCTATTTATGTGAATGTTAGGTGGTTTAAATAAATAACGTAATTTTTCCTACAAACGTATTCATACTCAAAGTAGGTTTTCTTGAACAAGGTGCAATTTTCCTACATTTAAGAAGTTCGGGGTCCGTCAAAAAGATGTTGCCAATTATATGGGATTGTTATGTTTTATTTCTTATTCAAAAAATAATATTATTATTATCAGATTGCTTTGAAGATACTGCTAAATATACATCAAGGCACAATAATTCTTAATCGCGCTAATCACTTATAGTACAAGAAATAAAGACAATAAAATGTTTAAAGACCGTTGGTCAAAGGCACAGTAGTTATATAAGTTCAAAACTTTTTGAAATACTTCCTTATACAATAAAAATAATAATTAATTATAAATCATTCAAAAGTAAAGTGAAAAAAATTGGATATTGAAATGTGATAGAAAAATGTTTCAAAATGTATTTAATAATAGAAACTGAGTATATGTATATGTGTGTATATATATGTATAGATTTGTTAAATTCGTTTTCCGGGTATACTCCCGCGTAGGTGATAGGCCCCGAGAGGGACCGTGGTTGTCTGAACGACGTTTCGGCAGAATCTCATCTGCCATCTTCAGGTTCTAACAGATAACTGCTTACTGCGGCTTCTGGTTACTTGAACTGAAATGAAAAAATTTTTCATTTCAGTTCGAGTAACCAGAAGCCGCAGTAAGCAGTTATCTGTTAGAACCTGAAGATGGCAGATGAGATTCTGCCGAAACGTCGTTCAGACAACCACGGTCCCTCTCGGGGCCTATCACCTACGCGGGAGTATACCCAGAAAACGAATTTAACATTCACCACCCGCGAAAACCTGAAAAACAACATATGTGTAGATGTGTATATTTGTAACTGTGGTTTTTGGACATTTTGATATATTTTTATGTTTTATTTCAGACAGAAAAAGTGTTCTGTCTGTATGTCTGTGTGGTTCGCGATAGCAGCTACAATTGAGATAAATCTTTAAAATTTGTAACACACATTCTAGAGGTCAAGGAAGAGGCCCCAACATTTCTATTTCTTACTTTACAAAAAAAATGTATTCGTGATGAAAGATTATAAATCAGATCTGTTATACAAACCCATTATAATATTGTGTTCAAATGTTTAAATAAAGCTACAAATTAAAATTTTGTAAACATTTTGGCAACACCATAAAATTTAAATTTTGATTGACACTTCTTAAAATTTGAAATGTCTAGAAAAAATATTCCACCAATGTGACTTTTTTGAAACGCCAAAAATTACTTTTATTACAAACTCCACCACACATCGAGTTTTACTACGGTGAGGAAGTTATGATCCCCAAGTAATTGGCAGCGGTTTTTTTTACTTGCTTTTCTTTAACTCACAATGTAGTTTTTTCCAGAATATTTGTCTTCAAATCTTGCATCTTTCATTTAACACACTTCCTGACATAACCAACTGATGAAATTTTGCACAATTACTAAGGTCGGATGAAAATACAATATTCCACCGTTACTTTTGCAAATATCAACACGTAGGGGGGCGCGGGGGGTGAAAATTGAAAAATCTGCAAAAGTGTGATAATAATTTAATTAAAGTAAGTATGACTAAAAAAATAGAAAATGAAAAAAAAAAAAAAAAAATTAAGAACTTACTTTTCTTAGTAAAAACAATTTCTTTGCAAAAAAAAAAACAAAAAAATAAGGCGTGCGCACTTTGTACAATCTGCTTACAATCATACAAAGTGCGCACGCCTTGTTTTTTTTGGCAGAGAAGTTATTTTTTATTTTTTTAGTACGACTAAGAAAAGCAAGTTTTTAAAATTTTTTGTTTTATTTTTTTTTAATGTTGTTTTATCCGAAAAAAGACCATTTTCCCGATTTCGTCATTTTAAGCCCAAATAAGAATAAACCAATTTCGTCATATTGAACCCTAATGAGAATAAAGCTCAATTTCGTATTTTGAATTATAATTTTGTTTTTAAGTCATTTCAATCCTGACTAAGTCCTTATTAGTATCATTATGATCATATCTATTGTTTTGTTATGTGGAACTTAAAGTCCTACTCTTTTTAATATATTTAATCTATTTAATATAATGTAATTTGATTAGCAGTAGCTATATAATACACGTACAAGCAGTAACAAAATTGCTTTTTTTTGTTTATTTGCTATTTGTATTTTTAAATTAATGTAATATTCTTGTAAATATTTATATGAATAAACATTATTATTATTAGATAGTCCAAATAAAGCTAATACACTCCTTCCACCTATACTTAGCTTTATTCGGAAATAATTTGATAATAATAAATAAACACAAAATAAACTTATGTTTGACTTTCACAATTTAATTATGACAATTGTTTCGCCACACAGTGGCTTCATCAGATGGTGAGTACAAGACTAAAAAAAATGTTAATTAAACTGTGAAAATCAAACATAAGTTTATTTTGTGTTTATTTGTAAAATGGATTTTCATCAAGTAAAGGTCGAATCAATCAACTATTTGATAATAACATTATTTTTTTGAATATGAAATAAAAACATGCAACATATAAGTGGTAACATCTTTTGGACATTGTGAGTGATAAGTGTATCCCTCTGGTGGTCAGTGCTACTACCAGTCAGACTTCACTGATGTGCAAAGAAAACTTCGTAGTTCCGTTAGAAAGTTTTTCCCACCCGTATTATGAAACATTTTTCATGTTATTTTTAGGCTCTATACGCTGCCGAAGTTTGTTGTAATTTCAAAACAAACTGTGCATGATAATAAAGAATTACCATTTCCTGTTCTAATTCTCCATGGAAGCGATATTAATATTTAAAATGACTCATGATAGCTCCTTTGGAAATTTTTAAGCGTCACATCGAGTAATTTCGAATTATTGACGACTTACTGTATTTTTGTCTCTTTTGGTACACTTTTATTCATCTTTGTAAAATAAGTTTACTCAGAAGTTTTTTTTATTTTACAACGCTTTTTTTTCAAATAGATAGATGCACCATGAATTTAAACTGTTTCAAAATGTGTATTACAAAATGTAAAAAAAAGTATTGAAGTTCGCAACATTTCATTTGATATTGACAATAGATATAAATTGTATGGTCAGCTTGTTTTCTCTTGACCTAGAACTAATTTTATTAGCCAGCTTTTTCCAAAAAGCACACTTACTTTTATCTAAACTAAGATATAATTATTGTAAATATAATATTAAAAAGTAGAAGTGTAAATAAAAATAAATCGATTATTCAATTACATTTATGCATTTATATATAAAAAAATTAATAGAAACTTGTTCATGTCAATAAATATTAATTGATAATTCCATTATTGGTACTTCCCAAATAAGGTAGTCATATATTAATGAAAATCATAAATCGCATGAGTATATAAAAAACCATAAAATCAGTGAAAACAGGGAACGGTAAATAGAATTCGTGCGAAATATCTATTGTTTCCAACGTTGTAATTTTCAAACTAAATTAGTGTTAAATTTGCTGAACTCTATAGTTATTCACAAACAGAAGTTTAGATATACATGTGTAGAGTAGGTTAGGGTAATTCAGAACGCATATAAAATGATGCATGGAACTTGAGTCAGTATGACTGACAGTTGCAACAGAATAATATCAGACTATATAAAACTATAATTTGTGTAAAATACAACAGTAGAATTTTTTTTTTTTTGATATTTTTTACTTGTAACGTAATATCATTATTCAGAAACAACACCAATATCTTGCAAACTAAATTTTTTTTAATTTTTAAAATCGTATAAATAACAAAAAAGTTATTGAACATTAAAGTTAAAAGTAATTCATTCTAATAAGAAAATAGATAATTTTTTCTTATTTTGAGTTGCATTAGGCATTCCATGCTACTTATATAGTTTTTTATATTAGGAAGTATCATTTCAGGAAGAAAGCCATCGAAAATGATTACCCAAACGTTTGAATAATTTGATCTTTAGAGTGTGAATTTGGTGATCTTCTGTCAAAATTCATCCAACATATCATTTCTTGATATAGTTCACCTCATAGTAACTTCCAGTTTTAGTTTTGGATAATCAGATATCTTATTATGTTCCTCAATAATTGTTTTTCATATTCCTCTACTGTCTTTTCATGTTCTGCAACTGCCTATTCATGATTCTCAACTGTCTTTCGTTTTGATCAACTGTCTCTTCATTTTCCACAGCTATCTTTTCTTGTTCTTCAGCTGTCTTCTCTTGTGACAATTCTATACTAGTTGCCACTTGAAGTTTATCTCTAGACTGCTTTGTTTTTATTTCAGAATTTCTAGCTTTTATTATTGAAAAATGATATTTCCAATAGAAATAATCTTCCTGATTACCCCAATATGGTGTGCCAATTTATCCCTGATCTCTAAAGGTCACCTGAATTTTTTAAATAATGTACAGAAATCAAAAATGTGGCACTTTGCACTTGTAACTTGTAACTATAATCATGTAATTAATAACCATTAAATTTTATATCAGCAGATATAGAAAAATGTGGAAGTCAACATTGCGGTCTAAAGACATTTATTTTCTAACCTGTGTCAGAAATAACAGGATTATTGTAGGTGTATTCCCAAGGATTGTCCCACTCTTAACTTTTTATTTTTTTGTCCTAGAAAAAGGTGGTAAAATAAAAGTTGTCAGAAATTTACTTCCCATTTCAACCCATTAAACAAAAAAAATAGTATCGCGTTTCAAAGATATAAACCAAACTTGGTTTCTTCTTTAAATAGAATGTTTATATTTGGATTATTGAATTCGTTCCTTCTTTCAAACTGCATCATAATATTTTTTTTACCACGGTCTCTATTTGAGAATGCCAGGAAAAATTGTAGTCAATTTGTAGGCCGAGGAATTTAATAATCGGACAGTGATTTATTGATTTGTCAGATGTTTTGACATCTGCTACAATTATTTTACCTTGTTGAAAATGAAACTGACTATATTCTAGTTAAGTTTAGCAACAAGCCATTTTTGTTGCAGTAATACTCCATATTTTTTGTACATTCAGTAGCCAATATACTGAGAGAATTAAAGTTGCTTGTTGACGCATACGCTGCTGTATCGTCAGCAAATAGTGATACTTGTTTATAATTCAAGATTTTTTTGATATCATTTATAAGTCATATGAATAGTAAGAAACCTAGCGTACTTCCCTGGGGTACCCCAAGACCTAACTGCCGCGGGTCAGAATAGTGCTTCTCTGTCTCAGATCTCAAAGCACGTGTAAAGTCAGAGAAAATGTCTACGATTTTTTTGGTTTTTATCTATTCGTTAAATTTGAAGAATTCCCCCTAAAACAGTCGTGAAATAATTGTGCCCATATGTCTTCCTTATCTATACATTAGACATGTTTTATTTTTTAAATGTAAAGTTGTTAAAACAATCGCAGTTATATTGAAAATAAAATACTATCGTCTAGCCGTAGAGCAATCTTTTGATCTGATATGTGTTAACGCGTAACTGGGAGTGTTATAATATATGGAAATACGGAGCTTTCATATTAGGAACAAATACCAACATGTCGCATCCAAAACTGTCGTTAAAATAAAAAAAAATACCGTGACTGAGACATTATACGTAACATATTTATTACTATGGGGAAACTAATGAGATTTTTTTGGCAGCATGTTAACATACTTGATATAAACGGTTTAACAAGGAGGTGTTAAATGTACTATTTAATTATTTGGTTTTCTAATATATGTGATGTTTTACACACACTTTATAATACAATTACCCAACAGTTTTTGTTTGTATAATTGTCATGCTCGTTAGGAGAGTCGTATTTAAATAATTTACCTTATCAGAGCGTTATCAATAATATACTAACTGTTAAAAATAATACGGTATACCAAGTAAAAAACATTTCCTCATTTTATTTGACTATTAACCTACAGTTGTATAAAATATCTGCGTCACAGTCCTACAAAGATTAATGGAGATAAGCTGCTTTACTAATGGATAATATTTTAAGAAATATATTGTATGTGATATTTAAGACAATCATAATCACGGTAATAATACGCTAGTACTGTCTCTTTGTTTTTCTATCTTTAAGACAATGTATCCAACTTAAAACTATAAATCGCTCTTAAACTTTTTCTATGAATGATAACCAAGGATCGTCCGCTCTACACAACAATAAAACTGTAATTATGACGCCCAAAACTACGGTGGAATATCCAGGTACGGAGATCTCCTGCTCTAGTATATGTTTAGAGTGCAGAAACACCACTTTAATCTATTGTCGAGGCAAGAGAGGCCGGGCAACTACAGTGAAGAAACGGTAATTCCAGGGGTCGAGAAATTTGAACTCAGGCTATACAGTTAAAGAAAGAAAAGACCACAATCCAATATACTACATTTTTTCTACACTAGGTATTTTACTGTTTACGGATTGTTTACAGGCTATACTATAGCTAATTAACAAAATTAGTATGATTAAGTCACGCAAGCAGTGCTAAGTAGTGTGCAGGTAGGGTAGAGAACAAGTGGTAAATCGGTAAGCAGTAAAAATGCTGCAGAGAATAATGGTATTAAGGGTCTATATCAGATGCAAGTGAAATATAGTCTCGATTTTACCACACCCCGCGCAGGCCACGGTGCATATATACAGCCAAACCGAAATTATCGCGGCGAATGTCGAAGGTGGCCGATGTTCTAGTTACAGAACGGCATAGTGGAACATTTCAGATCGCGAGATGTTAAATTATCAGAGGCGGAGTACTAGAGGTTTCGTACAACATAAACCGACGAAAATGTTGTGTTGCGTCAAGCTTATAAGCTAAGCAGTAGCTAACCTTACCCTTCATGCGTCCTTGTCCTGCAATTAATATGTAAAAACAATAAAACAAACCCGAAATTATTTTATTTACTTTGTTTAAAAATAGCTAAAGAACTAAACAACAAAACAATTAAATCGTTAATCTACAAAAAAATTTCCATTTTACCGTTTCTTATTAATTTTCCTATTATTTTAAAAATTTTTCCTATAAAATGGAAGTATCAATGTGTGTCATATCATTCAACGCAGAATGGAAAAGGCGATGAAATAATATGATCATTGTGTTATTTTAAATTTAAACTCCAATATTTTTATCAAATATGAAAGATTATGATGATGTTACGTATATTGCTGAATTCAGAAAGAAATTTTTTAAATTAAGCTGAATATACAGGATATATCATTTAGAATAAAAAAAATTAAGGCAATTTCCGGTCAAACCGGAAGTAAAAGATATGTATGTGACGCGCATATTTAATCAGTATTCGGAATGTCGTATGTCCATTTCCGCATATTAATACGGGGTGTAATTTTTTTATTTTTCAAGTTTTTCGGCGTTTTCTTTTTATTTGACATTCAATTGTTTTTAATTTTCGGATTCCTTAGAAAAAAGCACATAAGTATAATTTTTTGAAGTTTTTTCCTAAGTTAATAATACAGCAGAAAAATCGAGTAAGGTGCACTTAAAATGATCACCCTGTACATGAGGTTATTCCGCTTAAAATAAATCAAAAATAAAAATTATCATATTCACCTTTCATTGAGCCTTTCATTCTCCATATCAAAATTTAGAGACGGCAAAATGGGAAAACTTTCATTTATATTAGTCTCTCTACAGAAATTACCGGAAATAAAAGAAAATTATTAGGTACTTTTATTAATTTACGAAAAAAATTCAATTTTCAGTAGTACTTTTTATATTTTCTCTTTTGGGCTAATGTTCGATTTTTCGGTTTTCTGCTAGGGTATTTATGCTTATGATATGTTATTTTTCCCATTGTTCTTTCACTGCACTAATAATCACTTTCAATAACACGTCTACTTAGGTGTACACTTGATTTAAAAAAAAACTGGTACAACTCTTGTAATCGAAAATCTTAATAGTTTAGTTGTGTGCATATGTCTGTAAATAGGGCTGGCCAGGCATGTCGAGAGGGGGGTGGAGAAGAAGTGGTTTACCCGGGACCTGGGTTTTTTTGGAGGAGATCAGTTTTCTTTGTGTTTTTAAACTTATTAAACCTTTCTCTTTTATTTTATTCAAATGGAATTTTAAAAAATAATTAGAAAATAACTTTTTCAAAACATTTTGAAGCCTGCCATATTATTGTTTAAAAAAATTATATTTGTTACGGATAATTCTACTAATGGTTGTAATTAAAATACTAACTGAATAATGATAATTCTATTTTTAAAATAAGAATACAAAAATACCACTTGAGATTAAAAAAAATGTAAACAATGCAAACTGAACATAAAAATACAATAAAAAAATTAAATAAATGAACTTCAATAACGTAATACAGAATTAACTAATATTTTGTCATTGTTCCATTAGCGTCTAAAACTGCCTGAAGTCTTGCAGGCATGGACAAAATCAGATTTCTTGCAAGGTCAACTTCTTGCGACAAGTTCTCCCAAGCGTCTTCAATTATCCCTTCCAATTCTTGGGCATTATTTGGATGGTTATTTAATTTTCTTATATGTTTCACCATTAGTCCCCATACATTTTCAATTGGATTTAAATCCGGACTTTTAGATGGCCACGGTAACAACTCTATGTTTCTATTAAGAAACCATTGCCTGACACGATGGGCCGTATGTATGAAGCAGTTGTCTTGTTGGAAAATAAAATTATTTTCCGGAAACACCTCTATTATTGACGGCAACATAATATTGTCTAATATTTTAATATATTTAATGGAATTGAGATGACCACCACTGTTCCAACACACACCTAACCCATTTAGGCTCATCCAAGCCCAGTCATTGACTGAAAGCCTTCCTAATATTTGTGGATCGAAAGTATGTTTTTTGTCGTATCTAGTGGAAGGAGGCCTATATACGCGAACATGTCCATCGTTACATGATTTAAAAACCTTTTCGTCAGAAAAGACAACTTGTCCCCAGAAGTTTTCATCATCGATTATATAGTTGAGTGCAAAAATAATCCTACCCTGCTTCTTTTCTTCTGAAAGTTTGTATTTTTTAGCCGCTGAACAATTCTTCAAGTCGCTTTGTATTTTTATTCTTCTGCAAGCAGTAGATACCGAAGCAGGGAAATTTGTCTCTGAAATTGCATTTACTGCAGTCTGAAAAGGGTTTTCTATCAGGTAATTTATAAGATTTTCATCTTCTTGATTATTGCTCTTTCTGGGCCTACCGGAACCAACTTTACGGGATACTGTTTGGTTGGTTTCCCATTGTTTTTTAACACTCATTATCGTGGTTTTACTCACATTGTGTTCAGCAGCAAGTCTTCTTATGGACCAACCATCTTCAATTTTAGAAACAATTCGAAATTTTTGAATATCTGTTAGATGTCGAACCATTTTTAATAATGACGCCACTGATTAACGTCAAAGTGACATTTGTAAGATTATTAATATCAATCAAAGAACGAATGATTTACATAGCTAAAAGAAAGTGTACCAGTTTTTATTGAAATCAAGTGTACCCACTTTATAACAAATAAGTAAATTTGAGATATCTCTAGAATACACACGCCACTGTTGTTTACGAAATCGCAACGTGGTTCCTAAGTACCCGATTCCCCCTCCTGCAAACGAGTCCAGTGTATGCAAGTGCATCCGTGTTTCCGAAATATCATGCGAGATGGCAGCTATTATCGGAATACAGATATGCAGTTTTTAGTTTTCTAATAAATTTATTTTCAACTAATCCAAGAGTTGGGTCACATGAATATAAACGTTACAAACAGTGACTAATGTCGGAATGTTAAAAAATTTGGATACAAAATATTTAAAATGCATGCGAAAATTTTTTTGACGACTCTAAAAAAAAAAAATTGCATTCCGACATTTTATACATATTTTTGAAAAATCTTGTAAAAATCGCATTCAAATCGGATAAGTTTTAAACGAGATATTCGAGAATTATGATTTAATAGGGTATATAAGACTCTTAATAACCTTTGTTGTCTGGATCATTGCGCTTACGTCACAATTATAACATGTATAAAGTAAATATATTGAAGATCAACTTTACTTTTAAGCAATGCCGTGTAGTGGAGAACCATATTTTTTAAATATTCCAACACTAAAATACGACGTACTTTAAATTTCACCTTCCGTCATTAAGTACTTGTCGAACAAAGATGAAAGAAGCCACCGACCAATCGCGTTACCAAAAAAAATATCAATAGTGGCGGCATTCACTGTCATAAAGAGTAAAGCCTTTTGCAATTTTTGTAATTACGATACTGTAATTCCTATAAAAAACTTAATGGTAGAGCGGCACGCGTCTTCGATGTAAATAAAAGTGCAGTTATTTTTAAAAGCGGTTATATATATATATATATATATATATATATATATATATATATATATATATATATATATATATATATATATATATATATATATATATATATATATATGGAATTCATAAAACTAGAAAAAAATAAGTTGAGTTTTGTGTATAAACATTTGCCTTAAATCAATTAATAAGGGAGTTGCAACCCCTTAAAAGGGTACAACATACTTATTTACGAATAAATTCGAAACGTGTTAATTTACAAAAATTAAATTTGGACCAATTATTAATTTCGTAATATATTTTTATATTTTGTGAAATTTTTATCTAAATATCATAATTTGTCAGGGTAGTTACACGGGGGTGAGGGTGAATTTTCTGTAGTACTATATTAAAAATTATCGAAAATTCAGCGCATAAAAACGTTTTGCCTAGAACCTGCTTGAATTCATTTTGATGTGATTTGACAAAAAATGCCGAGACGCAGTCGAGGGTACTTTTTCAGTCAAATCACATCAAAATGAGCGAATGCGGTTCCTTAAAGGCAACATGCTTTGAACGCTGAATTTTCAGATTATTTTTAATGCACGAAATATATTTATTAGACCATTCCCAGAAAAAAAACATAGGACAAAAAATATTCTTTATTATTAACAGAATTAACAATTTAAATTATTACAATCACGGCTAAATATACTTTTATTCCCGTGTCACAATTTTTAAGCGGATTTATTTAAAAATCGAATTTTAAAATTATTATTTTTTTGTAGAAAAAACCCAAAATAAAAAAGAGAAAAAAATCTTCGATATTTATATTGATTCAACTGACGTTTTAAATTGTCAAGCCCAGTGCAATTTTCGCTGTAATTTTATGTAAAATTTTCACTTGGAATGCAATTTTCGATGAAACCAATGTTAAAAACTACATAAATTGTGGAATTATTTTTCTAGAGGTATGTAGTTGCCTACCATTATTGCATACCTATCCTGCATTGTAATATTAAAATACAAATAACTCCAAAACAATGGCTCCTATTGAAATTTACTAAGAGCACCTTTTTTATGTAGTTAAAAATTGCCTCAAATTTAATTGTTTTATTAACATAATTGATTTGCATCCATGATAACTGAAACGTCAAATTTATACTAAAATTACACTGACATATTTCTCCATACTGATGAAAACCGTCTCTTCGCTTAGAAAACCAGTCTACATTTACACTAAAAAAGGTGTTTTTATTAATTGGAAATTTTGTAATTGAAATCACGTCAAGAAGGTACATTTCAAAATTGTTATTAAAATTACCACTACGTTTTTTCCCTTCCTACCGCCTGGTGATAAGTACGCTGCTTATTGAAAATAACAAAGCATTAAGAAAACAAAAACAGTTTCAGTCAGATGAAAGCAGCACTGAAATGTCAGATGTAGATTCTGAAGATAGTTTAAACGTAAGAGAAAAAGATATGTTGTAAGTATTGTCACAGATTATTTTACGCAAATGAAAATGACAAAATAAAAGTTGATACTAGTGCTGTAGAATTAGCAACTAATTGTACCGAAGTGTCATCCTCAATACAGACCCTGAATGTGCCAAAGCCGCCACCACTTCCTAATGAATCCTTTGATGCCACTGGAGAAAATTATATGAAACAGAATAATCATATTGAAGTTACTCCGCCTTTGAGGAAAATTACTATCGCAGAGTTGACATCAGTCAAGCTTCGATCTTCTAATATTTTCCCCAAGATGCCCAAGACACCCGAGGTTCACGATATGTTAGCGGTCTTAAGAAAAAGATATGCAGCTATGCATTCACCAGTAGTAAGTGAAAATGATCCTTTTAATAGCGATGAGGATACTTTCGGAACGCTGGACCAAAGTGAAAAAAGGTGTCCGGTTTTACTTTATGATAATTTTGTTAGGCTTGTGTGCTAAACATGTATATATAGTTTATTTGAGAAAATTAAACGTGGGAAATTTTGGAGTATTGTTTTATTAAGCTAACAATGTTCAAAGATAATACTACAAGAGCTGATAATAGGGAACTTGCCTATAATTTTAAAAATAAAAATAATACTAAAAAACATAGCGTAACGTTGTAATAAAAGGTGTACTTCACAAAAAAATAAGTTTTCTAATTCCACGCGATCAGTATAAAGGATCTAAACAGCGATAAAATTGAGGTGGCCCGAAACGAGCTACTATTGACTGTGACGTCACACCATACCATATTCGGTAGTCGTCGCGCTGGGAAGCAATACAATCAGATGTTTACCGATGTTATAAGATTGTGGTTGATTTGTTAGTGACTGTTCTGATATAAATATATAATTGTGTTTTATAGTACCGCTTATTGTAGTTGTACAGATATTTTAAAATGACTGATCAAGGTTTTTCAAAGGGCCAATCTGATAATTTGCCTAAAGTGGATATGTTTATGGTGGCATCTTTTATACAAAATAGTGAAAGATTTTCCCTTGGAGAGGTCCGCGGGGTCAAGGCAGAGAAGTATGTATTTTTTTAGCTTTTAGTAATAATTTATAAACATAAAATAGTTATGACTTGCTCACGGAATAAAAAGAAATAACTACAAAATGCTTAGTCGCAACTAAGCATTTTTAGCAGACTTAGTCTTATGTTTGAAAGAATTTAGGGTAATTCTTTACAACAGCCACTTCTATATTTTTCGTGTTTTTTGTTGCGCAAATGTATAATTACCTATCGTAGGTATTTTCGTACTATGTTTTGGGGCAAGGGAAATAAGTGATTGTGTCGTGTTATCATTCACATAATAGATAAATGTAAGATTTGAATAGAATAAATTAAAGGACAAGGGAAAGGTATTTGCAATATACTATATATACTAGAGGTAAACATTTTATTCTTCGCAGACAGTAGTGTTATTGAACTTTTATATAATTGTTGCACAGTCTGTAGGATAATCTTCGCAGTTTTTTGAAAAGAATCTTGTGTTTGTCTTATAAACTTCATTCTTACAATACCTAATGTATTGACTACATATTTAATTTTCTCTCCCGATGGTGCCGACTGTATTGGCGAAACGCGTGGCAGTATATCTTATAGTATAAACTAAGATTCATTCTTACAATACCTAATATATTGATCACATATTTAATTTTCATTTTTTTTTCATCTCCCGATGATGCCGACTGCGTAGGTGAAATTTGTGGTAGTATATTTTGGTGTCTTTAGAAAATTACTTCAATTTTAGTAGCAAATTGAAAATTGCAACTCTGTAGATTCATATTTTTAAATAAAATGTCCTATAACTTTTTTATTTACTATTTGATTTTTTTCAAAAACAATGGATTTCTTCCTCTAGCGAACACTAACTTATAGCCCAAATTTCAATTCGAACGGACTTTTTTTTCTTTAGTTATCGTGCTTACAAGACGTGACGGAGAGACAGACGGACGGACAGATGAACAGACGGACATTTTGAAAGTTGTTCAGAATTCGATGACGAACGAAATGATTTTTTTCTCTGCGAGTGATATTAACGATTTTAGAAATGTCCCGATCAAATGCAATATACTCTTCGTAATCGTATTTGCGAAGAGTATAATAATAAATAGCTGTTTACTTTCGCACCAGGAAATTACCTTTACTTAGTATCACTAAATTACATTCTATCTACTAATCTTATTTTCTAATATTGTATACACATTCTTTCTTTAATCCTACCCTAATTAAAATTCAATAATTCGGAATTCGGAATATTTTATTGCCCGCCTGCGAAAAACTAGTAGATAGACATATAGTATTTAATAATGTACTTACATTAAAATGATCTTCACACACATGTAGAGACCTACTGCTCTGTGAAATGTCTTTTTCATTTATTCTACACGCTTTTAGCCATTTTGATCGACGAATCTTATCTTCTGGCAACATTATAAATATTTTACCTGGCACTTTTACTGTAGTATTCTTACACAACGGTACAATGCAATATTTAAAATAAGGAGTTTTTGTTTCCATTTTAAGTACCTATACACTTAAAATTTATGGCGATGCTAGTATTTTTACGGCTGAAATCAAGCAGTCGAGTACTGGGATCTCTGTCGTGGTATGGTGTGATGTCACGACTACTCCCGCGCTTTTGAACCTGTTTGAAACGGTTCGCTCGCGCGCGAAACTTTAATAATTTATAACAAATTTATTATTGGGAATTAAGGCGTCATATTTTGCATATCTTATTTTTTAGTATTGTAGAACATTTTTATGAAGTAAAAAGAAAATGTGCAAGTTCCCTATTGTTTGTTGGTCTATAAAAACTTAACAGTTTTATGAGGCCAAATATCATCTGAAAATTTCACGAGTCGAGGACGAGTGACATTTTTTCTGAGGTTTTCATTGAAAAGATAAACAATTCTCAGGAAATTCGTGTTTGAGTAGTAGGAAGATTATTTTTCGACATTTCAAATAAAAATTAGAGATATTGGTTAATAGTTTAACAAATCTAACAATAGTAATAATTATTTGTAACAAAGAATAAATGCACATAGATAGTCTGTCCTTATGTAAACATTTATGGCTGGAAATATCAGAACACGAAATTTTTACATCGACAGGAATAATGCTTATTACGATATTAATTTTTTACTTAGCAACTACGTACAAATGGTCATATTATAACATATTTGCGTTTCTAAACTAATAAAATCCTGAACAGATACTGCTCACAACGATATACAAAATTTTGGGGGTCCAGATTTTAAGGCGACAAATTTTAATATGGGATGCAACATCGATGTATATTTATAGTCCAGTCAATAGATACATAAAAAACGTCCGACCTTGCAAAAGTTTGTGTAGTTCCAATTTTTTAATATATTGTTAGGACCTATCGCAGTAGTAAGGAACCAAATTTGCTATTTCGCAATGCGCAAAAAATAGAGAAATTTTTGCACTTTTTTCGGTTTTTGCTCAATATCTCCTACAGAAAAAAGTCATCCCTACCTTTTTTACAGTAGATAAAACTTGCTAAAAAAATAAGCTCTGTATGATCAGTACTATCCGAAAAACAGCAAACAAAAATCGGCAATTTTTTCCAAAAAGTGACAAAATGTTCATTTTGGTATCTTGCCAAATATCCGGAAAAGTACACAACCCATTAGGAAATGCATAGGGAATAAATTTGTACCAAATTTATTTAGCTTTAATTTGAAGAAGGACGCCCGTAGGCCCAATAGTTACCTATATAATGACAAAGCCAAATTTCGGAAAAAATGGATTTTGGGGAAAATCAATGTAAACAGTTCACATAGTAATATAGTTTTATTAAAAGAAAAAAATGTAATCAGTAATTAATATTTACATGTTAAAAAACTAAGCTTCTGCATTTTTTTTGACGGCCCTGGCTTTGAGAAATCCTCGGTGACTCCCTGAGCAGGTGGAGAGAGCTCCTCAACTTGTTCGGTAAACATAAGAACATCTTCGACGTTGTCGGAATCGTCAAAGTAAACAGATGGAACGTTCTGGCATGATTTTCCACAGCAAAATTTCCATAGTGCTGAACATTTTAATCGGGCTTTGTGGCAGCTGTATCCCCCACTGCATCCTTTTCTGCATATACAAGATATCAAGCTCAGTAAATTCTGAGGAACGGGATCCATGGTGGTAGTGACTGGGATAAGCCCCTGTAGTGTTTCTATCAGCCCTCAACCACTTCTATATTTGGTGGCAAGTCCTATAAGAATGGTGGCTTGCTGCGTTTTCCGTTGGGAGCAAACGAGCAAGGTTAACCTTTATGTGGGTGGCCGACTTTATGAAAGGCTGGTAGTGGAGGCTATCCAAAGTATCCTTCTTTATATCAACACCGTAAAGAGCCACGAAGCATTTCTCTCCAGCTTTGGCTATGGCCTCATAATTGGAATCTGGCTGCAGAAAAACAGCAACCAATTCCATGAGGTGGGGATTTTTCTGAAGGACGCCGGCTAACTTAGTTCTTCCATGCCCGAAAGGGGCAGATGTGGTGTCGCACTCGCTGAAGGCATGTAGAAAAAGACCCGTCTCTTGCTCGTATCGTGTGGCTCCTTGGGTGTAAGATGAGCTTAAGAAATGAACACACCCAGCTTCACTTCTGCTACTTTCCTGGAGATAGACGTTCGTTGCAGCCGAGCCCAAACCACTGAGGAATACCAGGAGGTCCATTTCTTCGACAATAACGATGGCACATTCAAATATTGGACTTTTGGATAGTGCTGTTCATTGAACAATGATATTGGGAATGGTGCTAATTCATACTTGAAATGACCTTTTAATTCCTCGTCCGATTGTTTTGTTATGGCATATCCTCTGGAAAAATTTTAAGTGGATAGATTTTTAGTCTCTACTTTGCCACTTTGACAGAGTTATTGATGGATGCCAGTGTGGATACTTTGTTCTTACGTTTGAAGTATACTTTTCCAAATGTGTTACTAAGCACTTTTCCCAATATTTGACAAGATACATGACCAAAACCAAATTTTTCACTTTTTTGAAAAAAATTTTCAATTTTTGATGAGCTGCTTCCCGGAAAGGACTGGGCATACGAAGCTTGTTTTGGGCTTATTTTTTAGCAAATTTTATCTGATTTAAAAAAAGGTAAGCATCGAGGAAGGTGGTGACTCTAAACTGATGACTGATGATAACTATAGTACGGCTTCACAATATTTGTTTTAAATTGTAGCTGTGTAACATTGTTACCAGATTTTTTGTGTGTAATATTTTTATAAATGTAGCTTATGTTGAGGGAAATTATGCAAATTAGGTTTTCTGGCATTTTATTTCTTCATGCTCATCGTCTAACTTAGCTCACCTAAATATTTCTTCATCACAGATGTTCTCGTAACTCTCTCTTTGGGAATGAATAATTTCTTCATATTTTTGGGAGAAATAAAATGAAATTCAAAATGAGGCAAATTCAAATACTATTTCGATGTTACTATTGTTAGAGTGTATATTTTTTATTTTTGTACAAAATATTTTTTTTAAATTTGTTTCTTAACTTATTTGAAAAAACTACATTTTTAAGCGGCAAACTAATTGAAATGTAATATTAATATTACAAATTTTCTAACAATAAGTAAATTTTCTCCAAATCTAATGATTAATATTTAGATAGATACTCATTCGCTTCAATGACTTTCAAACATCTTCTAAGAATAGACTCTACTAAATGTTTACATGTCTCTACTGGAATGTTTTCTGATGCTTACCTCATGCCGTCCAATAATTAGTCAACATTTTGAAAACTTTTCATCCGTTACTCAGGCGTTACTCTTCTGCAGATTGCTTAAGATCATTGTCACGCTGGAATTTCCAAAGTACCGATAAATTTTCTTCTGCGTTGGATTGCATGACGTTTTCCAGTATATTGAAGTATTCATATTGATCAATGGTACCATTTATTCTGTAAAGTGAATTAACACCATTCCAAGACAAGCAGCTCCATACCATGATAGAACCACCTCCAAATTTTACGGTTCTTATCGTAAGCGTGGATCAAACTCTTTATTTCGTAGGCGTCAAATGAAACGTTTTCCATTAGAAAAGTAACATCTAACAATAGTAGCATCGAAAGAGTATTTGAATTTTCTTTTTTAATTTCAGAATAAAAATATCTGACGTGTCCAGCATATAACTATCTTATACCAGTATATCATCCTGATCTAAAAAAATCATTCGATTTAATTCTTCACTTACCGCAATTAAATTTTAATAGCGTACCTTGAAATCCTTCATAACATTTTTAAATAATTAATTATCAGCGTCGTTTGATACTGTCAATAATAATGAATGTCATATTTTTTAATAATTTCTTCTTATTGACATTGATATTTTTGTAACTAAATTAGACATTTCAATTGTCAAATGCCAAATTTATCCTAACCCCATTTTATGAGGACAAATGTGAAAAAAATTTCGGTTTACATCAGCTTTATTTAAGTACTTGGAAAATATATATTGTTGGCTTGATATAGTAGATCTGATTTATAATCTTTCATCACGAATATATTTTTTTTGTAAAGACAAATACAAAAAAAGTTTGGGTCCCGTGGAGCTCCTTTCAGCTGGCCAATTTTGATCATCACATAATTTATCATTGTCTTTGGCCTTTAGACACGTGTACCAAATTTGAAAGCTTTATCTCAAAAACCGTGGCTGTTATCGCGATACTACAGACATGCAGACAGATTTTTTTGTCTGTAAAGTTATGTTTTTTCGTTACAATTCCTCGAGATTCGTCCAGAAACGCAATTAAAATTTTTTAATTTGTTTCCCCTAAATTGTACTTTTTTCTTCTTTCATTCATGTCTCTTCTGCACCAAATTTAATGTGTTACCTAAAATGTTGCTGAAAATCTTAATTGTCAAATTTGGGAAGTCTCCTATCCACGCACACACACACACACACACACACACACACACACACACACACACACACACACACACACACACACACACACACACACAGAACGGGCAGACATCATTCGGAAAATAGTCAGAATGAATTCAGGAGGGTTCAAAACGTATATATCGATCAAAATCTGGAGGTCGAAAAAAATCACGATTATTATACTTCCTTATATTAGGTATAAAAAAAGTAAAAAGATTGAATTACTATTTGCTGTCGTTTCCAATTATTCTACCGCCACTGTAATGGAAAGCAAGATCTAGAGCAAGAGCAACAATGATAATGTGTGTTTATTATTACACTAAAAAATCACCATCCTCCTTAATAATGTTAGATGTGATACGGTAAGCAAATCTTATTATATTTTTGATATTATTTTACAAGTGTAGTCTATATGGTTATTAAATGTTAATTTATGGTCTATGATGACACCTAGATATTTCATAATCGTTATTTCATCAGAGTGGTCGCAATTATATCTCACATTATGCTTCGTAAATGTTTTGATTTATATACTTGTTGGAACCAATTATCATTATTTCGATTGTTTTGCATTTATCAATAATCCATTTGTTGCAAATTATTCTTTAATCATTTCTATCATTTTGTAAATGTTAAGGATAACTTGTTTGATATCAAATCCAGATAAATTATATCATCATCTGCAAAAATATGCAATTTGCAAACTTCTGAATTAATTAAGAATATGCCATTAATGAAAAGGGTGGAGAGCATAGGTCCCAACACGCTACCTTGAGGAGCTCTATTATTATAAAAAGGTACATGATTAATTATGGTTTGTTGACTTCGCGCACACAGATAGGAACTACTGCTCTGATAAACTGTATCAACAGCTACTAAAGATGGAGATATATCTCCTAAATCTGTTATGCAGGTGTGCTCTTCTGTCTTGTTTAATCTCGGTATCTATAAGCAAAAATAAATTAAAAATTGGGCAAAATGTGTTGACTCACTGCTTTTTGCTTTTTGGTTCAGTTTTGTTAATATCTACAGAGTAGTAAACAAAAATGTGTTACATATTTAGACTATGAATAACTTCAGAATTAGGACGTTCAGCCAATTGGATTGTTACTATAAAATTATAGAAGATCTTCAACTCAAATCTGGTGATGCATATTTGTATACATCTGAAACAAAAAAAATCGAATTTATTCATAAGAAAATACCTTTAGAATGTTTTCAAGTTATTTCTCAAAATATCTCAGAAATAGGCGAGATACGATTTGACAGCTACTCGTACCCAAAAAAAAAAAAAAAAATGCAAAAGTATTTATTATTTTCAAATGACACATCTAAAACCCGTTCATTTATTTCAATAAAGGAAAATATATTTTAACTATCACAATAACCCGTGTTTAATATGGTGTAAAAAATTACATGCATGTTTTATAATTTGTTAATTAAGGTATATTCCTGTTAAATCGTGAGAATTTTTACGCTGTCAAGGTTGAGAATATCCGGATATTACATTTAAAATTTGTCTATTTTAGATCTTTCTTGTTATTGTAATATTATTCACATTTAAGGATTTACGCGTTTTATAAACGCAATTTTATTTGTATTTTTTGGTATTAGTATTAAACTAAAATTTGTCACAAATTGCCATATTGACAATGCAACATTTTTAGCATAATATTGGCTATCAATTGTTTGATATTTGCAGTTTCTTTGACGATTACAGGTTGAAAACTTGTACAAATTAGAAAAATTTAGAGAATGCCACAAATAACATTCAGACAATATCAAAATAATGTACTCAACGGTTAAGCAATTTATTTTTCGTTGTTTTTAACTAAAAACAAATAACTAATAAAATATCACATTTTATACACATGCAGATGCACAAAAGACATTAGGTGTAATAGATATAAATTAACATATTTTAGTTATGACATAAAATATCGGTTATTTAGTTCTGTTTAACTCATTAAAATTGTAATTATGCATTTACGAAGTGTAGTAATGTGTTATATCTAAAACATGACAATGCATAAATCGCATTACTGGGAAATACAAACACGCCTTTTTAAATATAATCAAATACTTGCTTTATGGTTTTTTCCTCTCTCATTATATGTATTAACACAAAAAGGTGGAACAATACTGTGGAAAAAAATAAATATATAAAATACGATCAAAAATAAAAAACAATACCTAACATCTTTTACACAATCTAGAAATACATAATATAAACCTGTACAACGTAGCACTCCACTATACAGTATGAAGAGCGTAAGAAATTAAAATGGAAAAATCAAACGTATACAACAAACGCACACATCATACCCTTAAGGAAGAACAGCGAATGACAGTAAATAGTGACATTTAGAATTGTTAATAATAGGCCTTATTCGAAAGAAGATATTACAGCCTCATTATAAACAATGAAGGAAAAACAAATCATCACAATATGCTGGGTGAATTTGAAGTAGAAAGGTTATTCCATGACGTCTTGTTTTTTTTACACGAATTTGTTTTTACTATTTACCACGTCTTAGGCGCTGTTCTCACCAAAAACAACTGGCAACGCCAATGCGATCGCAACCCAACTACAAAGCGACGCAGTACTAATGTTTGAATCTACTGAGGGCAACTTGACTCAACCTGAGTCTTACGGTTTCTATACTGTGCTACATGTGCTTTTTTTAATGGAATTGAAGATAACTACAATCTATATTACCAGCTGAACTATTCGCTAGCTCACTAACAAAATTGAGATGAATTTATTTATATTATAATAATTTAAACTATGTAAATAAATACATATCCAGTTCCTTTAACAAGTAAACCCTATATCGATTAGAGGGTATTTTGCAACCTGTCTCAACCAGTTCTTCCAGTGTATATGTGTTTAAGATTAATTTATATTCCCCATTTATATAATTTCTTTATAGCAGAAAACAATAGTTCGAATATCGTATATTAATGTTTGTGTACCTAGAAACCACTGCCAGTCTGCCTGGTAGTGGTTACCAATTCTTTAACAAAACCTAACTGAAAAATTATTGCTTCTTCACATCTGGTGGTTTATAATGAGTCACATTATAAAAGACTTCAAATATTCTTTCAAATACGTATTCCTTCTTCCTAAAGTCTTCCTTCTCTCCAACTAATAAGATTAGAAACGAACATGGCGAACCGTATCCGGCCATTTGTTGCACGAAATAAATAATGGGCATCCAGACCTGTCCAATCTCTGATATTTTTCAACCAGGAGTGTTTCTTCTAACCAAAACCACACCGCTCTATTTTCCCGTCCATCATCAGCTTCATTTGGTGTTACGGAATATGTACCCAAAATATGTTTTTCTTTGCAGCTCTCTGCCTTGAGGTACGCTCCGAAACTACTTCGTCGTATGGCTTGTCCATGATATTGAAAAAATCTATACAACAGACACATTTCAAAGGCCGTTTCATGGTGTTGGTTTTCATTGTCCAAGCTTCACAATCATATAATAATACCGAATGCATCTACCTAATATTCCTCAGATCTTTGGCAAAGAATAGCCCAGGGTGGGGCTTGTCAAAAAAGCTTTTATGTAGTTCGTGCTCATTACACTCTAGCACGGATTTCCACCTCAGGATCCAAATCTTGAGTGATCATGCGAGATATTTGAATTTCTGTACCACCTCGATGTCTTTTCCATAGATTGTATATTAGGTTATCGTAGTTTTGTTCTTCTTGCTATCATTATCTTGGTCTTTCTAGTATTAATTCTGATCCCCAGAATTGTTATTTTATTGAGCAAATGTTACAATGCTTTAGAATTATCAGCAATTATGACCGTATTACCAGGGTAGCGCAGATTATTCAATATTCTACCATAAATCTAAATCCGTCTGTTTTATCATGTAATGCCAGTACAAATATATGCAGCAAGAGTTGTTTCAAGTCGAACATGCGTTAAAAGGAAAGCAAATAATGACGTGTATTGATTATGCTCTCTCTACTTGTAATAATAATAATAATATAATAATAAGCACCACAGATAATACAACCCCCTGTATCTCTAAGCTGACGTTATGCGAGAGGGGACTACACATTTAGAGACAACGGACACACATCCAATATCCGAGTATACTACGATTAATCTCTCTCACAGAAAAATCTCAGTGCCACGGCCGGGATTCGAACCCGGGACTTTTGGGCTAGAGTCAAGTATCCTTGCCTCTCGACCATCAGTTATACAGGTAATGTGTAATGAGAAATGTCATCAATATTCCACATAAGAAATCTACACGTACATCATTTGCTCTCCTTTAACGGCTGTTCGAGTTGTTTCAGCGCGCACTGTATTCTGAATATATGTTGAACAATAAAGATGAAAGAACATATTCTGGGCGAGTTCCAGGAAGGATGATCAATTTAGACACATCAGTTTTATATTATATAAGTTTTCAAGCTTTCCTGAAAATCCACGCCAGAATTTACAAAAAGTGCGAAAGATATATCAGTGACTCCCAATTTGGATGATTTCATGAAGGTCTGTCAACCAGAGAGGCGTTCTATAGTATGTCAGTTCTTTTAAAAAAATTTAGAGACCATTAAAAAGTAGTATTCGTTTGTTTCATAGACGATGAAAATGCTCTCTATAAGGTAAAATATACAGAACTTATGAAAATATTAAAATAAAAAAGGTTTAAATAGGAGCTATCGTCGAAGTCACAACAACTTGACCAGCGACCATTAAACATATAAAAAATAATCATCGAAATCGTGCAGTACAGTAAAATTTTACAGTGATATTCCAGATCAAATTAGAATAAACTGTATGTAGACATTCATATACTGAACAGTATTTGAAAATTAATATTTGATATATTGTATGTTAATAATATTGCTTATATAGGCGTAAAAAAATGTATGCTGAAAATATACTTCATTATTAATATTAGTTTGAAAAATCGTGTTAAGATTGTTAGATAGGTATTTGCCTTATTAAATTTTAATTAGTGTCGGTTGCTTATTTAACTGCAAGAGTCGATTTTTTTGTGACATTAGAATATTACACTGCAATTATGCAAAATTATACTTATCCAGTAGTTACATAACAACATTTTTACAATAAAACCGAATACACATTACTTTGACATGGCGTGACGGCGCGTGTATTACGTCACGTCAATGTAGTGTACATCCGTTTATGAACTTTATTAGAACTTGTATTTTTATATGCACATTCAAGTTATGCAGCTTCATTTGATTTATAATTATTGACCCTTCATAAATTATAAAATGAGTATATGTCATTATTTGCAGTAACTGTTTCTCTCGCAAAACTATTAGAATAAAATTAAGGGTAGATAAAATTAAAATTTTATAAACCTGCTAAACTGCCTCATTCCTATATCTTCTGTTAAGAAGGTCCTCCTGATAGAAACCAATAAATAGATTTCAGGTCATCTGCATATAAAAGACAGTAAACGTTAATATCAGTCACAATATCATTAATAAAAATATGAAAAGCGACTCAGCACAGAACCCTGAGACATCCTTAACGCTGGTGAAAATGGAGGTCAATTATGCCCATAACATTCTACATATAGTGCAAGTATTAAACAGTTGTAGTAAATTTCAGAAAAACCAAATTTTGCGGGTTTGATTAGTAAAATGTTATGAGCAGCCTATCGAACGCCTTTGAGAAGTCGGTATTTATAACATCGATTTGAGTATTGTCGTTAATGACAGTAGTTTATGTTGTGTTGAGCAAAATAGATTTGTCGTGGTTGACTTTCCGTTTATAGAGAAGAATTAAATAGAATGATTTTTTTAAGTTAGGATGATATATACTGGTATAAGAAAGTTATGTGCTGGCCACATCAGCTATTCATTTATAGAAATTTTCATAATAAATTTGTACTCAGGATAAGGCACATGAAATATACCCCTCCCTATTTTATTGTTAATTCTAAAAATATTTTATAGTTGTATAAGAGGCCATCTTATGATGGAGTTTGGTAAGTATAGTCGACCGCGCGAATATTCTGTAGAGGGGCGTGCTCCTTGTATACCAAAATTGGGAAAAGAGCCAGGCAATTAAAGATACTTAGAGTTGAAATATTTAAAAAAAAAAGTTTTTGGTGGTGAATGTAATTATATTCCATGTTGCTGTGTTTTTACTTTTTCAATTTTCATATTTTGAAACTTTGAAAAATTGTAGAAAAAAATCTAGTTTATTTTTTCAAAAAATCCCACACAGTGACCCAGATTGAACTGTTATCTATATGTTTTCCAAATTTCATATTCATATCTTCTCTAATAACGTCACAGTTATCTGGTTCCACATTCATGTTTTTCACGGTCGCAGACGGAACTCTTAAGTTGAAAGTGAACGAGTAAAGAAGAAATAAGAAAGAGGCTTATAAGTGTTTAATTGTGATTATAGTTAAGACAGTAATTAATCTATTGTTGTTAATTATTAATTAGTCAATAAAGTAGTGATAAGTATTATCTGGATTTTCAAGCAATGAATCCACGTATACAGGTGTTTGTGGGGATAGCAAACACGTAACAATACATTTTTTTTTATTTCAAGGCTCGAAAAATTGTCAACATTTATGATCCAGTAATTAATTTATAACAATATATTGAGAGATTGATTTGTGCAATAATTGTATTAAGGTCAAAATATGTATAATATGGAAATTGCAAATATGTATACGTAGGAGTTAATTAATAATAATTGCGGAATAACTAATAAAAAAATACATGTAAAATGTGCAAATCGTATTAAATTGTAAAAACCTGGATTATGACCCAATTAATAATAACAGAATATGGCAAAGATATGCTTCAGTTCTATTGATGAGATGATTATTGAATAGAAATTTTGATTTATCAGGCGAATCAAAGAAAAGGTCGAAAAAAATCACGATTATATTAGGTATAATAAAGTAAAAACATACGGGAAAAAAAATCTGTAGTATCGCGATAGCAGCCACAATATTTGAGATAATACTTTCAAATTTGGTACACATGTTCTAAAGCCCAAAGACAATGATAAATTCGGTGATAAGCAAAATTGGCCAGCTGAAAGGAGGTCCACGGGACCCAAACTTTCTTTATTTGCCTTTACAAAAAAATATATTCATGATGAAAGATTATAAATCATGTCTACTATATCAAGCCAATAAAATATATTTTCCTAATACTTAAATAAAGATGATGTAAACTGACATTTTTTACACATTAAACCTCATAAAATGGGATTCGGATAAATTTAGCAGTTTGACATTTGAAATGTCTAACTTAGTTACAAAAATGTCAATGTCAATAAGAAGAAATTAATAAAATATATGACATGAATTATTATTAATAGTATCGAACGACGCTCATAATCAGTTATTTAAAAATTTTAATGGAACGTTTCAAGGTACGCTATTAAAATTTAATTGAGGTAAGTGAAGAATTAAATAGGATGATTTTTTTAGATCAGGATGATATACATTAGTATAAGAAAGTTATGTGCTGGTCACATCAGATATTTCCCTTTGTGTTACATTTAAGGCTTTGTGACAACAAAATTAAAAAAATTACTGTGTCACATTAGATACAACTTATTTCAAAGTTCACAGTTCCTTGTGGTTCTTGTCATTGTTTAACAATTTCCAAAACAAAACTCAAAACGATTTTAAATTATTTGAACAAACCATTCAATTTGAGATTTTCGAGCTTGAACAGTATAAATATATTTTTATTATTATCATTATTTTTGTCTAAGAAACTGTGTTCTGATTTTAATCCAAATTACTTGTAGCTGACTATTCAATATTTTATACGTAATTTCTAATAGGTTAATAGGACAAGTTATAATATAACAAGGCCTTAGCAAATATTTATGTCTACTACTACTTGTAACTGTCAACGTTTCTTGACGAATTACATATTTTAAAATTTTATTGATATGTTTCTTTATTGTTCAAAATGAGTAAGTAATATAATAATTGCTGATTGGTACTATAGTTAATGAGTTTAATAATTCATTATAATCTATTTTTGAGATCTGAATTTTCAAGGGTATCGGTGAGAAGAAAAGCCTTAACATCTGTTAAACATCGTAACTATTGTTGACCACAGAATGATCTTAAAGGTCGCAATTATTAACCTTTGTTATTTGTTTTAACTCAAGTATAATATTTGATTTTAATAATTATTAATTCAATTAACAGCAGTGTCAAGCTAAATTCTAATAAAGTCGTTGCAGGTGTTCTTGAAATTAAATTTTATAGATATTTTGTCTAAATGTTAAAATATAAAAAAACTCGTTATGGTTAAATAAAGAAGTAGGTTCACGCACAGAATTAGTAGGATATTTTAAATTTGTGGTTCACGTTTCATGTGATTTTTTATTTTTTCACATTATACGTAGGAATATATAAACAGCGAAATATTTAAGTAAGATATCCTTAATATAATTTTTTAGTTGGAAAATCACCGAGGTAATACGAAGAACAAACGAATTTGAATCCTTCTCTAACATTTCAAGTTTTTGTAGTACCTACCTGAGTTTTCTTCAGGCTCTAAAGAAACCTTAATGTGTTGAAGCCAAAATCAAAAATAAATAGTTTATATAATATTAATTATGTTGTATTCGATAAATAAGAAAACATGTAGCAGTCTTGATCTAAAAGCTTTGTTACATTTGAAAGCACGTAAAAATATGTAACGTGTTATAAAATACACAAAAGTTTATAATTTTTATTTGTGAATTAAAATGAGCTAAATAAAACAAGAAATTTTCTAAGTTAATCAGTTAAATATATATATGAATGTGTAACAATGTGGACAGTAGGGTGGAACGGAAAACTGGGTTTCTATTTTTTTTTAATATATTTATGTTATAGTTTTTAAAAGATGTATTTTGTAATAAAAAAAATTATGCAAAATCTGAAACAGATATTTTGACATCTTCAGGATCCTCAAGAATGTCAAAGTTTTGGAAATAAACTATTTTTATAGATGCCTAATTTTTAGGTTTTTCTTAATTTTAAGATAAAATTAATGTCATAGTTACCAAAAGGTGCCTTTTGTACACTTTGCAAAAATGGGAAGCGGCATCTTACCACCCTCAGGTTCCTCAAGGCGCTCAAAGTGTGCATTAAAAAGTTATTTTTTATCAAATGTAAATTTTTTACAATATTTGCCTTAAATATTTTACCTTAACATTCTGCCATTAAAAAAAAACCAAAATTAAGTGAAATTGTACACAAAAACTTATTAAAAAATTTGACATAACTGTAACTAAAACAAAACTCAAAAGTAATGCAATTTTTAGAGTACCTATATGAATTAAAACACATTCTTCATCTTAAATACCATATGGTTTCATACATAAAATTACAACCAATACTAATGCGTATTTTCTTTTTTATTAATAAGGAATACGAATATTTTATTTAGTATCATTTTATGAAACAAAATAATCGGATTTCCTAAAAATATAAGAAATACGCATCAGTATTGCCTGTAATTTTATATATTAAATCCATATCGTATTTAAGATGAATCATGTGTAATTTTTCGTTGTTCATTTATTTCACGTAACGTTCTGATAGTGCAGTTTTAAAACTTCAAAGTACAAAAGTACCTACATTGCCATCGTTTGAAGAAGAAAATCAGATTACTTTAAACGTAGATAAATGAAACTTTTTATACTTTACTCTAAAAATTTTGAGTTTTATTTTAGTTACAGTTATGTCAAGTTTTTGAATAAATTTTTGTGTATAATTTCACTTAATTTTTGTTTTTTTTTATGGCAAAATTTGAATTTAAGGCAAATAATGTAAAAAACTTACATTTGATAAAAACGTATTTTATATAATTTTATTAAATCTATAAGTATGGTATTTAGCATGAATCATATGTTTTCGTTCTTCGATGTTACTAACAGAAAAATTTTAACTGCGATTTATAAATTTAAGTTGATATCTGATGAAAACACAGCCTTAAGTTGAATGACTGCAGTATTTTCTCCGGATTTTAATTTCTTTTGAACCTGTTTATAACGTTGATGAAAACTGTTTAACTTATCCCGGCAAATCCCCACAAATAATTCCAAAATATTTTGAACTATTATGTTGTAGAGCAATTTAAAATATCGCTTTATGCAATGAAACATGTAATTTAACAAATGTTTATAAATAACCAATTTAATTTTTTATTCTTGATCATCTTCTGAACTTAAGACACAAACTAACTTAAAATAATATTAATTAGAAAATTACTGTAATAATATTTATTTTTTTTGTCCTTAAATTACATGTTCCATTGCGTAAAGCGATATTTTAAATTTCTCTACAAAACATTAGTTAGAAATATTGTGGAGTTGTGTTTGTAGAGGTATGTAGTTAGATACCTTCCATTATTGCATGCATACCTATCCTGTAAATAACTCCAAAACGATGGCTTCTACTGAAACTTAGTACTGCCACCCCCTCGGTAACTATCCCAACAATTTATAATATTTAGAAAAAAATTTGACAAAATATGTAACATTATGAAATTAATAAATGATCCAAATTTAATTTTTGCAATTTAAGACGTTTCGATTTATTGGCAAATAAATATGTTGTACTTACCCCTTTAAGGGGTGGTAGCTTATAACAGATAAGTACAATATATATTTTTAAACAATTGTTTTCCCGGCTATTTGCCAAACGCTGGAAATTTTATAAAAAAGATAATATGCACATTATGTTCAGTGCGACTAACTCAATTATGTTATTTTTAATTATAACTACTCTGTTCAGTAAAACTAAAAATAAATAAAACAAAAGTACGCACCAATTCAACAATCATCTCAAAACTTTAAAACATCCATAGACACGTATTTCTGCATTTCTGCGTCATCAGTATGGCTCTTTGAAAGCTCCGAAAGCAACTGGGAATCTTAGTAATCCTAATGTAATAAATATTAATGGCTTCAGAGAATAGAATAATTAAAATTATACAATTATTTTTATTTTATTTAGTGTCCCACCAATAATTTTGATGAATATGTTTCTTAATATTTGTGGAAATATCATAGTTATTTTTGTTTCTTCATAATTTTTTTTTATTTCAGGTAAGGCTACTTGTAACTACAGGAAGAATTATGAAGTTAATAAAGAAGACTAATGTAAGTGCAATTATAATCGTTGACTTTTAGTGTATAAGATCTAGCAAACTCTGAAAACCCTAGGGCGTATTTCCATTTGCTCGAATCAGAAGTACCAATTTTTCTAAGTTTGTGGAAATCTACTATACGTGTAATGATATTAGCTTCAATTTATGAGACAATCGCAATATATACACAAGGTAATAGTCCCGTTATCCTAGTTTCTAAAATAATGAAAAACGTTGTGACTCATTTTTTTATTCAAGTCGAGAAAAGGTTCGATTTTACGTGTAGATGCTTTTCTTAGTTCAAATTCAAATTTGTTTATTTCTGGAACTGGGTAACTGTTCTTCAAACTAAAACTGTCTTTTTATCTTCTGGGCAAAATGTTTCGGGTTTTAGACTTTCCATTTGCTGTTGGAGAACTAGCTATGTGTGTTCCAAAGCCAAAACTAAACAATCTTAATAAGAAGAAGATATAGAGATTTTAACTTCATTTTCACACCGCCAGGCAAAGTGTACGTCGCCCTAGGAGTAATTTATTCATTTATTTATTTATTTGGATTTCCCTTTGCTATAAGAATAATATCTAAAACTCTACCAAATCTTGACGTTCTAATTCTGCTGGAAATGAGGCAGAATTTTCATACACACACACACACAAATTTTCTACTTTAATGGTATAAATGTAAAGGAAAGTGATAAAAATTAATTATATTAATTCTCTATAACCTAACTGCTGAACAACATTACAAAAAGTTTCGTCAAAATTGGTTCGTCTGTTTTCAGGACAAAGATGCAAACACATATGCAAGTCGAATTGAGAACCCCCTTTCTTTTTTGAAGTCGGTTAAAACCCGATAAAAAGAGAGGACCTAAAACCGAACCCTGAGGATCTCCAGAACTAATTTACCTAAAGACCGATGACTTTAGGCCTCTCTCAGTGTAAACATTTGTAAATTTGAGCGACTATGTAACTACAAGTTATAAATCCATGAATATATTGCACCTAACTTCCATAAAACTTTAATTTGCGATATAATAACATGAGTCCTTACTAATTACTAATTAGGATGTGGACCACGTATTTGCTATATTAATTGGTTTAGTGAATCATTTAATCAACAACAATCTGGAAAAAATTATGAATGTAGCACTTTTATGAATACGAGAAATTATTTGCGGTAAAACTTTTATCATATGCTATATTTTCTTATCGCACGGTAAAAAATATTCCAGTTAAGTGTTTTCATGTGATTAAACGCATTTTCTTGAAGTAACGTTATTATATTGCATCATCGCGCCAATATAGTGTAAATAACTGGTATTATTTATTATTAACAACGGTGGCAGTGCTTTATAAGTACTTACACTTATTTTTATTGTGAAAAAGTACCTTTTTCTTTTCCTTTCTTTTTTTTTGTAATGTGATAATGCTTAAATGTCCCTTGATTAATCTGTGCCTCCACAGAGTATATTTTACGCCTAAGCCTGATCAGAATTAAAAGTGAAAATAGTGGTGAAAATGCTAATTTAAAGTATTTTTCGTATTAACACGTAAACAGTAAAGTTTTTTTTT